>MJHO01000001.1:1835000-2376238 GCA_002076135.1 Xerophyta viscosa
GGTTAGCGGATCGACCCGTTAATAATTCGAAGCACCAAAATATCTATGTAGAAATATTTTTTGAAATAACTTTCAACATAAAAGTTATAGATCTATCGAGATCTAAAACTTTCATGACGAAAATTTTTCTAAAAAATACTTCTAAATAGGTGTTTCGTTGCGTCAAAATGATAAATTACAACGAGAAACATTTTCGTCCTAAACAAAAAAAAAGGGGGAGGAGGTGGGGAGGAGAGAAACATAGGTAGTGCGATGTAAATAAAAAAATAAATGGAGCTGATATGTAATTCTCCTTTAAATCAAATCAAACTATAATTTTTTTTCAAAAAAATTGTAATTTACTCTTCAAATTTTATACTAAATATTTCTTTTTTTTTAAAAAAAGATATTAAAGAAAAACTATAAATACATATGCATAAAAAAAAAAAAAGAATCTATAAGAATTATATAGAGAATATAGAGAAGAAAAATGGCCGATTTATGATTTCTTATCAAATATAAGCTAATAATTATGATAACTATTATATATAATTTAAACTTATTTTAACTCTTAGGTAATTATATTGAAATATAAGACACCACCAAATCCACTCTTGCGCTTTAATATTATAGAAGATAATATATAGTTTGAGATTTTTTCAAGAAAACTTTGACTATATAAATTGTAAAGCAGACTTGAATCTTTTCTAACTCATTTTTTTCAATAAAAAATATATATATATATATATATATATTCGAAAAATTTAATAATTATCAGATAAAAATAAGAATTTATTTTGAAGATCACTACAAAAATAGCAGATGATTCCGCCTGTAACAAAAATAGAATGAATTATAAAGAACTTTTCAAATATTTACCGTAGATAATCTTAGCAAAAGAGGTTGGTTGGAGCCATCCGGAGATTCGTCCTAAGCGTAGAGTAGTCCATAAATCTGTTACTCACCCGTTCATTTTTCGTGAGTTTATCATTCAATTGTAAAATATGGTACTTTCGAAGCTACACTTCCAAGCTTTTCTAATAATATTATAGATTTATGCTCATCATGGTATAAAACAACCAATCATAGGCAAAAAATGGAGGAATGACTGTAATCTCCTTATAACTGCGGTATGGTGGAAAATTTAATTAGAGAGAAATAATCAGATTTTTAAACGAACTGTAAAACAATTATGGCATTATTTTAAAACATCAAGCAAGTGTGAAGAGTGGTCGCATATAATTAGATCGGAAATTAATAAATCTTTTTTTCACAATCTTTTAATATTTCTTTTACTCATTTTATAACCGCTTTTCTCATTATTCTCTTTTATTTTATAACCTCACCCCAGTGGCTATCTCCATGGACGAGTATACTTTTTAAAATTTTTAATAAATGAAGCACTATAATAGTTATTTGCCACATATTCCTTAAAGAAAAAAAAAAGCATAAACCTTTCCTGAAATTACCCAACAGACGCTGGAGCACCCAACAATTGTCCCAAAATTTCAGGGCACTGTACATGCGTAGTCAAAGTAGGCTTTGAAAGTGAATTACCGACGGATTTCGGGTGGACTTTTGTGATAGATTTTTGGTGCTCTATTGTCAGGTTCCTGACTTACTGGCCGGGAAGTTGTTCTTGTTGGAGAATTAGTTGATTTAGCTGGCGTTGAGCTGGAGCTGAGTTGGCGTGTTGACGGGTTGATCGTTACAGAAGCTGAGGAAGGAGAAGAAGGCTGATTCGAAAATCAGTTATAACAACCGGGTAAATACGAACCGTTCGATTTCCCTCATCCAGGCCGTCCATTCACGCGGGCGAAGAAATGGTTCGTTGTAGCACGTGCTTCTCTCGTGATAGTAATGGCATTCTTGTAAATAATGCCAATGGCAATTTTGTGATTTTTTCATCTTCTCCAGCAACTATATAAGCCGGAGAAGTCGTTTTGCACAACATATATTTTTCCCTTAATGCATTGATTTCGTTACCAATTTGGTTTGAGATGGATCCCAGTTGAGCATCTATGTGTTCCTGGTTGATTCCCGTCGATATCGTGTAGTTTCTCTGATTGATTTGAGAGAATTCGATCTGGAATTCAGGTGTTCGACTTAATGCCTGAGCTCAGATCTTGAGTTCTCTCACAGTTTACCCCCGTCGTCGGTCGCCGTTGATCCTTGATCCGGCTAGATCGTGACAAGTGGTATCAGAGCTGCGAATCTGGCAGGACGAAGAAGGACGAGGAGGAGATCGGGCCACACACATAAATCAGAGTCATCTATGATTACCCGAACTAAGGCAAAGAAGATGGAGCAAGAAATCTTGAGACAGATACACGGAGATGCGGAGATCGAATTGGAAGATCGTTTTGAAGGCCTACAGGAGGGACAAGCCACGAGACTACGATGAGGGTGAAGATGGTTTTCATCCGAGTCAAGGTCACCTTGTCCAAAAGGTGTCAGATCATGGGTTGAAACTAGATCTACTACAAATGTCGATAGAAGAGATTCGACAGGAGATGAAGGAATTTCGTTCCTCGCAAGACCACATAGCTGTTATATACCAAATGATGATGGAGCAGAAAGGAGCTCAAGACGGAGAAGCTGGTGTTACAGGAAGAAATGGGCAAAGTCCTATGGGAAGTCAGGTACAATCACAGAAATCCCATGATAGGCTCAGTTCTTCTCGCCATAATGTAGCTAATGCTCAATTTCACCAAGCTAAGAATCTTCCTACTCTACAAAGACCACCCCTACAACAAAGATCTTACACAGACATGCATAAAGATCCACAGTTTTATTCTCCGTATGCAACTCACGAAGGAGTAAGAGACCTTAATCACAGTGGGAGAGGTCTAAGCTATACTAAGGCATCTGTGGAGCATAGAGGGCCTCCTATGCCCAAGTTGCAATTCCCCAATTTTGACTTAGAGCATCCAAAGTTATGGGTCAGGAAGGCTGAGCATTTTTTTCATCATTATAATGTTCCCGAGACCCAAAAGGTGAGATATGCAGCTTCTCACTTTGTTGAGGACGAAGCTTTTGAGTGGATGGAAGGGTACTTAATTGATAAGAATGTAGACAGGGTCACTTGGCCAATCTTCATTCAAGCTATATATGATAGATTTTTACCCAGGAAGCTAGTATCACCGTTGCAAGAGTTGGCTGAATTACAAGTCAAGACTTCTGTGAATGCATATCATAAGGAGTTCGAGATTCTTAAAGCACAGGTGAGGCGGGATGACCCGACAATTTCAGAGTATAGTTTCTTGCTATTATATATCAGAGGATTGCCAGGGAATATCAAATACAGAGTGTCCAAAGAGAAACCTGCAACATGTCTAGAGGCATATTCTTTGGCACTTGCGGAGGAAGCAACCTTGATAGAGGAAGCTAAGTTTCAAAAAGTTCAAGTCAGTGTACCTAGTTACTCATCTAGGGCACATCAAGGCATACCGCAGGCTGTGATTGGTGAAAGAAAATCACAGGGCCTTTGTTTTAGATGTGGAGACAAGTATACATAGGGACACAGATGTGCTTCCACTAAGCAACCTACTAGGTTGGCTACCATGGGGGAGGTGCTGAGTGATAATTATGGAGAAATGCTTCCTAAGGCAACTGACATGGCTACATTACATGGCTCAGACTTGGAAGATGGTACACCTAGCCTTACAGGGCTGGCTACAATGGGTGAACTATCAATGGATAGGTCAGCCGGGCCCACAGTTGGATTAAAATCCGAATCGGGTGGTACGCAAGAGTTTGAGACTGTTTTTATTCCATTCCATGCTATCACAGGGGAAAGGAAATCTAAAACAATCAGAGTTGCAGGAACCTGTGCATTGCAAGATTCTGAAAAAAGAGTTCCTATTAGTATCCTTATCGATACGGGTGCAGAACAAAGTTTCATACAAACTCCCATTGTCCATAAACTACAATGTCCTATACAGCAGGCCCCGGCCATTGTAGAGTTAGCTGGGAAAAAGTTCCTAAATAACCACTACAAGGTAGTGGATTTTTCGTGGGAGATGCAGCAGAACCATTTCACATACAACTTCAGAGTGTTGGATGAGTTGGGTTATGATTTGGTTTTGGGAATGGACTGGGTTGAATTATTTGAGCCAGTCTCTTTTACTCCTAGCAAGAAACTCATTTCGTTCCAGAGAGATGGTCACACAGTGTTGATCAAGGGTACTAACACAGAGCCAAAGTTATTGCTCATGTCATGCAGGAAAGTCCAATACAGTTTGAAGGCTGGTGAGGCGGAGGGGTTCTTGCTATCCTTGCAGTCAAGAGAAGAGAGGCCAAAAGAGTTACCTGCACACTTTGCACAGTTGCTGAATGAATATGAGGATGTATTCCGGGAACCTATTGGATTACCTCCTGAAAGAGAATTTGATCATAGAATAACATTGTTACATGGGTCTCAGCCAGTTAATCTCAGGCCGTACAGGTATTCTCCAGTTCAGAGGGAGGAAATAGAGAAACAAATTGAGGAAATGTTGCACAAACAGATAATACAAAAGAGCCACTCTCCTTTTGCCTCACCCGTGCTCCTAGTCAGGAAGAAAGACTCTACTTGGAGACTGTGTATCGATTACAGAAAGTTAAACAAATTGACTGTCAAGGATAGGTTCCCCATTCCTATGATTGATGATTTACTAGATGAACTTTATGGCTCCAAGGTGTACTCCAAGATAGATCTGAGGGCCGGCTACCACCAAATAAGAGTTGTTGAAGAAGACATCTACAAAACAGCTTTTAGAACTCACAAAGGACATTATGAGTTCAAAGTCATGCCCTTTGGCCTTACAAATGCCCCTGCAACGTTTCAAGCTTTAATGAATGAGGTATTCTCTTCTTACTTGAGAAAGTTCATTCTAGTATTTTTTGATGATATACTTATCTATAGCAAAAGTGAAGAAGAACATTTCAAGCACCTCAAATTGACCCTTACTGTGTTAAGGGAGAATCACTTATATGCAAAGCTCTCAAAGTGCTCATTCTTGCAAGACCATGTGGAATATTTGGGATATGTCATTTCAGGCAATGGGGTGGCTACTGATGATAGTAAAGTTGAGGCCATGGTGAAGTGGCCATCTCCGAAATCTATCAAACAGCTTCGAGGATTTCTGGGTTTAACTGGTTACTACAGAAGGTTCATTTCTGGTTATGCAGTAATCAGTAAACCTCTGACAGAATTGCTCAAGAAGGGATGCTTCAAGTGGTCGGCTCAAGCTGAGGAGGCCTTCAATAAGCTGAAATCCATAATGACCAGTGCACCAGTTCTAGCTCTTCCGGATTTCTCACAGCCTTTCATTCTGGAGACGGATGCATCCAAAGATGGGATAGGGGCTGTGTTAATGCAGAAGGGTAGACCTATAGCATATTTGAGCCAGAAGTTTGGAGAGAAAAATGCTGGAAGGCCAACATATGAGCAAGAATTACTTGCTATTATCATGGATGTGAATAAATGGAGGCATTATTTGGGGTACAATCCTTTCATTATTAAAACAGACCATGAGAGTCTGGAATACCTCCTCAACCAGAAGGTCACTACAGGTCTTCAACAAAAAGGGATGAGCAAATTATTGGGGTTGAATTATTCTATTCAATATAGGAAAGGAAAGGATAATGTAGTGGCTGACGCATTATCAAGAAGAGAAGAACCGAAAGTGGTAGAAGGTATTCCGTTTAACATGATGTCCCAATCTATTCCTGCATGGAAATCTGAAGTTTTAACCAGTTATGAGGGGGATCCCTTGGCTCAAGAATTGCTCTCTCTGCTACCCATAGATCCATGTGGTAAAGCACCTTATACATTGGAGCAAGGAATTCTGAAAATGGATTCTAAATTGTATATTGGCTCGGGAGGTGGTCTCAGGCTGAAAATAATATCATCATTGCATGATTCTCCTATCGGGGGACACTCTGGTATACAAGTAACCTATATGAGAATTTTCTCTCACTTTAGGTGGCCTGGCTTAAAAAGAGATGTTAAACTACATGTTTCTCAGTGTGATATATGCCAGAGAAACAAAGGAGAGCATCAGTATCCTGGTGGCTTGCTACAGCCTATTCCTATTCCTAATCAGCCTTGGCATACCATTCACTTGGATTTCATAGAAGGCTTGCCTGAATCAGTGAAGTATAATACTATTCTAGTGGTTGTTGATAGACTCACAAAAATAGCTCATTTTATTTCCCTATCTCATCCTTACACTGCAGCTGGAGTTGCTAAAACATTTATGGAGCATATTTACAGATTACATGGGTGCCCAGGGGTCATCATTTCCGACAGGGATAGAGTATTTACTAGCAATCTCTGGAAGGAACTCTTTACACAATTGGGAGTGGAGCTGTATTTCACAACTGCCTACCACCCACAATCGGATGGGCAAGCTGAGAGGGTAAATCAATGTTTGGAGATGTATTTGAGGTGCTTTGTGGCTCATAGGCCTAAGGAGTGGTCCAGGTGGTTGCATTTAGCGGAGTGGTGGTACAACACTTCTTTCCATTCCTCTCTTGGAATGACTCCTTTTGAAGCATTGTATGGCTATCCTCCACCTATTTTCTCTATAGATAAAGGGTTTCCAATATCTGAAAATCCTATTGCTACTATTAATTCACTGGTGGAGCAGAGATAGAGAGTGCTGAGTATCATAAGGGATCAACTCCAGAACGCTCAGAGTCGAATGAAATTTTTTGCTGATAGGAAAAGGACTGAGAAGACCTATGAAGTAGGAGACATGGTTTATCTCAAACTCCAGCCGTATAGGCAATCATCTGTAGCTGCAAGACGCAATCACAAATTACTAGCTAAATTTTATGGCCCATTTCAGATCTAAGAAAAGGTGGGACCAGTAGCATACAAATTGCAACTACCAGAAGCAGCTAAAATTCATCCAGTGTTTCACATTAGTTGGATCAAGAAAAGGGTAGGTCAAGGATTGGAAGTTCAACCAACACTTCCTCCCTTTGGTGAAGATTATCAGCCACTAGTAGAACCAGTTGCAATTTTGGAAAGAAAAATGGTAAAGAAGGGTAACAAAGCTGTTACCAAGGTGCTTGTACAGTGGTCCAACTTGCCTATCGAAGAGGCGACGTGGGAAGAATATTATACTTTGATGCAGAAGTACCCAACTTTTGACCCTTGTGGCCAAGGGTCTTAAGAGGGGGAGGTATTGTCAGGTTCCTGACTTACTGGCCGGGAAGTTGTTCTTGTTGGAGAATTAGTTGATTTAGCTGGCGTTGAGCTGGAGCTGAGTTGGCGTGTTGACGGGTTGATCGTTACAGAAGCTGAGGAAGGAGAAGAAGGCTGATTCGAAAATCAGTTATAACAACCGGGTAAATACGAGCCGTTCGATTTCCCTCATCTAGGCCGTCCATTCACGCGGGCGAAGAAATGGTTCGTTGCAGCACGTGCTTCTCTCGTGATAGTAATGGCATTCTTGTAAATAATGCCAATGGCAATTTTGTGATTTTTTCATCTTCTCCAGCAACTATATAAGCTGGAGAAGTCGTTTTGCACAACATATATTTTTCCCTTAATGCATTGATTTCGTTACCAATTTGGTTTGAGATGGATCCCAGTTGAGCATCTATGTGTTCCTGGTTGATTCCCGTCGATATCGTGTAGTTTCTCTGATTGATTTGAGAGAATTCGATCTGGAATTCAGGTGTTCGACTTAATGCCTGAGCTCAGATCTTGAGTTCTCTCACAGTTTACCCCCGTCGTCGGTCGCCGTTGATCCTTGATCCGGCTAGATCGTGACATCTACTATTTCTTAAATTTGTTTGCTCCCCCGACGGCCTAAATAATTAACTCGAATCTAATTTCTAAAATCGGTTGTAAGGTTGTGAACATATAATATCATTGTGGAAAGCAACAGAAATACGAGGGAATCTTAAACTTTTTTCATTTGTAATATTTTGGATATTTTGTATTTAATTGAATAGTAGCAGATAATGCATATATGACGCATGTGCCAAAAATTAATAGATTTTTTTTTAAAATTTTTTTATAATTAGATCAATTATGCGGATCTATTACATATCATATTTGTTCTAAAAAATAGTTCTTAAAAAAATTCTAAAAATACAAATTCTCAAATAAAAAACTGAAAATTATATAGAGAATATAAAGAAAAGAAAAGTGGCCGTTTTTATTACTTCCACATAATATAAGCCATACAATTTAAATATCATATACAATTTAAACTTATTTTAACTATTAATTAATTATATTAGTAGTATAATATATTATCATACTCTTCTCTTGTACTTGAGTAGAATAAATAAAATAAAAGTTCTCTTTATTTTTCAAAAGCCGGTTTGCTACAAACCAACTAACTTATCAATAAGTAAACGAAAATAAAAATGTTATTAGGCCCGATAAAATAGTCTGAAAATAACTGAGCAGTGTTTTTTTATACCTCAGTACCAATAAATCGCATATTTATCAATCCGGAGGCGCAAGAAAATACAAATGGACTTTCGGAGTTAAGTGTTCAAACCAATAGTTTTACCCAAACTAAAATTTACGATCGGGATCCTTATATAAACTAGCGAACTAGATTCTAGTACTTCCATTCGTGTCTCTAAGATTCCACAGGAGCTACCAACAGTTGTCCAAACTACCTATGACCTCCTCCTCTTCTTCTTCTTCTCTTCTTCTTCTTCTTCTTCTCTTGTTCATTATCCATGGCGTTTCTTTGGATCTGTCGGCATATTTGGATCAAGGTGAATGTATATAACTACGCAACCAAAGTTTATGAGGAACAAAATGTATAAATATACTATTGGGATAACCGACAATATTAAGTACAAATTCGGTCACAAGAATAACACCCCTTTTTGTAGGAACAAATAGGAATCAACCGATAACAAATCAATCACAATGATAATAATCACTATTACCAATAGAGACACGGAAATTTTAACGTGAAAAACCCTCGTAGAGGGAAAAACTACGGGACGATCACCACCCACCGAAATAATCTTCCACTATATCGAAAATAGTAGGTTTACAAAATTCTCTCTAATTTGCCCAAATTAGAGGATTACAAATACCCAAGAGAGCACTATAGACAGCTTTTTTTGAGTTTTAAAAACCTTCACATTCACCACATAAATATCACCTAAACACAAAAGTGGATTACAAGAGAGATTTGAAATTTCATCTAGAACTTGGGGAGAATAAATACAACCCTTGATGCCTTCCATGAGATGAGATCTTGTGGGTTTGAAGTGCTTCTTCTCCTTCTCCAAGTTCTTTCAATCTCTCTTAATTTTCTGCTCAAAAACAGAAAGCTTCTGTCGGCTGGAAGAAGCTGAATAAAACAGTGAGAATGCTCTCTGGAATTGAATGTCGGCTGGAGGAGGGTTTTGTTTTTGAATGAATAATAAGAGCACATGGGCTCTCTGGAACATTCTCCATTTTGGACTCCAATTCAAAATGCTTGCTAGAACACTACATAATGGGCTTCAATATGAGCTCAAATTTGACTCCTCCATGTTGGAGGGATAGCCCAACATATACTTGAAAATACAAGCCATGAAATTTGAAAAGCCCATCAAAAGGATGATTATAGTAGTTAACATCATCATTGAAGATATCACCGGACCTTTACCGGAGTCGTACCAACGGATGTGAGTACGAGCACAACGATCCGCTTCTATACGCAATCGAATAATTCCGAAAATTTTACTTACGATAGAATTTATGTTAAGGACCCTTAATTACCTTAGGATTATTGGAATCATCTATGCGCTATTAAAGATAATAATTGAAGAGCTCGCCCACGCTGCCGACAACGTCTTGTGTTGCGTTCATGTTGATCATCTTGATTTCCTCAGGTAAGTAGGTCGTAGTGCAAGTACACTTTGTCCGATATCGTACTTTGCATAGGATGGTGCGTGTTTTTCTAAATGCTAAAATTGTATAAATCTTGTATTATTTAGAAGAAATAAAATTGAGTTGAATAAAGAAATAATAGAAACTATATTTATAAAATTTGAAAAATCATTGAGGGTTCTAGGATGAATAATAACGTTCATAGCTAAATCTGATAACTTTCTAAGAGTATGTAGCCTTCATGATCATTCAGGTTAGTAGTAAGTACTTCAAGAAATTAAAAATGTGCCAGAAAAAATCACGAAAACTGGTATCGTTGGACCTATTAGGAATCAGTCGTCTTAGATTCTTATCATCTTGTTGATAGTATTTTTTCTAGACGTGCACATAGCTGACATTTAGGTAATGTTTGGTTTGCTGTAGTTAAGATTATGCTGCAACAGTTGTAAATCCTGATTTGCAAGTTATGCGTTAGATTGATGCAGTTGTTGGGACCCGCAGTTTAAATGCTGCAGGTGAGGCCTGAATGGCAGTGGTTGAAACTGCGATGTACTAAGCCGTAGCTAGAAATCCATGCAAGGTGCGTTATTTTTGTAACCCTAGCTGCATGCAACGTATTCTCTCGCGTTGCTGTGGCCACTCTCTTCTTCGTCGCCTTTCCCGTTGCTTGGTCACTCTCGTCATTCTCCATAGTCCAACTCTATTTTTATCAACCTAAATATTTCATCGCCGGCGCGTGTTCCTGCGGTGGATTTTGGCGGCGGCGAGGGAATCGGGTGGGCTGCGTGTGAAGGTGAAGGTGTGGTGCCTCCATTCTCTCTCAACATCATCTATCTCTGACGATCGTGCCCAGCACCCCAGGACCACGCTGCCTCCGGCTTCAGATTTTGGACAGTAGTTACGCGAAGTGGGGTCAATCAACCCCACTGGCTCTATGCAGAGCACTCTGGCTCATCGTTGCGCCGCTGCAAATCATTGTTACTTTATTAAGTCATGTAGCGCGTTATACGAGTTATGTGAAGTTCGATGGACTTGTTAGTGCACGGAAGTTGTTCGATGATATTCCGCTTGTGATAGAGTTTCATGGAACTCTTTGATTGCTGCGCACGTGTCTGAAGAATGCTACGATGGTATTTGGGCTCTGTTTTTGTGTACGCTAAGGAAAGGTATGGCTTTTGATGTTGGAAGTGTTGTGAAGGTGGTTGCTTGCAGTGAGTTTTTTTTGAACTTGGAGTTAATTGCATTGTTTGGTAGCAAAGCATGGGCTCGATTGTAATGTTTATGTTGGTAGTGCGCTTTTGGACATTTTTGCTAAGTGTGGTCGAGTGCAAGATGCTTATTTCCTTTTTCAATTCATGTCCGTGCGCACACCATTTCGTGGAACGTATTGATATCTGGACATATATATTTTTTAATATATATATATATATATACATCATCAGTACAATTATAAATAATATTGTAAAAGTTATTTTTCTAATAACATTGTTAATATGTTCATTAATATTTGAAACTATTTTAGATATGTTTAATATTTTTTTAGTAACTCTTAATATTTTAATATATATTATATTATAATAGCTTTCAATATTACATAAACTAACTCCACCAAAAAAAAAGAGAAATAAATGAAAAATAATAGTACGGTTTAACTAGGAATTTGAAAATTTTTATTACATATATCATTTAATATTTTATAACATTATATATAATACAATTTTTATAATATTTCATAAACAAAAAAGAAAAAGAAAATTGTTTGGGAGGTAAATTTACAACGAGTTACCATATCCGTCCAACTGCATCAAACTAAATACCAGATTTTGAACTATATGACTCAACTGTATCAAACCAAACAGCAGCAGTTTGAACTGCGGTTAACCAAACGCACCTGCTGCATTATGAAAAAAAAAATTACAACTCTCAGCACTTCTAACTGCTGCATTTCTATCTCCGTTTCTCAACTATATTAAAACCAAACAGCCCCTTAATGTCTTAACCCAAGGACATATCCTTATGTCTTTCATTTTTAATACTTTTGAAAACTATTGTTGAGTTGATTAAAACCCCTCACAGGTTTGATAATTAACCCAAAGATAATATAAAATACGGTCGTGAATGAAAATTTCAATAAAATTGTTTTGAAAAACTTAAACTTTACTTTGGACCAAACAACTTCAAGGAGCTGGCCATGGAAATTATCATTTCATAGTCTTAGAAACATATTCCTAAACATACTTTAGGAAGATAAATTCATAAATTGAGAATAAAAACACAATTGAACAATTGAACTGATGCAAAAGAGGATCAAACTCAACAATAATTACTATGAACCAGCAAAATTTGAAATTTCGGTTGAAGGCCTACCCAATGTCGGCAAAACGACCGTGTGAAAGTCTAGTCTCTCCCTATGCCCAGCTTTAACTTTTTCCCTACTTTTATTATTGTTTTTTTTTTTTTCCTTCTTTTCCTCAGCAACTTGTTTATTTTGCTCGTGACCTCTATTGATGATTGCTTGAATGGAACATTCAACAAAATGGGTTTTTTAAGTGTGATGAGAGATGGACCTTCAAGCTAAAGCCATGTAAAAGGCCCAAGCCAGTGAAACCCAAAGTTCACCAGCACAGCCCACGAAGGAGTAGTAATTGACCCCGACCACATCATGATCTTGATCGACTAGAGCGATGATGGTTGAGCTAGACAGGCACAGTTCAATGATAACCTATCCCCGGAGGTTAATAAAACCAATCAATGGAGAAGCGACGCGTGGTGAGTTGCCCACAATCAAGTCCCATCGCCATAACTCACACAAAGCTTGAGCATGGAGGCAGAGTAGGGGTGCTCATGCGCTCGCCTTTGGAATATGTGCAGTCCACACGAGCATCACTTTGCCACCTGACCCCAATTGGAACATGACACTATCGCGACATCTCAGAGAGAATTAAGGCAACCCATTAGGGAGAGCTATGATTGGCTGTCGACCTCTCCCAGCCCTTTTCAATCATCTCATGGCGGCTATTACTGGCAACTAATAAGAAGAAGACCGGTCTATACTATAAATCCGCCTATATCTTAGCCGATAGAAGGGGACAGGACAATGATAGCCTAAGGAAATTAGAAACATAGAAAGACATAAAGTGTTTATCCAGTAATTACTCCACTCATGTTCCTCTTCCTCCAACAGAAGAATATCGCCATTATTCCTTTACCAAATTAATAACACCATTAATGGATTAGTTTTTTTGTACTCATGTGGACGTAGGCTGCAAGATCAGCTGAACCATATAAACTCCAGCGTGCACTCTATCTGACTGACTAACTTACTGACATACTAACTTATTAACAGCTTTAATTGTACTATCCATAACTTTGGGCGAATGCCCAAAGAAACTCTTAGGATTAGAGGAGCCAATCAGATTGGTGGTGTTAGGGGAGATAATTCCACATCACAAATTGAGAGCAGAAGTTAGGTTGATATGCTTGGGAGGCATAGACTAAGCACCAACATATAGATCCGCCATTTTCAAGTGAGTCAATGGATTTGTGCGGTAGTTTGGCCATGATAGAGGTTCAAGACCGACAGGCTATGACAGTTCAGAGCATGACAGAATAGTATCAGAGCGACCATGTCGTCTATACGTTAGTTGCGGAGGTCAGGTGGGAGGCATGACTAGTAGGATGTCGTAGTAGTGGCCTCGCTATAAAAACTACCAATGCGCTAGTGTTACACTGTTAAGGGGGATTTTGGGCTGAAACGCCCACCAATGATTTGTTACGTACAACGAGGATATCATATTATAAGGTGGAAAAAATATAATATCCCATAAGTTTGGACTACTCCCAAAGAGAGCAGTAGGCTCTATAAGCCCAAATGGATTGGTTATGTTGGGAGAGATAATCTACATCACAAAACAAAGAGGAGAAGTTGGGTTGATATACTTGTGAGCCTTAGATTAACCACCAACATGTGGATCTATCCATTTCAAGTGAGAAAAGATATCCGGCCGGTGGTTTGGCCGAAGCAGGGATGCAAGGCTGACAAGCCAAGACGGGGCAGCCTATTTGATTGACTGAGATAATCTGAGCCAAGCAGGGATGAAGTTACTAACAATTCATAATGAGATAATCTGAGCCACATAAATTCAAGCGTGCACTCTATTTGATTGACTAACTTACTGATATATGGACTTGTTAACAATTTTAATTGTGATACCCCATTACTTTGGGCTAAGGCTGATGCGTGTAAAACGTACCGCAAGTATACGGATCACACAAGTAATAAAATGTGAATAAAGAATATCGTTCCCTCAAGGAATGTCGCGTTAACTACAAAATTTAGTGTAACTTTATAATTATCTAATTGGTCGAATTTGAATGGCGTTTTATCTATTAATAAAAAGAAACTAGCAACTAAAATATAAAAATACGGGCGACTCAATCAATTAAAAAGACGGGATTTTGATTTCACCAAAATGTTAGGAAATCATATCAATGATATTGGTATCACTAAAAATAAACTATCCAAATTGCATGCGAATTCGCTAATAATTACTTCTATCTCAAATTGTAATCTTACAATTGCTAATCTACTTCCCTCTCGAGTTGTAAATCAACAATTCCTCCTAACCAATTTGCTAGATCTTTCTATAAAATTAATTAAGATTAATTGTAATTACTTTTCTCTCGAATCGTAACTACCTAGTTGGTAACATTTTTTCCTATATCTCTGTATGAAGAAGTTAACAACCGCATTAAGTCATGCGAATTCAACAGAATCTCACACAAATTCCACATCTCTGTTTCTATTTATGCAATAATTCAATCTAATCCAAAAATAAGCCCTAACTTCTCTCTCGAGTTGTTAGGAACCTAAAACTTACAGTTTTACTACTGATCCATAGCAAAACTATAAGCTCTAAATTAGACATACACACAATTCATAAATAACGCATTTAAAATAATCAACCAATAATAAACATTAATCATTTAACACATTGATACATAAAAATTCCTAAAATAAGTTGGTTCATGATAATCCTAAATAAAAATTACGACAAGAAGATGAACTGTAGAATAAGCGGAGAAGATATATTTGCCGTCACTTCTCCGAGTATCGGTTGCTTTTGTAGCTCCGTCTCCCACGAATTCTCTCCTAACCGCTAGCTAAAAAATAAATATCAAAAAGTCCCTTAAGCCACTGGCCGCCACCTGCTTTATCTCCTGTACTGTATTTGATTTCCAACCTTGCATCTCAACCGTCCATTACACATAACAAGATCCCATTTTTAGCTCCTTCAATCCTAGCCGTCCTTTATTTGTGCTTCTTGAATTCTCGGCTGATTTTGCTGGATGCCTTTGCCATTTAGCCCTTGATCATTAAGGTAAATATATAGGCATCCATATATTCAAGAAAATTGCTCAAAATACTCTGAAATTCTCCGATAAATATTTAGTGCAATTTAAGATTTTTTCACCTGTAATACACCAATAAATAATAAAATTAAATACATAATCGATGCTAAATTAGTATACTAAAATTAGACTTATCAAATGTCCAAAAAAAAAGTCTTGGGCTTAGAGGGCCCAATCAGATTGGAGGTGTCGTGAGGGGTACTCCCACATCACAAATTCAAGAGCGTAAGTTGGGTTGATATACTTGGAAGATATAGGCTGCACTAACATATAGATTCGTCTTTTTCAAATGAGAAAATGGATTTGTCCGTGGTTCGGCCGTGATAGAGGTGCAAGGCCGAGATGGTTCGGAGCATTACATAATAGTATCAGATCAACCATGTCGTCTGCGTGTTAGGTGCGAAGGGCAGGCGGGAGGCATGATTAGTCGAGATATGCGGTAAAAAATACCAGCACACTAGTATTACAACAATAAGGGAGAGTTTGCGCTGAGACGTCCACCAATGATCCGTATGAAGGTGGAAAAAATAATATAATATCCCATAAAATGGACTACACCCAAAGAGTGCCTTGGGCTCTAAGAGCCCAAATAGATTGTGGTGTTGGAAGAGATAATCCACATCACAATGAAGAGAATAAGTTGGGTTGATATACTTAGGAAAATGGTTCCCTGCACGGACGTCCGCACGGAAATAATCACGGACGTCGGTGGAAAATACGTTTTTCCCACAGACGTCCGTGATTATTTCCGCGCGGATGTCCGTGCCCTCAATCAATGTCCATATACTTAGGAGGCATAGACTAACCACCGACATATGGATCCATCCCTTTCAAGTGAGAAAAGAGATCTAGCCGGTGGTTCGGCCGAAGCAAGGATGCAAGGCTGCCAGCCGCTGCATAGGCGCAGGACCATGCTGAAGGACACTATGCCTGATCGAAGTAGATGGGCTTTGATCTTTCGAGGCTAATTACTTTGACTTTGCTCAAAACGTGGACAAATCATGGTCTTCCTGAGTTGGCTCAAAATTAGGCTGAAATTAGCGTAAATGGCGTGTAGAACATATGATTTAGTCCAATAAATATTGTTTCAAGCCCTACAAATAAAATAAGAATGAAAAGTAGGTCCAAGTTCACAGCTACCATAACTTAAAAGCACAAATTAATTTAATTTAGGGGTTTAATTAGGTAAATATTCAAGTTACCAACAGGGCAAAAAATGATCTATTGGTGATGAAGCCAAGGTCCAAAGTGTCTCTGATGAATTTCTTGGACGTAGCTCTTAAGCATATGGATCACTCTTGATGATGAAACTGGTTCAAAAGGGAACCTCGGAAGTTTTCTAAATTTTCCAATCATCATGGTCTCTCTCGTTTTCTTGTCAGGATTTCTAAACGAACTAAACCCTTAGACATCTCAAATCATGAAATTATCAAACTTTGGCACTAAAAATGGAAAGAGAGAATATCATTATCTATAATATATATATATATATATTAAAGTGCAATAGAGATTTGGTAGTATCTTATATCATAATATAATTATTTAATAGTTGAAATATGTTTAAATTATATATAATAGTTGTCACTAACATTCTGTGGCTTATATTCTCCAAAATTAAATAAAATTGTCTATTTTTTTTTCTCTCTTATATGTTTTCTATATGATTTTCAATTTAGACTTTTTAATTTGTAGATTTGTATTTCTATATTTTGTTAAGATCTTTCTTCTTCTTTTTTAGAAGAAATATTATATGTAATAGATCGATATAATTGAGAGAACGTAAAATATTTTTAATTATAAATTAAAAAAGTTATAAATTTTACTAATTATAAAATTTAAAATTAATTTCTAATTATTTTTAATACACGTATTACGAATGCGTCATCCGCTACTAGGTATTGATCCATGACCAATTATAGAAGCATGAGATATTTTCAGATATAGTTTTTGGGGAGATATAAGTAACTTGAACTTCAGAATGTTGATATAGACTGATTGCAATGAAATTCGAAATTCAAATTAGGCGCTATTTTTTTTAAGGCCTGGGTAATACCAGCATACTTCAGGAACTTGGCTCTATCCAGGAAGTACATCCTTGATAGGCGCCCACAAGGTGAGACCCATCGCATATAAGAGGGTGCATGTGTGCTATTATCAGCTGAAGAACTGACAGGTAGCGCATGAGTGGGGTTTCTATACACTACTTGTCTCCGGTGACTTTTTAGCAGACACAAATAATAATTTATATTATATCCAGTGCTCGATATCTTCAAGTATCTCCACGATACTTACTTTCTATGCACTTAAGCAACAAATCTTGTCTGTAATCACAACAACACAAAATATCAATTTCAATCACATAAAAGAATGCGCATTAAGTATGAAGCCAAATCCATTAAACCGTTGATAACATTTGGCACACGGTCGTCTATTCAGATGAAAAAAAAAATAGAATGCTTTAGTTGGTTAAATATATGTTGATATCATCTGTAATTTATCTGTTACTACCGTGTCCGAAGAGCTTCATCACAATAATCTCCAAAAAAAAAAAAAAAAACTAATTAACTACTTAAAAGACTGATTTTACACTGTTCAACGTTAAAACATAACGTTTTATTATTTTTAATTTTTTTTTTAAAACTTTGCATGGACCTAAAAATTCTGGCAGAAGGTAAACATTTCTAGATTTTATCTTTAGTAAGAAAATCGACTTTTTTTTTTAGGGAAGATGCATGGGAATTAAAATATTCGAGGTTATGTTCAGTAAGATTTTTACTAATCGCATGATTAGCTAAGCAGTCTAACTAAGCCTTGTGCTGCCTAACAAAAGGCGTCACCATCTGGTAGTTAAAGCAAGCCTTAAAAGATTGTGGTATACGTGGCCATGAACCATTGTCATGACGGTTAAAAAAGAAATAAAATAAAGAAAATGAAACCAACTAGCATTGAACAAGTTAGGAAGCTAAACTGGATTTTAAAAAGAGACCAAAAGTCAATCATTTATTAAGGATATGTCCAAAGTTTCAATCACAGCAATATCTAATTAGAAGGATTTATCGTTTATCGTTCAGTACTCGGTCGAGATATAGGATAAAAATTAAGTTCTCAAGATCCACAAAATAAAAAAGGAAAGCAAAGTAGGCCGACAATAATAAAACAATTAGAAGAGCGTCATCGTCCCAAAAAACCAAAGTACAAGGGCTTGATTTTACGATATGTCTCCATAAATATATATATACCACCTTCCAGTGATACACAATCTCACTAAAAAACACACCGCATACTTATCCTATTTATCTGTATCTTCGTCTCCATATATATATACCTTGTTTAGATACAAAATTTGCAGCTCTCTCTCTCTCTCTCTCTCTCTCTCTCTCTCTCTCTGAAAAGAATGGGAATTGAGGAGCAAAGAAGAGGTCAGCAAGGACCGAAGGGTGTAGAGGCTGATGGCCAAGGGAAGAGACTGGCGGAGATGAACAAGTACACTTTAGCGTGCGTCGTTATTGCCTCCATGGTGTCTCTCCTCCTGGGCTATGGTAATTAATACTACTTATCATTTAGCTTTACTGCTGCTTGATTTCATCTTTTGCTTCCTTGTTTGCTCTAAAAGCTTGTTTTTGCTTCTTATTTGCGGAACAAGAAAAACTACCTTTTTTAGTCGTTAAAGAAACTCGAAACTAAAGGCAACCCTTTCCAATATGCCATTGAAAAGATAAGAGAACGACAAAGAAGGCTAAAAGCAAAGCTAAAAAACTATGAGCCGGAAGCACGGACATTTTAAATTTGTATCAAGTAAAGTGTTCGATAGTAATATTTTACGAACACGCCTGGATATGTATTAGATACATCAGAGAAGTGTTCAAAAATTAAAAATAACAATAAAATTTCAGACACTCGTGTCGGACATACCAGCAGGAGTATCCCACATGTGTGAATATATTTATATTTTTTTTAATTTTTTTTAAGAAAACTTGTTTAGTGATTGAAGTGAATATTATTTAATACTAACAATATACAACAATAAATAATATAACATTATTTTTATTAATATAATTAGACTTTAAATTTATTTTAGTAATCTATAATATTATATCAACTTGCAATCCTTAGGAAGAAAAAAAAAACTACTTTTTTTTAGTCTTTAAAGAAACTCGAAACTTCGGCAGAAACTGAAAGCAACCCTTCTCATTATGTCATTGAAAAGATAAGAGAACAACAAAGAAGGTTACGACAGCCCTGAAAGCAAAGCAAAGAGACTATTGTCTAGAACGGACATATTAAAATTGTATCCCGTAAAGTGTTTGATATTAATATTTTACGAACACGCCTGGACATGTATTAGATACATCAGAGAAGTGTTTAAAAAATAAAAATAAAAATGACAAATAAAATTTCAGACACTCGTATCGGACATATCAGACAGGAGTATCCGACATGTGTGAATATATTTATACTTTTTTTAAATTTTTTTAAGAAAACTTGTTTAGTGATTGAAGTGAGTATTATTTAATATTAGCAATATACAACGATAAATAATATAATAAAGTAATATATTTAAATATTATATTTTTTATTTATTTTTATTGATGTAATTAGTCTTTTTTTGCAAGGCTTTCCGTGCCGTGCCGTGCCGAGCCGAGTATTGGTAATTTCGAAACTGGGCATGTGCCGACCGTACCGATCGGTACAATTTATTATATTTAAATTATTTAAATAATAAAAATAAATATTAATGAAATAAAAATACTAAAATAAAATATAAAGACTTCAATTGTATATTCAAAATAGATAGTAGGAGTTCTAGTATCGAATTTTAATAAATTTTAAATTCGTGAAATACCAATCTTGTCTATTATTTTTATATTTTATGTATATATTATATTTTAAATTATTTTAAAATATATTATTTTTTATTAAAAAAAACAAAGGCTCACACGCCTCGCAGGCGTGTGACCTCGCGCAGGCGCGCGACTGGCAGCTGCGCGTATTTAAGAAGAAAAAGAAAACGGTCTCCCGCAAGGGGACGGAGCGACCGTCTTCGTCTTCTTGGCGAGCGGCGATCGCGATCACCACAAAGATGTAAATAAAAAAAAAGAAAAAAAAAATCGAGAGAGAGAGAGAGAGAGAGAGAAAGAGGGAGCGAGGGAGGGAGGGAGCGAGACCGAGAGATGAATGGTGCCGGAGCCAGCGGGCTCGGCACCGTGCTGGTGCCGGTGTCCGCCGGCTTCGGCACGGAAAATCTTAGTTTTTTGTTTAATTTATTTCAATAACCTATAATATTATATTATATATGAATTTTATTATTAAATATTATTATATTTTAAATATTTAAATACTTAATATAGATTATTTAAAAATATTTATATTTTCAATTATCGTGTCGGAACAATACTTATATTTTACTATTTTGAAAATTGACGTGGTTTCGTATCCCCGCAGCGCGATCTTCTAAATACATTATTATATATCTAGCTATAGTCCAAAACTAAGCAAAGACAAAGCAAATTTCTTTTAACAATTTACACTTTGCAATTGAATTTCTACGTAAATGAACAGATACTGGTGTGATGAGCGGAGCAATGCTATTCATCAAGGAAGATCTAAGGATCACTGACGTCCAGGTCGAAGTCCTCGCTGGAATCCTCAACGTCTGCGCGCTCGTGGGATCGCTGACCGCCGGCAGAGTCTCCGACTGCATCGGCCGCCGTTACACGATTTGTATAGCATCTGTCATTTTCTTAGTGGGCTCCGCCCTAATGGGAATTGCACCGTCCTACCCTGTTCTCCTCGCCGGCCGCTGTGTCGCTGGCATCGGTGTCGGCTATGCATTGATGATTGCACCTGTCTACTCGACGGAGGTCTCCGCCCCGGATTCACGTGGCTCTTTGACATCTCTACCGGAGATTTGTATAAGTCTTGGGATTCTCCTGGGCTACGTCTCCAATCTAGGATTCTCGAAACTTCCGTTGCTCTACGGGTGGCGTGTGATGCTTGGCATTGCCTCACTGCCGGCCTTGATGTTAGCTTTCGGAATTTACGTTTTGCCAGAGTCCCCGAGATGGTTAGCCATGCAAGGGCGCGATGAGGAAGCTAAGGCCGTTCTTCTCAAGGTATATCAATTACTTTTTTTTTGTCTTTTCCTTTTAAATAATAACTATATATCAGCTTCTAGGTTTGTTACACTTCCCAAAAAAAATATATTTTTTCTTATAGTTGCAACATTAACATAAAATATACATATATAAATTTTTTTTAAAACAAATTAAATAGACAAAAAATAAATTGTTTGTATTCTTCATAATGTCTGTGTTTATAATATTTTCAAAAAATAAAAAAATCACATTTAAGTATATAGTTTGAAACTTCAAAAAAAATTATTTAGAATATTCAGCACTTAGATCGTGATTGATATCATTGTGCACAAATGAAACACAAACCAAGTATTAAAAACTCCTTACCAATTTTTGACATATGTAGTTATTTTATTTTATTTTTTTTCTTTTTGTTGTAGTTTGTCGGAATTTTTTTTTAAAATTCCGTTTTACTATTTTGCTTCTTCTTATAAATAAAGCAATGTGGTGGATCCTTACCCACCACCCTAATCTTTCTCAAAAATTAAAACAAAATTTTATTCGTAAAAAACAAATTGAGAATCTGAGCATATCTGCTGATAAGCATTTTAGGAAAAAAAAAATTCAAATATAAAAATTATGAAATTTACCAAAAATTTTTTCTATTTATTTTTTGTTACGTTTTTTTAATAAAAGGGAAAATCATTAGAAAAAGTTTTGAAAAATCTTTTTTTTTTTTTTGAAAAAAAAGCTCGGACAGGACTGGAAGTAGAAGGCACGTTTATCTCTTCCATGGCCATCAACCATATCCGGAAAGAAGCACTTTGACATTGCCAAGTAAAAACTGTAGTGATTTCTGCAAAGGACGACGTGATTTCTTTCGTTCCATATTTTCAAAGACAGGGTAGTTGAGATGAGATCACCTCTAACAAAAGAGCATAATTTATGGTATAGTAATATCGTAAAATAATTATTTTTTAATAAAAATACAAAATAAATTTAAATATTATATAATTTGTAGTTTAAGATTTTTTTTAAACAATATTTCGAAATAGGTCTAAAAAACATTTCCGAAATGGTAATTAGATATTTTTGGTAAATATGTAGAAATTATTTGTCTACCACGAAGCTTTTAAAAAAAAAAGAAATGTTTTTGCAGTTATAGAAAATAATAATTTTAATTTTTTTTTTAATTTTGATAAAGAACTCTTAATGAATATTTGCGAGACTACAATAACTATATGCTTCTACTACAATAACTATACTCTTTTATTTCCAAGCGCTTAGGGGAGATGGTTAGAATTTCTACATCATAAAGTAGATGTCTCGGGTTAAATTTTCGTAAGGTGGAGGCTAATACAAATTTTTGGATGTGTCCAGACTAAAAGATTAGGACTACTCGATTGGTAAAATATGAGTCAGTGCTATTCGAATTATCTTTTATGACAATTCTATAAAATTGGGCCGATTACAGATACAATTTTTTTTTACAATAATATCAAAGAATACATTGAATCTCTTTAAACAAGATCCTCTCCGACCTTAGAATTTGTTGTTGGCGTATGTTTAGTTCTCTACAAGAACGCTGTATAGTTCATTGCATAGTGGCTCATAGTTGAATATCTTTAATAAGAACTGCCCCTATGGGCATAATCGTTAAAAAAAACCAGTTAATTTCACCCAAAAAAAAAAAGAAAAAAAAATCTTCTGACAATCTAGTCTAATGTTAATCATTACTTAAATAGATATCAAACAAGTCCGACGATGTCGAGGAGCGGTTCAAAGAAATCAAAGCTAAGCGACCTACAGCAACGCCACCAGGGGCAAAAGGCGTATGGAAGGAGCTATTTCTCCGGCCAACAGCGCCGGTGAAGCGAATCCTCGTCACCGGCGTGGGCATTCATTTCTTCCAGCACGCCACGGGGATCGAAGCAGTCGTGCTCTACAGTCCTAGAATATTCAAGGCGGCCGGCGTCGTCAGCAAGACGAAGCTCCTCGGAGCAACCATTGGCGTGGGGGTCACCAAGACGACCTTCATTTTAGTAGCCACGCTCCTCCTTGACAGAGTAGGAAGAAAACCTCTCCTGCTGACGAGCTTAGCCGGGATGGCGACGTCACTCGTCGGACTGGCGGTCGGACTGAGCATCCAAGAGCAACATTCCGGCGAGAAACTCGTGTGGGTCGTGGCACTGTGTTTGACGAGCCTGTTCTCCTTCATCGCGTTTTATTCTATAGGACTGGGGCCGATAACGTGGGTATACAGTTCGGAGGTGTACCCTTCGAGGCTGAGGGCGCAGGGGGCGAGTGTAGGGGTGGCGGTGAACAGGCTGATGAACGCCGCCATATCGATGAGCTTCATATCGCTCTACCAGGCCATCACTATCGGTGGCACGTTTTTTATGTTTGCTGGGGTTGCGGTGGTTGCTTGGGTGTTCTTTTTTCTGCTTATGCCGGAGACGAAGGGCAAGTCGATGGAGGAGATGGAGGAGGTTTTCAGCAAAGGGTGGATCAATATTGTACACAGATCACAATAATTTACCATTTGTTTTCTATGCAAACAAGCAAAGCTATATACTGTTATCAACAAATGGTTTTACTCTTTTTTTTTTTTTTTTCCTTGTTGAGGTGTTTAGTCTTTTTATTGTTTAAGAAAGTGGAAGGGGGAGGGTGGTTTGGGATGAGAATCCCGCCCGCAACCAATTTCTTTAAATAAGTACAAACTTGACATATATATATAATAGTTAAATTTTACAGCTCGTTAAGGAAACTCGAGCTATATGATCAAACAAAATAACTCATTTTAGCTTTAATCCAAAATAAAACTTGGTAGAGATATCCATAATTTTGATTACGAACTCATTCAAGACGTAAAAAGACGGAACCGCTAGGTTGTGAGAGTGGACCACATCTACATGCATGCCTAAATGGTATGAACACATTCAAGAAGTAAAAACGTAGGACCACACCTACATGCATGACTAAATGGTATGAACTCATTCAAGACGTATAAACTTAGGACCACATGTACATGCATGCCTAAATCATATGAACTCATTTAAGACGTAAAAACTTAGGACCACATGTACATGCATGCCTAAATCATATATATCAACTAATATGGTTCCATACTTCATTTTTCACCGATTTAACAACTATACATAAACACACATGCATGTATATTCACATAGTTTATGACTTTCCAAATATGACCATTCAAGAGTACAAATATACTTAATTCAAGTGTATCTGCCAACGCTATTTATAGGTTTGTATATCACACATGATCATTATAATTCGAAATTCGATCATCAAGTTAATTGAGAGATCATTATAATTCGTCATTTTGATACTCTTAATGATTATTTTCTGCCTGGTCGCATAATGACCTGTAGTTTTATCTCGGAATTTTTTAAAGATTTTCACGAAAAAACTATTTTTGTTATGTGAGGTTGCTCGGATAGTTTCTAGCCTTCTTTACCTTCGAACTCTAACACAAAGTCGAAATCATGCTCAATCAAAACCTAATACTCGTTAAAATTACAAAGAAGATTAGGTGATTGAAGTGTGTTACATGAGTTCTTAATGGGTGCAGCAGCTGCACCCGTTAAGTTTTCCTAAATCATCTTAAAAAACATTTTTTGGGTGAACAAGAAAAAATAAAGTGTCAATATTATGTAGGAATAAATGCGACCAAATGTGTATCACGTTTACTCCCTGACCCATTCAGAATGTGAAACAAATGTTTGGCACTCCCAGTCGCATTCATTGCTAACTGCCACAATAAAGATGGAGAAAATATACTGTAGTTAACAAGTTTATTTTGCACAGTTGGGCAACCTTTAATAAAATTTAGCAGAACAAGACATCATTTTTTATCTTAGAGTTTGCACAGTAGGGCTCTCTCTCTCTCTCTTTTTTTTTTTTTTTTTTTTTTTTTTGGTTTTCGCCGTCGAGTTCGGTTACTATCCTACATCTCGACTGGAAACTGAGCGGTAAACGGTCTCCTACTTAACTAGGCGTTGCTGATATTCGAGCTCCCGATATATTCTTCATGAGGGATAGACCTTTGGTTTTCTCTAACATACATCTCTGCTAATCAACTGGGCCAACATTGATTGGT
The DNA here is from genome assembly GCA_002076135.1 of Xerophyta viscosa. NCBI lineage: Eukaryota > Viridiplantae > Streptophyta > Magnoliopsida > Pandanales > Velloziaceae > Xerophyta > Xerophyta viscosa. Next base: position 1,860,436 of record MJHO01000001.1, read on the forward strand.
ACAGTAGGGCTCCTTTTAAAGGAGGATTTAACATGATGAGATTTTCACATTTCAATTTGGCATGAACGGATTTCTTTTATTTTCTTCCCAATTTACGTGCGCTTTGATTTTTGCCATTATTGATATGAAACTTTGGCAATGGACAAAACTCATAAAAACTCAAGTATATGTATTTATACATATATATTATAAAGTTTTATATATTTTGACAAATCTTGTTCATTTTATGCAAAATATGGATAATTGGATACATGAATGTTAAGTGAAGAACACTCATAATGAATAATTAATTACAATTTAGCATTGAACATTTAACCTTTAGATAGATGTAATGTAACATGAGGATGCGTAATACCTGGTCTACGGCACTTGACCTGGTCAAAAGCAACTATAGTGTGGAACTTCGATCATATCATAATACGCAACGCCTCCTACAACCCAAATTCATAGATGTGCTCTATTATAATATTTTTGCAATCATATCGTCGGCTCCATTATACTGACATGGCAATTACTAACTCTCCATATTCAGATTGAGCACTATTTGGTTAAAATCAAGCAATCGATGTGAACCAAACTGCTGTAATTTTAGTTCAACCTTTTCGGCTACGTAATTTTGTTTGCTCTAAATTCTTAATTGTTAAAAAATTATAGTTTGCATAGTTTGGTTCAATTTGGAAAGAAAAAGTTTGGTTTGGTTTGGTTAAACCAAATTTCTGATAAACAATCAGAATGTAAACAAAGATAACATCTCAAGACGATCTAATTTACCAAGATACAAAAAAAATAAAATCTTTATTTCAAGAAAATTTAGATTACGTTAGATTTCAAATCTATTTTGGACATTAAATCTCCGAGGCTCAAATCTCTCAACGCAGCATCGTCTGAATAGATTCTGCCAATTATTATGGTTCCAAAGAGAACCAAACTAACCCAAACCAATATTTCTGGTCTGGTTGGATTTGATTTGTTTTGATCTTCAAAAGGAAATTCAACTTGCGCCTCGAAAAAAATAGTTGTTTTAATTGGTTCACTTTACCTGGTTGCTAGCACTACTATTTGAGCTAATATAATATTTTTGAAGATTTACGTAAATGATTTCCTGCTTAAAATGTGCTAATAGATGTTGAAATTGATGAGGTTTTTTTTTTTTTTTAAAAAAAAGGATATATTCTAACATTATAATTTTGCAAGTAGATATTTCAATTTTTCATGAATGCAAATCACGCCGAAGGGGCCAAGTGGTCCCAATGTCAATTGGAAAGAGAACTTTTGTTTGAACTCAACTACATGATTACAATAATTGTACCAGAAATTAATGATCTCGCAATTTTTATTTATATACATTGTATCATCTAGGAAATAAAAAAATGTGCTTGAATTCAGCTCAAGCCTAGCAAAACTCAAGCTCGAGCAGAGCTTAAACTAGTTCGAGCCCGGCTCGTCATACAATGAAAGGACCGCTCATTATTAGCCGAAGTTGTATATAAACATCAATAAAAGGCCGTCTACATTGCTAGGAGCACAGTAATCCCATTTGAAGCCTGAAAAATTTCTCATTGCTAGAATGGCAGCAACAACTTCAACCAAAACCGATGTTTTTGAAGAAGGCCGGCACACGGTCGAGCTCATAAACGTTAGCAAGTCTGGAACTAGCTCGCTGACGGTGCCACCGCCGAAGCCACTCTTGGTAGCGACACCTTTGGAGGAAGGAGAGTACTCAGTACTTGTATTCCTCCATGGCTATCAACTACAAAACACTTTCTACTCCGAGCTGATCCGGCACCTCGCCACGCACGGATTCATTGTAGTCGCCCCTCAGGTCTGACTATATTAATCTTGTTACTTCTTCTTCAGTTATTTTCTTATTATATTCTAATTGTTTTTTGGGAAATCCAAGTTTCTGCAAATATATTATATTCAATTATTATCTTATTAATCCAAAGTTTTATAAATAATTGCTCATGCAATACTATTTTTGAATTTCAGCTATACTGGTTCGCGGGTAGCGATAGCACGGAGGAGATCCGTTCGGCAGCTGCTGTAATAGACTGGCTACCCGACGGTCTCACCCGAATCCTCAGCAACAAGACGATCAAACCAAACATGAGCAGAGTTACAGTTGGAGGCCACAGCAGAGGGGGAAAAGTTGCATCTGCACTTCTCCTAGGCCATGCAGAAACCAAAGTTAAAATCTCAGCCACAATTCTAGTAGATCCAGTAGATGGCCCGGCTATGGCCACCAAACGAAACCTCCGATTCTAACCTACGTCCCCAAATCTCTGGATTTCAAAACTCCAGTTTTGATTGTAGGGTGTGCCCTAAGTCCTAAAGAAAAATCCATTTTTTCCACCCTGTGCAGCAGAGGGGGTCAACCAGCAGGAGTTCTTCGAAGAGTGTGCGTCGAGACCGCTCTGTCATCTCGTAGCGAAGGAGTACGGGCACATGGATATGTTAGATGATGAGACCAAGGGGATTGTGGGGATAACCACGTATTGTATGTGCAAGAATGGGAACAGCAGGAGGCCGATGAGGTTGTTTCTTGGAGGAGCGATGGTGGCTTTCATGAGAGCTTATCTGGAAGATAATACGACGATTTGAATACTATCAGGCTCAACCCGGCAATCGCGCCGGTTCAGTTGTCGGTCCATGAGTTTCTTGATTAGAATGGTTAATGGAGCTAATTCAGAGCATTTGGTGAGGAATTTGCTTGGAATAAGGCCCACCCTAGTGTGTTATTGTCAACCAAATAAAGTCAAGGCTTGAGTCTAAGTCGTTCTTATTATGTTGAATTGTTATAACGGTCCTACTAAATCTAATGATTCGTGTCTAAGAAGAGTCTGTATTCGATAATACTTTTTCGTATTTGAGTTCATGTACTAGCTCCTTTTGATCTCATGAAGGGGCGTATTAAGTTTATCTATTTTATAAGCAATGGTATCCATCTTTTTGATGATTTTGAAATAATCTGAAATATATATATTAAGATAAGACTGATTTTATTTAGGGTGAATCTAAAAGTTATTTCAACAAAAATTTACTAGATTTTAATATGTTTGATCGATCGTACAACACGCGTAAATTAACAATTTCAATACTTAGTCCTACTAATTTTGATATAATCTAAAACATAAAATTAAGATAAGACTGGTTTTATCTAAGGTGGATCTGAAAGTTATTTCAACAAAAATTTACTAGATATTAATATGTTTGATCGTACAACGAATGGCGCATAAATTTACAATTTCAACACATTTTTTATTATATTATTTCAGAGTTATGTACGTTTTAAAAAAAGTGTATGTATAGAAGATAAAAAACTCAACAATAGTAGTAATTTATATGGTCATATTAAACGTGAAAAAGTTGGTACATAAGTCATAAGTGTAATATGTTAAATAAAAGGAAACAAATGTAAAATTGATGATTCAATATAATTTTATATAAGAACTATGACGTGAAAGTAAATAAAAGAATAGTCATAATACAAAAGCATAAGAGTAAAATTTAGTTGTATTTTTTTTATCTAAATATAATTATTTAATTATTAAAATAAGTTTAAATTATCTATAAAACTAAAGCGTAAAAGTGAAGTTTAGTGGTATATCTTATGTTAATTATCTAATTAATATGATGATATAAGCTGTGGTTATATTTTATCATATTTAATTCGAATATCCTACATTAATTCTCACTTCTCAAGAATTATTAGGATATCTGATAACTAACTCGTATATCTTTCTCTCTCTCAACCATCAGCGAAACTGTCTCATTCTCTCTCTCTCTCTCTCTCTCTCTCTCTCTCTCTCTAGATCTCTCTCTCTCTCCATTTGCTCCACTCTCTCTCTTTCTCACTCTCTTCACTGGTCTGTTCACTTACTCTCTTCAATTGTTAATCTTAGTCTCCTGCTTCAGAAGATACTATTTTTGCCTTTTGGGCCATGCAGTGATAAGTTCATCTCTAATTTATTATTTCAAATTCTTCTTCTAAAGTATTTCAATGAGCTCAATTGACACAGCTGCTATATTGTAGACATTACCATGTCGGAAGCAATTTATTTTCATAGTCTTTTAATCTTTCTCTTTAAATATATTGTCTATAAATTTCATTTAATTTTTTTTTACATTTTTTGCATTTTTGGCACACGCATTGTGAGTGCGCCATCAGCTAGTATATATTATTCTCATAAGTATTGTATTGCTTATATTCCATAGAGAGTTATAAAATTATCATTTTTTTCTACTATATATTATTTTATGATTTTCAGATTAGTTTCCTTTTTATTTGTGGATTTATATTCCTAGATTTTTTTTTAAATCTATTTTTTAATTATCGTTAAAAATATGATGTGCAATATATTGGTATAATTGAGAGAATAAAAGTACTTTATGATTATAAATTAAAAAATTCTAATTATTACTAATTATAAATTAGAAAGTAATTTTAACTATTTTTTATAAATGCAAATAGGTGCATCCTCCGCTAGAATTTATATATCGACATGGAACACATCGGTAACGAAGTTAGAGTTGAATATTTAATGTATAATTGTAATTTCAGAGAGTGCGGACTAGAGTTGATTCAACAATATATGTTCAAGTGTACATTTAGACTTGTAATGATGGATTATATATTTAAAATAATTATTAATGTGTTATTAATAATAATGTTGGAGTGTTCACGTACGGTTTTTTAAATAGCTCTATGCATAATTTAGGGGCTATTTACTTCGCGTGGAATTAGTGGATCTCGTGGAACTCGAAACTCAGAACACATTTCGTTGTTTATTTCGCCGCGCGAACTCGCGAAACTCAATTCTGAGTTCCACATATATAAAAGCTTACCATTCACCCAGCTGCGAAGTGGGTGAACTCATTCTCGCGGAACGCATCGCTCGTAATGACTTCGACCCTTCCCCACCGGCTATTATCGACTTCGATCCCTAAAATCTCGCTCCGCGCGGGCGATGAAGTCTCTACCGGCTAGGATTTTTGCTCCGGCATCATCGTGCGTTCAATTTCACGTGGCGATCGGGAGCGACGTCTATCCCCTCTTCCCTCCTTGGCACCACCACGAAGCTCTAGGATCTCATTCCTCTACGAACCCTAGATTTGATTGCGAAGTTGAGGGCTCGCCATTGATAAGGATCTCTCACAGCCCCCAATTTCTTTATCGGTATTCATTTCTTTCATTCATGTATAAATAAAAAACTTCCTACTTCGATTTTGGTATTTAATCTGAAAGACTACTGGTTTCGGTTCTGGCTGGTGCTAATGTCGGTGCTGGTGCTAATGCTGGGTGCTAGTGCCGCCTGCTGATGCCGGTGCCAGTGCCAGTGCCGGTATCGATGCTGGTGGTTGGTGCGAGTGCTGGTAATATTATTGTGCCAGTGCCAGTATCAATGTTGGTGGTTGGTGCGACTGCTGATAAGAGTGTGATTGTTGGTGCTTAATGCTGGTTGGCTTTTGTCATGTTTGCTAGCAGTGACTTGCAGATTTTGCCAATATAAAAATTGAGATGTGACTTTGGCATTGTTGTCATTTTAGCAGTGGCTGTGTTGGCAGTTAGTTTGGCTGGTGCTGGCAGTGAGTTTTGTAGTGAAATATGCTGGTTGTGAGTTTTGTTGTTATGCTAGCAGTGAGTGTAGATAGTGCTGACTTTGAGTTGTGCTAGTTGTAAGTTTGGCATGGCTATGATTTTGGCAGTAGTTGTGTTGTAGTGAGTTTTGTAGAGAGATGTGCTAGTTGTGTGTTTGAATTTTGCTAGCATTGAGTGTTGATGGCTGTTTAGTATGTATGCTGATTTTGTTGGCTGTCAGTTAGATGTTGTTCGCTACTAGTGTGTGCTGTCTAACGAATTTGTACCGGCTACTGATTATGTACAGCTTACTGGTTCTGTGCTGGCTACTCCTTCAGTGTTGGCTAATGAGTTTCTGCTGGTGAATGGTTATGTGCTGGCTACTTGTTCTGTGTTGGTTACTTGTCAGTGCTGCCTACTTGTTGTATGCTTGGTCATGAATTTGTGCTGGCTACTTGTTCAGTGCTGGCTATTGAGTTTCTGGTGACTACCTGTTCTGTGCTGGCTTATGAATTTGTATTGTCTAGTTATATGTGTTGACTACTTGTTCTATGTTGGCTTTTGAGTTTGTGCTAGCTACTTGTTCTGTGTTTGCTTTTGAGTTTGCGCTGGCCACTTTGTGTTCTGGCTAATGAGTTTGTGGTTACTACTTCCATTGTGTTGGCTACTTCTATGTTGCCCGATGATTACTTTTTCTCAATATTGTATGAGGGTATACTTTTCTGACTACATTAGCACATATCCAGTAGTCAGCACATAACCAGTAGCCAGCACATACTCAATATTTTATATTGCGTGAGGATGTTGGAGCCTAATTTATTCCCACTGTATCAGTATTGGAGTATAAATGGTTCCCATTCTTAATGCAAATATATTCCGATGATGCGCTCTAAGCATAGCACTGAGGGTTGGAGAGTTAATTAATCGCATATATATTACTTTTTTAACCCTTCATTTTTTTTGACAGTGTTCGATGGATGACGAAAGATATTGTCAATGGTTGGAATACTTATTCACTTTGTAATAAATGTATATATATATATATATATATATATATATATATATATATATATATATATATATATATATATATATATATATATATATATGTAATAATAAAGCTATTGTAAATTTTTATTCAATATAGAGTCTTTATATTCCATACTTTTTGTGTTCAAATTTTAGAATGTTATCTCTTATAATTTTTTATATTCAAAACTATAAAATTTATTTGATATATATTTACTATATATATATATATATATATATAATGTATATTTTATAATATACAAATTTAATATATATAATATAAGAGATATACAAAATATAAGATATAATATATATTTAAATTAAATTTAATATATAAATTTAAAATAAATATAATATATTTTTTATATCTCAATTCACTTATAACGCCAAGTAAACAATAAAACTGTCTTTCAGCTTCACTTCCAACTCCAAATAAATAAAGAAACTGTCTTCCGGTCTTCATTTCACAATCTCAAGTAAATAGAGAAACTCAAAACACCACTCTCAGCCTTTTCTCAGTTCTCACGGTTCATCCATTTCTCACTTCTCACTTTTCACTTTTCAGATTTCCGCGCGAAGTAAACAGCCCCTTAGTGTATAATTGTAATTTCAGAAATGATGGAGCAGGTATTTAATTTATGTTTAGATAAATTTTGTAATTCAAATATTAATGAAGTTTGAAAAACAGGTGCGGAGCAATGTTCTAGAAATCAGACCCGAGCTTGACTTTGTAAAATAACCAGATTGAGGTCTAACCTGTTGAACCGGTCGAACCGGGAGGATAAATCCGAGTTTAGATTGATATATTGATCAATCAAAATGCAAATTCACTAAATAAACTCATAAACTCATATAATTAAGCCCAAAGGACCACAAGAAATCGCTGCTTGTATCGTAGCCCATCTTCTCTGTTTCTTCCAAAGGCGGTGCCCTCTCTCTCTCTCTCTCTCTCTCTCTCTCTCTCCCCAAATCTCCTTCACTTTCTTCATCCCACAAGCTGCTTCGGTTTCTGATCACACCGGGGAGCACAGCATCTATCCCATAGTTCAATCGCAGTATTTGAGTGGATCCTCCCGTGCTTGCGGAAGATGGGGAAGAAGCAGCACAGCAAGGACCGAATGTTCATCACGAAGACGGAGTGGGCGACAGAGTGGGGCGGTGCTAAACCCAAGGATCGTGGCACGCCCTTCAAACGCCTCCCTTTTTACTGCTGCTCGTAACATTCTTCCGATTTCTCTCTTTTTTTTTTTGCTGGTTGTTCAGTTTCATGTGATTTATTCTCATTTTTTGGTCTTATTCTGTTCACAGGCTTACTTTCACGCCGTTCGAGGATCCTGTGTGCACAGCTGATGGGAGTGTTTTTGATGTAATGTTAGTATTGGATATCATTAATGTGCCGTTTGATTTATTTTCCATCCCGGAACATGCTTTTGATGGTGTTTGGTTGAGGACTATTCGGAATTTTTGTATAACGATGTCGATTTTTATTCTCATTCTAAACGTATTACGTATGACGTTGTTCAATCATTGTCTTTCAGATTCGGTGTATTACGTTGTTCAATCTGCTAACCAAATGTCAGATCAGTGTCTGCCCCTCAAAGTTTTGGGATTTAGGTTGAATTGTGAGATTTTATGTTTTTAACATTTTCAATGCTTTGAGTGCAGGAACATAGTTCCTTACATCCAGAAGTATGGAAAGCATCCGGTGACAGGAACAACGCTGAAACCTGAGGATCTAATACCTCTCACATTTCATAAGAATACTGATGGTATTTTATCCTTTTGTAGTATCTTTTGTTATAATTATTACTAGTAGATTTAGTAGCTAGGAAGATAAACTCTAGTTCATTTTCTGCCTAGAGAACGTATGACTAGTCATCCTCTCAGGATAGTGTTTCTATCATGTCTGAGCTACTAGTGACAAAAACAAATAGGATCACTGAAAAGAAGTGGAGATGTTAAAAGAAGATGCATAATGTGAATGGTAAAAGAAGAAAAATAGAAATAAAGATGTGACTGTAACCAGTAATATAAAAAGAGAGTACCAAAACTCTAGAAACTCTCCAATCTTTAGCTCTTAGTTCATGAGGATTAGAGAGACATATGGCGTAAGAACAAATAGTGACATCCAATAATTTCTTCAATGAAGATGCTTATTGTCCAGATCCTTCTTTTTTAGGATCAAATTGATGAAGCAGAAGTCTTAAAGTGTGCATCTCAGAAATCAACCAAGATTAATGTTTAAACGAGTTTGAGATAAAACCATGAGAAACTCTTGATGCATTATTTATTTATTTATTTAATTTTAAAATCATCCAAATTCATTTAAATTGATTTTAGAAACCATTCAAATCATCTTCCACTTGTTGGTTTCAGTTGTTTTTCTCAACAAGCTCCATTTGGAATAATAGTTCGACAAAGTCAAGAATAATTTCTCCTTCAAACTAAATAGACTTATCTTTTAAATGACGCCTCTTTTGGGCAAAAAAGTAAATAATAAATATAAGTAAGTTATAAGTTGTGTTTAAGTGAATAGGAATTAACATTGAATCTCCCTTGATCAAGTCAGATGAGGCTCACTGGTGTCAGACTATTAGTAGAATTTGAACACCTAATAGGATGCTCTTTTGATTTTGAGTATCTACTATGGCACCAAAGGCAAGACACTGAAGATTTTAAGTCCACTATATTTTTGACTAATATATTGGTTGTAAGCCCTTTGATAGATTTATAATGTAGAATGAGCTTTAAGTTTCGGACACACTGCATCTAGTTCTCTTAAAATAATCTCCATTCATCTTTTCAACTCCCCTTCATTTAGACTTTTAGAAAGCGTGTTGATGAATGTACTTTTGCTCATTAAGGGAATTACTAGTAGAATTAATAGGCTCAAGTGGCTTGAGGGTAGGTGCAAAACCCATCGATTCAAGAATGATTTAGGGCAATGAAACAGATAAATTAGTTTGATATGTATCAAAAGTATAAAATTGATTTAGTGCCCAATCTGGCTTCCAAATCTTGAAGAACTAAAGGAAATGTTTAAAGATGGGATCCAAAATGTAGATCTAGAATTTAAACTAGTTTGAACTTTCGCATTGATCTAAAATCTAGTTACCTGTAATGTACATAATAATATATTGTCATTAAGTTTTGTATAAAACTTGATATATCAATTGCAAATAATTCTGGTGAGAGAACGAACCACTTATCTCTGGTACTCATGAGATGAGTTCTATATAGAGTGATAGTGCTAAAATTAAGGCAAGAGAGAAAAGTTATGGAGTTCCTGGTCCCTTCTAAAGGAAGTTTTATGGAAGCATCATCTATCATACTGCTACAGGAATGCGGGGTTCTTTCACTGCAATCATGCTCTGCTTCATAAGTAGAATACTCATCTATCAAACTTGCTGCTGCAGGTGAATTTAATTGTCCTGTTCTAAATAAAGTCTTCACAGAGTTCACACACATAGTTGCTGTCAGAACGACTGGCAATGTTTTCTGCCATGAGGTATAGTATCTGCTAATGATTTCTGTTGAACTCTGCGTGAATTTCACTTGGAATTTATTTCACTTTCTACTTCAGGCCATTAAAGAACTAAACATTAAACCCAAGAACTGGAGAGAACTACTCACGGATGAGCCCTTCACTAAAGATGATTTGATTACAATTCAAGTGAGTAATGACTTCAATTTTCTGGTTACGTCCTTTTTTTTTTGTGTTTTGAACAGCTCTTTAAGTAAAACATCAACGTCTTTTACATGCAGAATCCTAATGCTCTTGACAGCAAGGTTTTAGTAGAATTTGATCATGTGAAGAACAATCTGAAAATCGATGACGAAGGTTATTATCTGAACTTGTGTACTATTTTCATTAATTTGTATGCATACAATAGTTTTTTTATTGTTTTGGTTTTCCCCCTTCATCCTGTCTAGATTTGAAGGGATTGAATGAGGATCCAACTTACAACATGAATTTATCTGGCGATCTCAAGCAAATGCTACAGGATTTAGGAACTGAGAAAGCCAAGAAAGCTGCATTGCATGGCGGCGGCGGTAGCAAAGCACAAAATGAAAGAGCAGCTGCTCTTGCTGCCATTCTCTCTTCAAGATCGCGGGTGAAGGATGACTCGAAACCAAGCTCTAATGGTGACTCCAAGCCATCTAAATCGTTCAGTATTGTAGATGCTGCATCTGCTTCAGTTCATGGAAGAAGTGCTGAAACAGCAAAAGCAGCATCCAGTGATAAGACTGCAGCTCGGATTGCCCTGCATATGGCAGGTGAAAGGACTCCTGTAAATGCAAAACTGGTAATGTTTTAATGAAACCTTACCTGACTTCCTCTTATATATTTTTCCTTCACATCCCACTGCGTCCATCCTTCTTTTTTTGCCTCTATTCACAGCAGGATTTTTTTTTTTTTTTTAAATTTTAAAAGGTAAAAAGCCGTTATACAACTGGTGCTGCTTCACGGTCCTTTACATCAACGGCTTACGACCCAGTGACCAGGAATGAATTTGAGTTTGTCAAAGTTGAAAAGAATCCTAAAAAAAAGGGATATGTTCAGTTGCATACAACACATGGAGATGTAAACTTGGAACTACATTGTGATATAACTCCGCGAACATGTGAGAACTTCCTTACACTCTGTGAACAGGGTTACTATAATGGAGTTGCTTTCCATAGAAATATTAGGTAAAATTCCAGATCATAGTGTTACCATCTATATTAGACATAGTTCTGTTTGCTGGTTAATTTTCCTTTTAACTTTATATGCCCGGATATATGTTTCTTGTGCAGGAATTTCATGATACAAGGTGGTGACCCTACTGGGACAGGAAAAGGAGGGCAGTCCATTTGGGGAAAGCCTTTCAAGGATGAGGTCAACTCAAAATTGCTGCATTCTGGGAGGGGTGTTGTAAGTATGGCTAATAGTGGACCGCATACCAATGGTTCCCAGTTCTTCATCTTGTACAAGTCTGCGAACCATCTAAACTTTAAGCATACAGTATTTGGTTCAGTTGTTGGTGGTATGACTACGCTTGCAGCAATGGAGAAGGTTCCTGTTGATGACGATGACCGACCTTTGGTAAGTGGAAGATTTAATCAATCTCTATCCTTTGCTATCTTATAACATTATAGATTAAACTCTATATTACATGCTTGAACAATAAATTAGGACTTATTAGTTATATTAAAAGGAGGTGTAAAATGATCTTGTATAACATTCCATCATCTGACAATTACTAGTGCTTTCTATGTTCCTCGTACTATTGTTACCTCCAATTCCTTGTTACATAGTATGAGTTTACATGATTGTTTTATTTTTAGATTTATTGTGCATTTTGCGTCAGGGGACCTGAAAGATATTTGTAGGTGTTTCTGATAAAGGAAAATGACAAGAACTCTCTTGAAAGCAAGGGAGACCTATGTTAAGTTGCACATGCATTAACTACCCTTTAGAGAAGTTGTACATTGGCAATCCCAAGTTCTTTTTAATATTTGCTAATTTGCTGCTGAAGTTAAATATAACTAGAGTATTAGCTTGTAATAATTGGATGTTAGGGCCTCAAGGGTGGTATGAGACTATATGCATTTCGCTGTATGGGATGTTAATTGTGAATCATATGATTTCATCCTGTCCCTTAAAAAATCATAGGGGCGTTATACAAAACTCAGTTCAGTTTTCACAAGAAGAAACTAAATGCAATTCTAAACCAAAGAAAGCTTTTGACATTCCACGGCCATGCTCTGGTCTCAGGGGTGTAAATACACTGAGCCAAACTTATCCCTTACTTGAGTGTGGGTCATTTAATTTCAAGCTAAGGCTTTACCAGTTCAATTCAGCTCTGCTCATTGCTAGAAGAGCTTAGTCGTCCTCAGCTTACTTAGTTGAGAGCTTGCTCGAGCTTGGCTTGATTACTCAGCAAGTTTGATCACGAGCTGGCAGGCGGGCAGTCTGAGGTAGAGATGTGGAGGAGCAAATGGTGAGGCTGATCCACGGGCTGCACTTGGTGCTTTTTTATGGAAGAGAATGAGCAGATCTGAATGACAAAGGACAAAAATTTGCGGAGAGACGTATGGGCATGTGGAAGAGAGATTTAAGGAACAAGATGGAGGCTGGTGATGGCAGTTGAAATATGAAGATAGGGAAGTAATGTGGAACCTAACTGGTGGCAAAGGCCCAAAACTGGAAAACAATTCCTTAAAATGATAGTACTATTTGATGAATGAGTCTTCAATGCTTAGGCCTACAACTTTGACCTAAGTTATTTGAACTGACATGCTCAAGTGACATATTGAAAATGAATCATTGAAGGCTTTTTTTTTTCCCCAAAACAAAGTAGTTAAATAGCTAATAAATAGTTTTGAAGTGGAAAAAAAAGTCTACAAGTTACATCATAAGACTATTGACATTTTAGCTCCTGCTTTAGAAGGCTACAATTCTTTTTATGTTTGGGCATGAGAACAATTATTTGTAGTGATTACTAAAATTATTTTATATCTAAGGCAACAGCCAATTTTGCGCTCTTATTTTCTGCGTATGCATGATTTTAGCATTTTAAACTGTGGACCATCTCTGGCAAATTCGAGCTAAAGCTCTTTATTAATTATTGCATTATGTTTTCGAAAAAAAAAAAAAGATTTTTAACCCTTTAGGTTTTTTCTTCTATAATTTCATTTATTCAGGAGGAGATCAAGATAACAAATGTCACTATCTTTGTCAATCCCTACACAGAACCAGATGAAGAGGAAGAGGAGCAGAAAACAGAAGAAGAGCAAAAATCTGTTGATGCTGATAATGTAATCTTTCAATACTTTTATCTGGGCTGATTTCTGAGAAATTTGTATAATAAAAATATCTGACATGTTCCTTTTGGCAATCTGTACAGGATAAAAGAGGTGCGTGGTTTAGCAATCCAGGGACAGGGGACGCTGGATCTGTGTCTGTAGGTGGTGGAGTGGGCAAGTATCTGAAAGCAAGGAGCACCGGGATGAACGGTCTTGATGGAAAACCAGATGACTCTAGCAAGAAGAGAAAACTAGAAGCCACGAAAGTAGAGTACAAGGATTTTTCTGGATGGTGAAAATCTCAGGTGCACAGTGCAATTAAAACAAAAAAACTCCATGATGAAACTCGCCTGGATGAAAGTGTTTTGCAATGTGCCTGGATCTGAATATCGCAGCAATGTGAATTAATTATCAGGTATGTTGTAGAAGGGTTACACAGAGGCCTTTCAACCTGGTGGCAGTGCACAAACTTTGACGCCCTTGTATATAATACAAGGTATTATGTTATCTGATTTTTCAATACCTGTGTACTTACTATTCTTCTTCTGTTATTTGCAATTTTTTTGGTCGTTGTAAGTTGTTTCCTTGTTTAGTTCCATATGTCTTTCTGAGTGAGTTATTGGTGCATGTTGTAGGATCTTGCTTCTGTAACATGGTGTTTGCAAGCTAAAAAATGATCTGCTTCAGATGGGCATTCTTACTTACGGAGATCTCTCTTTTTGTTTTTCTGGTAAATTCTGTTTGGTTCATCGTCTGTAGGCTGACATGTCGAAGATTCTAGCCTCTTTTTGGACTTCAGAGTGCTTATTTGCTCTGCTTGTAGAACAACTAGGTCATAGATATTCTTGTATCATGGCTTGCTCGTTTATATTATCTTTTTTTTCTTGAATAAACAGGAAAATCTCAATGGCCTAGTTGACTTTGTTGACCTGCTTGTGTAGAAGTTTGACCTTTCCACTTAATAATGCAAACCTTAGATCTTCTGTAACTTCCGAAGCCTTGGTAATGGGTTGTAGAAGAAATTCTGATATATATTGCGACACTTAAAAATATCCTCACACCAGTTACTGTCGTCGTGCACCCGCGCACCCAGTATCTAAGCTAATTGGTGGACTATCAGATGGTCGTAGCTTATTTTCTGCTTGTTGCACCTCTGTATTCTCGACTATTATTGGGAATGTATAAAGATCCTTGTGGTCTTTAAATACCTAGCAAAAGCTTTTCTATAACAGTACTTTAGGATATACACACACACACACACACACACACACACACACACACGCTCGGGAAATAGTTATCTTGGGGCATGGTTGCATATATTGTAGTCTCTTCCGATTCTATTTAGACAGAATTTTTCAGTATGTTCTTGCATATATATTATTATAATGATTGCATCTACTTTTATGTAAGGAGTAAATATTTGCTAGGAGTAGTCAGCCTAGTAGCTAAATTCAATATCTAAGCTATCTAGCAATTTTTCTTTTTTCCTTTTTTTTTTTTTTTTTTGCTATCTAGCAATATTTTTTTTGTCAAATGCAATTAATAACTATATTAATTTATTTGGTTATATGCGTCTATTAATTATTCTGCCACGTAGTGACTGTTGTGGGAGAAGGTGAATAAAAAACAAGCCGGCCACGTTTGTTTTTATATATCGTTTAAGTTGGAGTTTGGCTAAAGACAATTATGTGATGGTGTCTTTGTGTAATATTTCACCCACTTTTGACTGAAAGCAAAAGAATTATATTCAATTCAGTTGTAATGAGTGGAATTCGTATTCCCATTCTTTAAAGGGGCTATCTGTAACTTTAGAAATAAATCAGGCTGATCTGGTATTTTTCCTAATAAATAGGGCTGATCCGTTTTTTTTTTAAGAAATCTATTGGCCCTCCTATTTTAAAGGTGTTTCGAATCAGCCTTCCGAAATTAGTTTTTCTGCAGATGTGGTGGCGCGCGCGTGTTGTCACGTGGCGTTTTGAAGAGCTGTAATTTTTCTTGATAGTAATTTTTCTTGGCGTGTTGTCACGTGGCGTTTAGCGTTTTGAAGAGGGGCTTGATAGTAATTTTTCTTTTTTTTTTCCTTCTTTAAATATGGATTTTAGGAATGCCAGATTTCTTTTGTTCTCAAGCTATTCTAAATCTCAAGGAAAGAAATTTCAATTGACTTAGAAATCCAGATGGTTTTTTTTCAAGGCATATATTAATTATATATGTTCAGTATTATTAGCAAGTTCGAATAAAATAACTGTTATAGAAGTTTCAAGAAAAACTTAGTATTTCATGTCATAATCTGCTGATTAGGACATAAATGAGTCAACAACTTCGTTAACCCGGTTGCTTTGTAAGAACAAAATCTTCTGCCCCCACTCTTAAGTTTTTAATCTTTGTCTTCACTTTTAAAATAAATACTTACATATATTTTTTTAAAAACTTTCAACATAAGAAAAATTTTTGATAAAGTTTATAATTTTTAATAGGTGTATTGGGGTTTTAAAATTTTAACATCTTAACGAATTTTTTAAATTATTTTTAAATATGTTAATATTTTAAAGTTCGAGAATATCTATTTAAAAGTATTTTTTGAAAAAAAATTTAATATTTGAGTTGTAGATCTTATTTAAATTTATAATTTTGATATTGAAATTTTTTTTTGAAAAATGTCTATAAGTATTTATTTGGAATATGAAGATAGAAATTAGAGATATAGAGTTGGCCAGAGGATTTCTGTCTGCTAAGCAAAGGGAGTTAGTATGATTTGTGAGAATATGCTAGGATAATAAACATTGATTATTGTGACAAGCTATTAGTACAGAAGTTGAAGTCGAAGGTTAAAAAAAAATTAAATAAATAACTTACCTGCCAAAAAATTGAATTTCAAATTCGACGTTTTGATTAAGTTCCTCTATTGTTGCAATACTTAATAAAAAGAAGTTTATATAAAGGCTAAGAAGTATGAACATGCAGACATTGCATACATGCAGTGTCTACAGACCGTCCGATATGAATATGTCGCGATGGATATTTGTCGGACATATTAGAAAAGATTCCTAAAATTAAAATATAAAAAGTTTTAGACACGCATGGACATATCAAACAAGAGAGTCCGACACACGTATCCAGATTATTATTATTATTATTTTTAGAGATGTTTCTTCTTACTCTAATAATATATAATGAATAAGTTATAAATTTTACTAAAGTTAAGTATCAATTTATATAAAATTAAAAAAAATATACGAAATTAAAAATTTTTAACAATATTATTTATATATATATATATATATATATATATATATATATGTATATATGTATGAATAAAATCAGTGCATTGTATGGTTCCAAAACTAGTACTTATCTAAACTGAGCCATTAATAATTTAAAACTATCAAAATATGCTCTTTTAATTTTAAATATTTTTTTTTGTTCTCTTGATTATGTATGGCGAAATTATTTTAATTACTTTTTTCTAGAAAATAAAGATATTTAATTTGACGTTGGTAATTTCGTGATTGTACAGAGTCAAGGGGAACATTTATTAGGGCTTTCTTCAGAATAATAGGAAATTCAAAAATAAAAGAATTAGGGAATAATTTCCTAGGACTGTTCTTCCATGAGGCGATCTTCTCTCTCCAGTCCTTTTCATTCTTGGTATTGACGTCATAGCAAGAGTGTTAGTTGGAGCCTGTAATATCCTTATATAGGCTAAGGCTTACGAGCTTAATCCATATAACATTTATATGGGTGCTAACCTAGATTTAATTCTATATCATAAATGATGAAAATTTTGAATGGTTTAAATACCAAAGATCCAATCTATTATTAACCAGATCTATCCCTTTTCAGGAGTCTTAGCCAATAAACCAATCAGAGTTTGGGGACCACTTGGATGTTGAAGGTGGAAAATGTTACAAAATAATATTAGAGTCAAGCCCTGGTCGAAAATGTAATAATCTAGTAGGAGTCTAGATCTCACATCGTTAGGAAGATATTGAGACAGCTTTTACCTATACATATTGGCGATGGAGACATCGAATATGTAAAATGGGGATTATATAACATTTTTTTGATAGGTCATTGTTCACGGATTTTGTCCATTTGAGAGCTAGTTAGGTGCTAGCTTAGGTTTAGTTCCATATCGTAAAATGATGGAAAGTTTGAATAATATAAATACAAAACCTAAGCTACTATTAACCATATTTGTCCCTTTCTAGAGCCCGGCCAATGTGGCGGCCGAAGGTTGCTGGACCAACTGGGTGTTGAAGGCGGCGGTCGTTGCAGAGCCCACTTGTACAACTTCGTCTGAAGTAAAAGGCTGAAAGAAGACATAATGTGCTTACGACTGACTACACTCATTTTTTACTAGAAATTCCTGAGATTGTTGCAAATCTCAAATGCACATTAGATATATTTTAGTTAATTTTTGGCTCAATTAATCTTTTCAAGTCATATCTTCTCCGATATGAAAGTTGCAAAGTATCACAAGACCAGATTGCTCATCCTTGAATGAAATATCTAGGTTTTCCTTTTAAGAGATAGTGCCTATAGAAAACAAATTATTGCATATTATAAATATATATAAGATGGAGAATAAAGTTGAGGGGTGGATGAGCAAGTTGTTATCTATTGGTTGTAGAGTCACATTGATAAATTTAGTGTTATCCCAAATACCAATTTATTTTCCTTCTTGTTTCTTGGATACGGCTTGGTTCATCAAAAGAATTGATGCCATTAGAAGGTCATTTTATGGAAAGAAAGGAAAGACATTTTAGAAGCCATGTACTTGGTTAATTGGAGGCAATTTTGTAAAAGTAACACACAAAGGGGATTGGGGATGAAAGACATTAAAGACTTCAATATCTCTTTCACCGACAAATGGTGGCAGAGATTTTTTTTTTTTTTTTTTTAACCATGACAATATTCTTTAGAAGAAGTTACTAATGCATGATTTGTTACTAGAAGATGGATGGACAAATTGAAGACTTCAGAATAATTCCAGCTGAATAGATATGCGAATCCAACACTTTGGCGGTGCAACAAAAATATTCAAGAGTTTGTTTCACTTCGATAACTGTAAGTACAATACTGCCAACTGGAATAAATCATAATATCACAACTGATTAGAAACTTTGGCTGCTATATATTCTTTTATATTAAAGAGTTTAGTGGAAATTATCTAGGACGAATGGCCTACTGACAATGGATGAAAATATCTCGGGTCCGGCACCCCTCCATTGGCACCTGAGGAGAAAACGGTCTACATTAAAATCACTCTAGCTCTTCACTCTAATTTAGTTTGGACAAAAAGGTCCGAGACATCGGAGGCCTCCCTATAAACGGGGATAAAGCCCAAAAAAAAAAAAAAGTAAGTTTAGTGGGGGTCACCTTCTTACCCCTTCTTTTATCTCAAAAGAACGGGGCCCACATATCCTCTCTATATAAAAAAATCAAAAGCATTTAACAACTTGGACTCCTTTATTATTTTATTGTTTATATTTTGCTAAAATAACCCCTTCGTTTTGCACGTAGGATTTCCACAAGATGAATTTGTGGCATGTTGATTTGCAAGTCCGATTGTGCAAAATGCCATATAACAACGGAAGAAGCTTCTCAAGTAAACATAGAAGCTGCACTAGCACGGCAAAGAAGGAATAACGATGTAAGAAGATTATTATTTGCGGTAGGAGGAGGTAGAAAAACACTACCACTCAATTGATACTTTGGGAAGAATTAACTACTGCACTTTGTTTTCATATAACATTTTCGCTTTCATTTCTTTTCCTCTTTTATGTTATAAACTTAAAATAAAACTAAAATAATAAAGATGAATAATAAACAAGGGCCAAAATACCGATATACGTAAAAAAATTTAAAATCGAAAACAAAATTATGAAGAGAATACGAGAAAAATCACTAAACAGAAAAAAAAAAAAAATTCGATCACATATCTCACCGAATCTCAATTTTATCTTGATAAAATACCAACCCATACTATCTCAAGAATATAAGAATATACAACTCACTACGACATTACATGATCTCCTGCACGCCAAAATTTAGCCGTCAAATAATTATCTTTGAATGTGTTCTTAGATTTTCATATGTATTCACGTATATTCATTAAAAAAAAAATATTTTTATTAATTTTATAATAAAAAATATATTGCGGTTAAAATAGATTAAGGAAGTATAAAATATTAAATTTAATTAAGGAGAAATAAAAAGATAAAATGTTCCCATACTAATGATAATAACAACATAGAAAATGGTGAAAGAAGAATGAAGAGCATGGGACATGGATTGTCTCTGGTTAAGTGTTTAAGAAAAGAATGTCTCATTCTAGACGAGTGCTTTTAATAGTTTATGTATTTATTTAATAAAATATAATATTGTGATATAATTTTGTGGGCGCGGCTCCCCTGATGCTGAGGCATCAGGGTGTAGGAAATCGGACGGCCGAGATCGGCCGATCCGTAATAATACGGATCTCGAGATTTCGTATAAAACTTTCGTCGACTTATTTGATCTATATTTAAGCATTTTTGAAAAAATCTTTGAACTACAAAGTTATAGATTTTGATGAGACCTACAACTTTGTAGTTGAAACCTTTTCGAAAAAATTCCAAAATACATACCGAAATAATAATTAAAAATTTTGATCATCATTTCGGTATGTATTTTGGCATTTTTTCGAAAAAGTTTCAACTACAAAGTTGTAGATCTCATCAAAATCTATAACTTTGTAGTTCAAAATTTTTTTTAAAAATGCTTAAAAATAGGTCAAATAAGTCGACAAAAATTTTATACGAAATCTCGAGATCCGAATTTTACGGATCGGCCGATATCGGCCGTCCGTTTCCTACACCCTGATTCGGCCGAATCAGGGGAGCCGTGTCCTAATTTTGTAGTGGTTGGTTCTGATGAAGTGATGATGGTGATGCCGCACGCTCCCAGCACTCATCAGTTATGGCTCAGCTGCTACACAAGCACTAACAAAAGCGCTTTTTCTTTCTTTCTTCTGCCCCTTCCTCCACACCTCCACGCCTAATACACCGCTACTACGTGTCGCTCCATCAGTCACTCCTCGGTACTCGTTGGGTTCTTTGTCATTTTGAGTTTTCATGGATCTGGATGGCCGCAATAATAAAATTGTAGTATCAGCGGGTGATTGTAGGCTGGATCCCATGTATTTATGTACTTACCAAATATTTATTTAGTGTCACAATTAACAATAAACAAAACTTTTAAATACACTAAAAATATTATTTAATATTCATATACATAATTACTAAAATTTTATCATTCTATTTATATGAAGATGCATGCAAATTATCAGGATCTCTAGCATTCTCTCTCTAACATCGTTCTTTTATTGTAATTGGGAATGACTCATAGGTTGCCTCGGAACACAACCCCGAAAGGAACCCGCGCTCCGCCGCCCGCCGGCCCAACTGGTCCTGACCGGTCGTTTTTCATTCTTTTTCTAGGCTCATGTTCAACGCGCAAAAGCGATTTTTCAAAAAGAGAAAGCCGATTCTTCCCTCCCTCTTCTCTAGCCTATGTTTAAATTAAGATTAAACTTGCTAATTAAAGATAAAATGTATGTAGTAACAATATTGTATGGTCCCCGCTTCTAGCCCGATTCCTCCACCCACAAAAAGCTAAAGCTCTTCCTCTAAAGCCACTGCCGTCCCACTGCTACCCTCCAACCCTTAGATCCTCTCTCTCTCTCTCTCTCTCTCTCTCTCTCTCTATTCTTCCATCTTCCTCATACATCATCTGTAGCATCAATCTTCTCATCTTTCACTGATCGCTTTGTTTTCATGTGGTGCTTTCGCGGAGTTCCTTTCAGAAATGCACTACATATTCATTGAAATATTAGTAGTGGTGGTGTGTTATGGACACTTTGTTTAGGTTAGTCAGCCTCCACTCTTCTTCTTCCCCCGACCAGCACCATTACCATCAGCAACAACAGCAGCAGCAATCTTCTTACAACTCTCGGAGTACATCTACTAGCTCTCCCTCCTTCTCGGGGCCATACCCTCAGCCTCACCTCCACTCATCCTACACCTACGACTACCAAGACCAAGAATGCTGCAAGCAGCAGCAGCTGTACAGCATGGATGAAGACGACTTCTCCTCCTCCTCCCGCCACCTCTTCCCCCACCACCACACTCCGCTGCCTACATCCTCCTCCGACACCCCTACTCCGCCGCACTCCGCCATACCCACTTCCACCTACTCTTCTTCCGCCCCGCTCTTCGAGCCCGCAGAGTTTTCTTTCCCTCCCAACCTTAACATCAATGTCAACGTCGACTTTACGGGCACCGGCGGCGGCCGCTGGGCTACCGAGCTGTTGGTGGAGTGCTCCCGCGCCGTGGCGACGCGCGACTCCGCCCGCATCCAGCGGCTGATGTGGATGCTCAACGAGCTTGCCTCTCCTTACGGCGACACAGAACAAAAGCTCGCTTCTTATTTTTTGCAGGGTTTATTTGCGAAGCTCAACAATGCCGGGCCCCGCACGCTGACGACTCTCACCTCCGCCTCCGACCGCGCCGCCTCCTTCGATTCCACCCGGCGCACTGCCCTCCGCTTCCAGGAGCTCAGCCCCTGGGCGCCATTCGGCCACGTGGCAGCCAACGGCGCCATCTTGGAAGCCTTTTTGGAAGGTTCACCAACGAAGCTACACATATTGGATTTAAGCACCACGTTCTGCACGCAGTGGCCGACGTTACTGGAGGCGCTGGCGACACGGTCGTCGGCTGACGACACGCCGCACTTGACGATCACTACCGTTGTTCCGGCGGCAGCCGCCGACTCCGCCGCTGCGCCGAGGGTGATGAGGGAGGTCGGCTCGCGAATGGAGCGGTTCGCGCGGCTGATGGGCGTGCCTTTTCTATTCTCCGTAGTACAGCACCCGAGTAACGATCTCTCCTCGCTCGATTTCGACGCCCTCGGCATCCGTGGCGGCCGAGCCGACGAGGCACTAGCCGTCAACTGCGTCAACGCGCTGCACGGAGTGCCACCCGCGGGACCTCGCCGCGACGCGCTTCTCGCCTCTATCCGCCGCCTGCAGCCACGTATCGTCACCATCGTCGAGGAGGAGGCCGACCTGGACCCCTCCGGCGGACTCAACGACGATGGCGAGGCCTTTCAGAAGGGATTCAGGGAAGGGTTGAGATTCTTCTCGGCGTACTTCGATTCTCTAGAAGAGAGCTTCCCGCGCACCAGTAGCGAGCGGCTGGCGCTGGAGCGCGCAGCGGGGCGCGCGATCGTCGACCTGGTGGCTTGCCCAGGGTCGGAGTCTGGCGAGCGGAGGGATACTGCAGCGGGATGGTCACGGCGGATGCGAGCGGCAGGGTTTTCACCGGCGCCGTTCAGCGACGACGTGGCGGACGATGTTCGAGCACTGCTAAGGAGGTACAAGGAAGGCTGGTCGATGCGCTCCGCATCCTCGGACAACGGCGAAGACACCTCCTCCGCCGCCAGCGACGGCGTGTTCCTAGCTTGGAAAGATCAGCCAGTGGTTTGGGCGAGCGCTTGGCGACCATGATCGATCCAGCAATCGCGCGAACGCTTTGGCGGGAGAACGAGCCAGCGAACAGTTGGCACGTGCAGGTGAGCCGCGTGTTCGACGCAATTCAAATCTTCGCACGTAGGAGCAGGAAGTTAGACGTTGTTGTTGCTCATTAACGACAAGGGGATCAAATCATCAAAATTCAGAATATTTATCAACTTCAGCAATTTTTATCATAAGAATTATTTTCTCACGATGACGTCGGTTATTCTCTGTCATTTGATATCTTTTCTTTTTTGTTTTAGTTGGATTCAGATGTGACCTAGACAAGTATGTACTTGATTTCTTGGTATTGGTTTGTATGATCTTCTATCAAACTTGCTAAGTCAGCAAAATATTATATGGCATGTCTGTAAATCATTGCATGAGATAGAAAATTCTGGGAGGCCGGAGGGTTAGGTTAAATGGTGATATCAGAAAGGAGAAAGAATAATGATAAAAGAAGAGAAGTAAAGGGGATTTAGAAAGTGAAGGTCGTAATCAGGTAAAGTTGGAAAGAGGAAGGAGAATCTTACGATGAGTGGTGCTGGAATCTAATGAAATGTCAAAGCAAAGGTGTAGTGGTGGAGGTGGTGGTCTCATGGTTGGTCTGGTCAGTGGCCTGCACTTACCCCATCACACACTCTCTCTCTCTCTCTTCCCCTTTACTTTACTTCTAGTGAGAGAAATAACGAAAGTAAGAAAATTAGGGTTTTATTGAACTACGCCAATTTTTCTAGAGAGAAAAAAAGAGATGGTTAACTCTTGAGGAAAATCCTCTGCATTCGAATTATATGTATCGCTTCGTATACCAATTTTTAAAATAATATATATATATATATATATAAAGTTTTAAAAATGAAAGTTATATAACCTTTTATATTAAATAGTTTTCTAACATATGTTTCTAAATAAGTGTTATGAGATTCCAAATTCTTAACGGATTTAAAAATTATTTTTAATCCGTTAAAACTTAAGAGCATTATAACATCAATATAGAAATATTTTTTTAAAAAAGTATTAAATGTAAAAATTCTAAACCTCATTAAAATATATAACGTTAATGTTGAAAGTTTTTTCAAAAAAAAAATATAGATATTATTTTAAGTATCGATGTCCGAAGTGGTGCATAAAATCCGGGTGTAGAGATTCTTATCCGTTAACTCTAGGGCTTTCATATCTCACGATGGTACTAATATCTTACCGCCGAGGATAAATACATCTCGGTTGCTGCTTTTAAAAAGCGAAACAAATTAATTCTGCTATATTAAAGGTCGAACTAACCAGTAATTTTGTTGACGTGACAGCGCAACAATATTATTAGCTAGCAAATTAGAAGTTGATTTACAAATAAGAACAAATTTATTCAGAATTTAAAACTGAAATGTCAAAACCTCTACCAGTGATCATAACCCCCTCCCATTACAAGATTTGCGAATTACATCTATCCCACAATTTATTAGGAAGTTTGGTAATATCACGTTCGTACCCTCAAACACAGAGGTACATAACTTTAAAAATGGATTGTAATATATTTTATAATTTTTAACAACTTTTAAAAATTTATTTTTAGTTAGGTACTTTGAAATTTCAGTCTTATCATATTAAAATTATTATTAAACCCGTGCTAACATTTTGGAGTTTAAAACATTTACCAAGCCTATTTTGAAAATGTTTTGGATATAAGTCATAAAACACATCAACACACTAAATTTTTTTTTTAAAAAAAGTAATATTAACTAAATATTAATATGTGACAGGTTAAGGGTGCTATTGTATTATAATACAATACAATCGATCTTACCTGATCCGCTCTCATATTCCAGTAGGAGCGTGCTAAATAGAATGGGGAGTCAACTTTTGAATGACTTTGCTTCTATCAGATCGTGTACAACGGCACTACCGCAAAAGCATTTTGGTTTGGGGTTTTGTCGAAAACTTTATAACATAAGACCTAAGTTTTTCAAAAAACTTACAAAATTAAACTCCAAATAAATAAATAAATATATATATATATACATAAGTAATTTTTTTTATAAAAACATTAAATACAAAAAAAAATAGATTCTGATATACTCTATAAATTTTATGTTCGAAATTATTTCAAAATAATATTTTCTAAACATATATTATAGGCTCTAAAAATTTTATAGCTAGTAAAGATTTTGGGCCTTAAAATACATATTTGAAATACTTTTGAAAAAAAAAATTAATATAACGTTGTAGAGCCTTAACAAACTATTTTGGTATTTATTTTTTAAAAAATATTTATACGTATATATTTTGACTTAATTTAGTCATCTCCAGAAAAAAAAAGGGAGTTTATTTGATAAGTCTATACAAAAGCAAAAAAGTAATATTAAATTATTCTTTTTGGTTTAGGTCATATGGTGTCAGAGTCAAAGCTTTCACTGATTTTGATTTAGAAATATTATTTGGAAATATTTTTTTTAGATTTATGAGGAAAATCATAGTCATAATTGTTCCGTTTTTAACACGTAAAGTATCTGATGGTACTCACTCCAGTTTCACTGTTAAAATATTCGCATCTGATTCACGTGCTCAAATAACACTCATACATCGGACAGTAGATTTGCACCATTTCTGACACAAAAGAAAAAACTAATAGTAAATTATTCTTTTTGGTTTAGGTCATATGGTGTTTAAGTCAAAGCTTCCGCTGATTTTGATTTAGAAATATTATTTGAAATTTTTTTTGAGATTTATGAAAAAAAAATCATACTCATAATCGTTCCATTTTAACACGTAAATTATCAAATGGTGCTAACTTCGGTTCCACTGTTTAAAAATATTCGCATCTGATTCACGTGCTCAAATAACACTCATATATCGGACAATAGATTTGCACCATTTCTAACATTTAGACCTTCCACAGACAGAACCACTAGCCAGCATTCTATGAAATTACAATTTTATGGACGTGATATTTGAACCGTGACATGTTTGAAAAAGATTTTATTTATTGTTCACTCATATATATATCTACATATATACAACTAGTTTATCAAAACCATTATACCATGTACCATCCCTTTTTCATCTTAAATATGATATGTGATTCTTCTTCTATGACATAACTAGAACTTAACCCGTGCTAAGCACGGGTCTTTGAATAAGTTGTACTTATTCATCTGCTTAATTTTTTGGTTATAAGTTATATATATAACCATAATGAATTTGATTTAATGTTGTTCAGAATATGAAATATGGATATAATTTTATGGCACACCGATTATCCACAATTTGTCTTTATGCTATGAACCTTAATTAGCAGTCTTGTGATTGTTGTTATAAAGATGGTCATTTAATTATTTAATCCAACATTAAGAAGTTCAAGATCAAAGCATCCATGGTTAACTTGCTCATACACGTCTCTTGGATCTCCCTTCAACCCTTCATTATTCTCGCAGGCTATCCATCTTGTATCACCTCATGACTTGGTCCTTCAAAATTTCTCAAGTTCTACAATCTGTTGATCTCTTTATCAAGTACATATATCATAGGCACATACTTCGCATAAATAAGATGCATGGCTTAACATTGCAGTAAGGAGTTACATGGATAAATTGTATCAATCCAGCACTATGCACTCCAAGAATCACTGTAACTCCTCTTTCCAACACCTATAATGTGCACAAATGAATATTTTAAAATTAGACCTTCAATATGACAATTTTGATATTTGAAATGGCCAACTAAAAATATGAGCTTCATTTTGAAAGTCCCTGCTTAATACCAATAATGAGATATTATTAAGTTATTAAAATAAAATGCAAATGCTACACATGGATTGAAGAATGACATTATTAAAAAGATTGTCCAAAGATGCGGAAGTGCAAAGAAAATGATCAAGAAGTTATAAGAAAACAAATTAGAAATAAGAATGTTTTGTCTAAGTAATGGATACAATGAAAAAAAATATTAGGTCATTTATCTAGTAGTTGTTGAGCATGGAATGGATATTATACCTTTTGAGTATTTCTGCTCACTGTATATCCAACTTGATGCACGAATGCGAATGTAGAAATAGTTACCAGAATAGCTTTTAGGATAAATTTAAGAATCCAGCCATAATTATATAGTAAGAGCAAAAATTTAAAGCTTTGGAAGTCCAGAAGATAAACGCATGAAAGAACATGCACGTTGAGCTTGAAACGGCAGTGTAAAGCGGATGAAAATGAATAGGATGTGAGGAGAATGAAGGAGCGAAGGGAGGCCAAGAGTCATGGATGAAAATAAATAATAGATTGTTGGCTTGTGGTATTCATAATGACGAATTAAATAATACGAATTCCAAGTTACCTACTGCATATGAAACGACACGTGGCAGTTATCTAAGAGTTTTAAACTTGCCACGTGGCGTAAAATCGTAGTTTCCCTTCGCTTTACTTATATTATAGAGATTATGACAAGTTACGAAAAGTCATTAAAACTTATCAGTTATATTTTTAACTTCTAATTATAGTACAATTGAGCGTATATTATATTTTATTAAAATAACAATGTATAATTAAGTATTTTAATTTATATTCTTACACCGTAGGTGTAAATATAGGTACAGCTGACTTAATATTTGATAAAGGTATGAAATACATTATTAGCTCTTTTTTTTGTGTGTGTTCCAAACATTATTAGCTCTTTTTTTTTTTTTTTTTTTTTTTTTTTTTTTGTGTTCCAAACATTAGTAGCTCTTTAACTACGCACTACTAGTTATCACATATTCAAAAACAACGGTAGGAAACTATATAATCAGAAATATATATTCAATAACTAATATAAATATTACTAAATATTGTTATGTAAGTTAAATTTAACTAATATCGTGCAATATATGAGGTCATATAAAATAAACATATCCCTTCTTTTAACTACTATTATCAATATATTTTAAAATATTAAATAATAAGTTGAGATATAATGTTATTACGACATAAATTTTTAAAAAGAATTACCCAAGAAATATAAAACATAACGAATTTAAGTTAATTTTCACCAACATCCATACATTGCATGTATCATATAAAATATATATAATCAATCTTATTAGAAATATTAATGTAACGCACGGGTTGAAGTAATCAATCTTGTTAGAAAACATATATAAAACTAACTGAAGTAGGTTTCCGATGAGAGAACGTACTATTAATACACAAATGATTAAAATTCGGTATACAAAGAGCCGGATCAGGGACAAAGATATGACATTGCATGCAGTTGCACCATCAAACTTGAAATGGTACCCAGCCCCTAAGAAAGCGCCCCCACTCGAATTCGAGTTTGTATGGATTAAAATTATACGCAGAATTCTGTACCCGTGGAAAAGTTTCTTTTAATATAAGATTTATGTTCAGATTTCAGAGCGTCAGTTAGGACTGAATATAAGAGTTTTTCGTGAATTTTAGGTCCATATAAAGACGTGCCCTCGTATTACAAATTTTACCATAATAATTTCAAAAAATATCTCGTATTTGAATTTTAAAACTCTTAACTTTTCTTTTTGGAAGAAGGATTCAAAGTTTAATAAATCAACTTTTTCGAGATACTCCATGCATGAGGGTGGGTTTCTTCTCCTCTCTATCTCAAACGTAACCATCTTCTTTTCATCTCGGTTTACTTTTGGAGGTGGTGTAGCTTCTCTTTCTCAACGACTGTGAGAAGAAAGAAAGATTCAAAAGATAAAAAAAAAAAAAAGATAGTGGGAACTGCTTTTAAGGTCTGGTGGTATCTTCTGTGCATATAGTGGAGTAGTAGTGATGGGTTATCATCATTATCATATCCCCCACCATTTCGGCACTTTTAAAATCTAGTTAGGATCGAACTTATTATATATACCACCTTTATAAATTTTTCGGTTTATCCAGTCATTTACTATTTATCAAGACCGTAAAAATACATAGTATTTCGGAACGTAGTAGATATATATTCTGATACACGACACATGGCAATTTTTTTTAATTAATTATAAGTATAAATTGGGTGGTCAGCTGCCGAGTCTCGGTTGACGAAGCCGAGTCGGTGGTCCTGCTTTCATATTGTTTCATTATTCATCTTAATTTCTTAGAAAAACATCATTTTTTTTTTCAGAATCCTTTAGTAATATGCCTGTAAAGCGCTCTTTGCTCTCATAGTCACAGATATCATGACTCTGCTTGCCGGCTCTGCAAGCATATATTAGTTAATTTCACTTTTATAATCTTACTTTTTTTATATAAATTAAGATTATCTCCATGATTTACTACATAATTGGAATCTTTGATGCTGGCTTCGTACACAGCAGCAAAAACGCTACCTTTGAGAAAATGATGAGCAACTGCTGCTCCTGCGCTGCTTTTTGCTGGAAATGGACTTTAGTTTTTATTATGGGAATTGCTATATATAACGGGGCATCTATGTTTTGCTCTGATTTGATGCTTGATCAATTTGACTACCCACTACTGATTGAGAATAAATTTAATAATACTCAAGGCATAAGTTTTATTACTTGAACCCAATTTACAAAATTAATATTTTAAAAAAAATATTTAGAAAAATAAAAATATACTATTTATAAGTTACATTACTTAAAAAAAAAAAGTTAAACAATATATTATATAAATAAATAAAGTACTATGTACAAATAAATATATATTTTTTAATAATTATTTGATGTATACTATAATATTTTTTGAACTATTAAGTTATATATTCTATCGTTCTAATTTTATAATTAAATGTTTTTAAAAAGTAATTTTAAACATGAAATGAATTTGGTGTAAGTAATAAAATATATATCTAGGTTAGTTAGAATTTTTTTTTAAAAGTAATTTTAAACATGAGTGTAATGAATTTGGTTAAGTAGTGAAATATATATCTAGATCATTGAATCGCATTCTTTCACTTCGGGGCTGTTTACTTCGCGCGGAAGTCTGAGAAGTGAGAAGTGAGAAGTGGGAAGTGAGTGAACTGTGAGAACTGAGAAGTGGCTGAGAAGTGGCTGAGAAGTGGTGTTTTGAGTTTCTCTGTTTACTTGGGATTGTGAAGTGAGGGCTGGAAGACAGTTTCTTTGTTTACTTAGAGTTGGAAGTGAGGGCTGAAAGACAGTTTTTTTGTTTATTTGGAGTTATAAGTAAATTGAGAAATAAAAAAATATTATATTTATTTTAAATTTATCTTTAAATATAATATTTAAATTTATATATTATAACATATATATTATATTACACATGATATACTACATTATATATGTTTTATATATTATATATTAAATATATACTACATTATATATTATATATATTAAATATATATCAAATATGAATACTAAAAATTATAAGAGATAACATTCTCAAATTTGAACACAAAATGTATTGAATACGAAGACTTGTATTGAATAAAATTTTACAAGAGGTTTATTATTATATATACATGTATTAACAGAAAAAAGAAAAAAATATATATTTATTACACAATGTATAAGTATTCCAGCCATTGACTATGTCTTCTTTCTTCCGTCGAACACTGTCTGAAAAAAAAAAAGTGTTAACAAAAATAATATTTATAATCAAATTATGATGCGACACTATATAGAGTATTAATTATTTGATTATGTAACCATCGAACCCTCAGTGCTATTATTAGCATACATCATCAGGATTAATTTGCATTCGAATGGGAACCATTTATGCTCCTACACTCGTACAGTGGGAACAAGTTAGATTCCAACATTCTAATGCAATAAAATAATATAATTGAGTATATGCTGGCTGTTGAGTATATACTGACATAGTAGATATAAATCTAACTACATAATACTTGTGTTGGTGATGTTATAGTGTAATATCTGAAATATATACTCTCATACAATATTGAGCAAGACGTAATCATCGAGCATTTATAAACTCTCCCAGCACAAGACAAGCATTACTCTACACTGAGCATATAATCAACTACCAGCATATATACTCAATAATAAGTATATGTTCTCATAATCACCAGCGTATATTCTCATAACCAGCATATTCTCATAACCAACATATTCTCATAGCCAACACAAGCTTATCATTGCAACACAAGCTTCATGATCAACGGCCAGCACATAATAAACACATGCAAAATATTAAACAACCAGCACACACTCCTTAACTAGCATACACTCCCAAAAGCCAGCACAAACTCATCAGCCAGCACAAACTCATCAGCTAGCTCACACTCCTTAACCAGTACATACTCATTAACCAACACACACTCAATTCCAGCACACACCCAGAAGCCAGCAAAAACTCAGTAACCAGCATTAGCCAGTATATAGACTCAATAGCCAGCAAATATTCAACTGCCACCAGCACAAACTCAGTAACCAGCACACATTTAATAGCCACCAACACATACTCAGTAAACAACACACATTCAACAGCCACCATATACTCAATAACCAGCACACATTCAACAGCCACTAGTACATACTCAGTAAGCAGTACACATTCAACCACCACCACATACTCAGTAACCAGCACCTATTCAACCACCTAGCACATAGTAAGCATCATACATTCAATAGCCACCACATACCCAACAGCTAAAATATACTCAATTAACCAGCACCTATTTTCATATGAAATCATATACAAAAAATCTGCCCAGAAGAGATCGTGAATTCATAGGGGCATTACTTCAAACGGATTATAGTCACAGCACAAAGAACACAACTTCAAACAGGTCAAGTTTTACGGAGTACATAAAATACTACCAACCCCAAGCTCTTTGATCTGTGCACATTGGAAGTAACATAATTCGATTATTTCGCACCAAAACATATTTCAATCCAACAGATCTTGGAAGAAATTAGGGCTGTTACCTCTAATTGACGAAGTTTAGAAATTAGGGTTGAGAGGGGACAGACCGATCGGCCGGGGGGGGGGGGGGTCGGCCAGCGTCCAGTCACAATCGTTGCCGCCATCAACCTCGTCGGCGTGATTCTCGGCTGAAGAGGTGGCAGATTGATAGGAAACACGGCGTCGGAGAAAAAATAAAAATCCGAGAACTATCGCGACCGGTGACGAGGCAACGAAGGGAGAAATCACTCCTCGTCGCCGTCGTCAAGCTAGCCGGGAGCGATGATCGGCCGAGAGAGAAGGAGAAGATTGACCAGAGACACGGCGTCGAAGAAAATCCTGCGTGCTACAGTAACGAGGAACTCGCGAGCTCGCGCAAGAGGCAAAAAAATTCACTTCGCCCACTTCGCAGCCAACGGCTGCGAAGTGGGCGAAGTGATTTTAATTTATACTCGCGGAACTCGGATTTGAGTTCCGCGAGTTCGCGGGCGAAGT
Source organism: Xerophyta viscosa (assembly GCA_002076135.1). Lineage (NCBI taxonomy): Eukaryota > Viridiplantae > Streptophyta > Magnoliopsida > Pandanales > Velloziaceae > Xerophyta > Xerophyta viscosa. The sequence continues at coordinate 1,892,708 of MJHO01000001.1, forward strand.
AAACACTGGAACTCAGATCTGAGTTCCGAGTTCCGCGAGTTCAGCGAGATCCAACCGGTTGCCTTGAGATATGTTCCAAGAAAATCAAGTTATGCTACAGGAACAATATGTGGTTGGGATTGATTTGGTTCCAACAAACTCATATTATATTACATCAATCCCAACCATTCGTCGTTTTTGTATCTCATCTCGATATTCTTGTGTCATATATTAAAGAAATGAGCTGTTAAAATTGATTTGGTCACTTTAGTTGATGATATTTTAGCCGATGGTATAATTTCAGGAGTGATCGGGTAAAAGTCACCCTATAATGTGTCTCATATCTTTGTTTCTTTTAAAAGAGCGAATCAGAAATATCATAATGCAAGTTTGCTCATGCATTATTACATGAAGCCTTGATATTCAAATTTTCTTTTAATAGTTATTAATTATGAAATAGAAGTCATATCGATGAGTTACAGTTCCATCCTCTTACACATCAATATAGAAACAAGATAAAAAAAGCAACGATCAGGAGCCGAGCCGGTAGTTAAAATACTCTCTACCAGTAAACTAGCTTGGTCTTTCTTTAAAAGAAAATTTGTGGACTATAAAAAAAAAAAAGAAAAAAAAAAAAGAAGATGACCTACAGTTAATGCTAAAATTTTTTTTAAATATTTTCATATAATTCTCAACTTTAGAAGTGATAATAACGGAAAAATCCTGATTCTTCAAGTACTTGTATTTAGTTAATAGCCTATATTAACATCCACCTTTCAAGTTATGATATTCTTTGTAATTCCCCAAAAAGACCTATTATCGAACATAACCGAATATGCTATTTTTTAACAACAACATAATTCACACACACACACACACAGATATATATATATATATATATATATATATATTATATATATATATTATATATATATATATTATATATTATATATATATATATATATATACATTTGACTTGGATAAGTTTTATCTCATTTTTTCTCTCTACGCCATACGCTTTGTATATTTAACTTGAGTTGCTCCATACGTCCCAAGGTTGGTAACGCCAGTGGGAGGGTGACTGATGCTCGTCAGTGTCTATTCTCACTTTCGGGTTTACAATTCCTACCTAAATAATGAATAGATAACCCGAAATGGGCAAAATCAGGAGAGGACAAAAAGTTGGGTGCACGTAGCGACCAACACTCGTTGTCGCTACGATTGGCATCATATCCTATCGGGCTTCAATTTATAATGATTCATCTTATTTTGACAAAAGAGAGAGTTATTCGAGCTCAGCACAACCTTAGGACCTTTTGAATGGGCATAGGTGTGCACATACTGCTCAAGCAAGCGGCCTGGTTAGGCCAACTAATTGGGCCCAAATATGATGCGTACGATGCATCAAACTCATATTTGATATTTTTGTCATTCTGACATAGGCTAGTTATGGGGCATCCTAAGGTTTGCTGATAGGATTCACTACTATTGGTCTAGCTATTGTTTTGAAAACAAGAGCTGGGAGAGAAACACTGCAATCTTGTTGAGAGATTTTAAAACGGGAGTTGGAGATATCGTTAGATCATATATGTAGAAAAGTCAATCAAGTAGCTGATTCGTTAGCGGGGATGGCTATTTAGAAGCTTACGTATATCTGACTACTATACGGACGCTTCTAATGAAAAAGTAATATGCTAGTTATAAGAGCGAGCACGCAGTTAATACGTATTATAAGGTGGTAGCTTCAAGCCAAGGCTAAAGGTTAACCTAGGCGATTGAATTTGAGTTTGTATCTATAAGGAAATGATAAAAATAATACATAAATTGCTTGCTTTTAGCTTGACCATTTTGTTTTGACGTATCTGGACAAGATGTTTGTGCAATTATACCTTATTGTGTAAGAAAGTGAAGAAAAAAGCATCAGAAGTGTATTCTTTCACATTGTTCAATCTAAAAACTTTGATGGCACGAGAAAAGTGTGTAAAATTATTTTTAGCAAAATTCAAATAAACACTTAGTAATTCATATAAACTTTTCAAAACATATGTCCAAGTAAAGCGAAAGTAATAATGAACAAAAATGACAAAATATTGAGAACCACCCTTTGTTAAGGTTAGAGAAGGATCCCATGCATTAGAATGAATTAAATTAACATGTCTATTTGCACTTGCTGTGCTATTTGAAAAAGGAGGTTTTGTTTACTTTCTTAATTGACATGGAACACAATTAAAATTTCCAAAACAACCGAGCCTATTTAACCACTTAAATAAGATAATGAAGTTTAGATATTGAAGTGTGTCTTAAGCGAGAATGTCAGAGATTCGATTGATTTGAAAATGTTGAAGCAGCTGCTGAGTAAAATGATATAAGATGCAAATTGTCCAACAGAAAAATACAATCCATTTTACGATCTTTCCCTAGCACTTTTTTATTCGAGCATCCTGCACAATACAAGCGGAAGAAGAAAACGTTATTTTAAGGTCAAGATAGATAAGTTGACTAATAGAAATAAGATACGAGTTAATAATAGAGCTAAGAATGTGTCAGATATAGAAAGCGAAGGAGTTGAAATACATCTCCTACATGTGTTGCATGCAATGTATTTCCATCGGCGGTGTGGATTAGTAGAACAAAGATGTTAAAAGATTTAGTGAACACTAGACTTTGATTAGAAGTTATATGATTTGAAGAATGCGAATCAAGAAGTCATGGTGCGTTATCTGGAAGTACGGAAAGTCAAAGAAATTTAGATTTTGAAGAACTAAAATTATCATTAGAAATAGTAGATTAAAAGTGTCTATAATGAAAGACGAATTTAGTTCATCTAAAGCAAATTGTAAAGGAAGAAGTTTCAATAAGAAGTATTATATGTAACTGCAGCAGTTCAATGTTCAAAAATGATGTTGTTGGGAATTTGCAAATAGGGTGCTCCTTGAGCACCTTGCATTTGTCGTCGTTGTGATTACGAACATGTGAAGGCTACAACACTTATGAGATTTTTGTGTACATAGTTAGTGTTGCAAACAGTGCGAGCTCGAGCCGGCCCGCATAGTGTGATGCGGGCCGCCCACTCCGCACGGTGCCTAAGACGGGGCGGGCCTGCTGATAAGTATAATTTTTATACCAAATTTAGTATAGATTATATATTAAATTTGTGGTTTCTAATTTTTATTACAGGTTGAAAAATAAATACTTTGTGGAGATTTGATCGACAAGCAAAATATTAAGTTTGGGGGCGAAATAAATTATAAATCCGAGATAAGTGTACAATGGAGGTTATGCGCAAAATATAGAAAGAAGTTATGGTGGTCGCTGCAGCAATCAAGAATAAATAACAAAATCAGAAATGAAGGGCTGGGATTGTGAAGACATACATGGAAATAGAAGCAATGAAGGGCTAGATTTCTAGGCGTGAACATCAAGGAATTGGATGGCAGAACAGCAAACACCAAGCAATTTGAATGGCTGTGATATTTCATAGTATAATACAACGAAAATGCCGGCTTCGAAAGGGGGAACCGAATAAAGAGAGCAACCAATATAAGAAGCGGCGGCGGACAGAGGAAGGAATTTTTTCTTTTGGAGTTTGCGGCTAGGGCAGAGACGGGAAAGATCAGAGATTACGAAGGAGAGAAACTACGCAGCAAGCATCGGATATCTTTACGGTTTTTCTAGATTTTATGATAGATAATTTTTATCTTGTCATGAACTAATCTATTCATTGGGATTTTGATTAAACCTTATGCATATTTGATCTTTATTAGTTAATAAATTATTTTATTTATCTATCATAAAATTGTGTTGCTAATATAGGATTAAAAATCTAGAATTTAACGATGCGACAACGGAGTTAATATTCGTTATATTAGAAGAATGAATGATATGTGTATAAACAGACATGTGGATGACATATTAGGATTTTAGAAGATTCGTCGTATTTCATGCGATTATTAGCAATTATCTTCATAAAGACATTTAGGAGAAATTATTAATAATTAGTTAACTACAATTCGACAGAGACGTAGTTATATTTATAACTTGATTAATTTATTCGTAGAAGCATCTAGGATAATTAATTGAGTCTAGTTATTAATTTGCGACTCGACAGAGAAGTAGATTAATAATTAGGAATTGCAAAGCAACGGCGGAACAATTCACAACCGAATCTCCATAATTCTGATAAATAAATAATTATTCAGTTATTAATGATATTGAGATGATACTTATGCATAACGGTGAAATCAAATCCCAAGTCTTTGCAAATTTGATCAAATCTCAACTTTTAGTTTAAATCTCAATTGACGTACAAATTCGATCGCTTAAATAATTATAAGGTTACACCAAATTCGGTACTTAGCGCTGCAATCCTCGTGGGAACGATAATTTTAATTCACACTTTATTACTTGTGCGATCCGTATACTTGCAGTACATTTTACACGCATCACCTGCTTGGCCGGCCTGCCCCTCCTAGCTATGCCGGCTCGGCTCGACCGGCAGCTCGCCGAGCTGGCTGAAATTTTAAAAAGAATAATTTATATAGTATATGCCCGTGGGCCGGCCGCCCTGCCCCGCACGCGCGAGCTTGTTTTTCCAGCCTGATTCGCGCGGCCGGTTTGGCAGCCCGACAAGCTGGGTTGCGGTATCGGCCGCGAGCCGCGGACTTTTTTAGCATATCTAGACATAGTTGTTGGATCTTTGAAATGTCTGATCTCGTAGAGTGGCAAGAACTGTCTGAGGTACATGACTTGAAGTTCTTGGCATTTGTTGTGCCTAATAAGTGTAACTGGTATCATCGAAAATAACCTATGTAGACCTCACAACTTAATTTTGAGAAGTTATTTTTCTTAACAATATTGTATCCAATTAAAAAGTAGATGACATCGATGTGATTATAACAACAATGTTTATGAAGCTCAAACTTTTGGATTTTGACACAAAATTGCAACGAAAAAAATATTAGGACAATATCTTTAACCATAAATCGAATATGGCATTGATACCATATAAAATTTAATGATATTGACAATAAAAGAAATAGATCAACTTGATGGTTATATTACATATTTAGATTTTTCATTTGTAATTTCATTCTCAATTTATGTCTTGTTTCTTTTATTATTTTTATTATTTCCTTATAAACATAGTTCTCCTCTTGTTATATAAGAGGCACATCTCATTGTAATCAAATCATCAAGTTCATATATTTTTATATCATTATATTTCAACATGGTACTAAAGCCATAATCGAGCTAGGGCATTATATATTATCGCAACATATTTTTTATTTGCGATTTTTTTTTCGTTGGACCGTTTCTGAGACTTCGAGTTTTGTTAACGACCGTTATTATACTTACATCGACGTCGCTAACGATCGTTGTCACTACCTCATTTAGTCTCGACACGCCGCCTTCGAAACAACACCCTATCGATTGTAATAGAACTTGATTTTTTTTTTTTTTAAAATGACTTCACAAAATGAAGTTGTGAGACCTATTCAAGTCATTTTAGATGATACTAATTATCCTTATTGGGCACAATAGATGCGTTGGTTTTTACAAGGTTGTAAATTGTGGGAGATTGTTGTTGGCACTATTACTGCACCTACCATCGTAGAAGGTGAGGCAGATATAAACTTTGCTGTCCGTAGAAGTGATTGGATCGCTTGATAATGCTAAGATCATCAGTTGGATTTCTAATACCTCCATACCAAAAATCAACTAATTATTTGGGCCATTTCAGACAGCAAAAGATATTTGGGACTATCTAGCAGAAATATTTACCGTCACCGACCAAAGTTCTCAATATCAAATCGATTTGGAACTTCATCGCCTTCACCAAACTTCTGGTCAATCTATTTAAGATTTTTACAGTCAAATGGCAGTTCTCTGGGATAAACAATCTGCTCCAAACCAATGCTCCACATGTCTGAGTCACTACAATACATTTCGTGATAAATGGCGTCTTCGAGTTTTGAGAATAAAAATCATCTTTGCTAAATCAAAATCCGCTCCTACATTATCTTTTGTTGTTGCTGAATTACGTTCTGAAGAAATTAGAAAGAAGACGGTTGCTTCTCTTTCGAATGCTCCAAATCCTACCAATTCTCAGACAGTTTTGGCCACTTCTCAGACAATTCAGAAATCCAACAACTATAATGCACAAAAATCAAGAAAATTTGCAGTCTTCACAAAGTTTATAGCCATAACACCGACGAATGCAGGACGCTCAATTTCAGGAGGAATCAACATTTCAATTCACGGCAACAACCTTTTCAATACCGAACTGCTGCAGTTGCAGACAATACTTTCGCTGCTGAATCTTCTTCATCTACAATCACTCTGCAATTTACTTTAGATGAACTAGAGGCTTTCTCTCAGTATAAACAGTCTCAATCAAATATTTCTAATGATAATTTTGGTTCTTCAAATTCAAGCTTTTTTGCACTTTCCGTTCTTCCAGGTACTAAACCATGGCTTTTTTATTCGGCTTTTTGCAATCATATGACTTCCGATCAAAATCTATTTTCCACTAAATCTTCTAATATCTCCGTTCCACCAATTCACACCGTTGATGGAAATGCGTTACATACCACCCATGCTGGAAAAATTTCAACTCCTTCGCTTTCTGTCTCTAATGCATACTTAGTTCCATAATTAACTCACAATCTTCTTTCTGTTGGTCAACTTGTAGAACTTGGTCTTAAACTAATATTTTCTTCTTCTGGTTGTGTTGTGCAGGATGCGCGAACGGGGAAGGTGCTTGGGACAGGCCGTAAAGTGGATAGGATTTTTCTGTTGGACAATCTGCATCTTCCATCAACTTATCAAATAGCTGCTTCAACTTTTTCAAATACATCCCAATTATGGCATTCACGTTTAGGACACGCTTTAATGTCTAAACTTCGTTCTCTTGTTTCTAGTGGTCAAATAGGTTCGGTAGTTTTGCAAAACTTCGATTGTATTTCTTGTCAATTAAGTAAGCATTCCAAACTTTCTTTTCCAAATAGTACATCAAGATCACAAAGTCCTTTTGATTTAATTCATTCTGATGTGTGGGGTCCTTCTCCGACTTTAACAATGGGTGGTTCTCGATATTTTGTTATTTTTATCGATGATTACTGTTGACGACCTTCCTCTGGTGAGGGAAAAGGGTTGGAGTCGCCACCTAGATATTTAATGAAAAATCTAGGAAAACCGGGATAAGGCACATTCGAGATTCAAAGGCTCGTTCGTCATTTACGTGTGGGGTAGACGGAACACCCCCACAGCGCCCCTCGAAAGAGGGTACTCTATATAAATGATTAAAATAATTTTAAATTTATATTTTTAACGCATATTTATTATTAAATACATGAATATTTAATTATCCATTTAAAATAAAATAATATTTTTGTTGTGAATTAGAAAAAAAAAGTATACACCTCTATTTTCTAATTATTAATTGAATTATAAATATACACCTACAACTCATTTTATTAAATGTGAAATTACTGACATATAAAATGGTTTATACTCAAAGACAAATAATTTAGGAAGTATACACCTCCGAATTTATGCTCGGGTTACAAGTATACAACTATAACCCATTAAAATTGATTAAAAATTAAATTAAATCGAAATTAAATCGATTTGGGCCCTAAACGGGCTGGGCCGGACCATATTGGTCCGGTCCGGTCAAACGACCGGCTAAGCTGGTCGTCATCTCTGTCCGCGAGCTCGCGGACGTCGCCGGCGCTTTCGCCGGCGACGGCGCCGGGGTTCTCCGTTCGCCTCGCTGACCTCACCCCTAGGTTAATCGACCCTCCTGAGCTCATTGGCGATGTCAAAAATCGATTTTATCAACTATAGATGCGTGTTTTTGAGGGCACAAGTTCCGATTATCAAAATTATTTTTTCGTTTTACGACCGCCGCGGCTCGCCGGCGGCCGTGACGTTAGTTGATACGTGTTTTAATACTCCCAAATAGCCTACTTAGCAGTTAATGGAGGGGCGTTTTACGTTCGTTCGAGTTATGTGAAATATTAGGATTTTCAGGTTATTTTGGCCGCCGTGGCCTCGCCGATCACACGAGTTTGAAGACGAGAACTAGCAAGATTTAAGGAGGTTACCTCTACTCGGTATGTGTGAACGTGAGGCCGACGGTGCAAGTCCGGCGACGGCGACCTCGAACTCGAAAGATCGTCGGAGATTTTCGTCCACGGCCTCTTGAGCTTCGAGATGACGGTGGTGATGTCCGTCAAGGTCAGGCTTGAGCCGGCCGATCCCCTCCTTCTCTTCTTCCTCTCTTTCTCTTTCTTTTTTTCTTCTGCTTGTTTACTGCCTTTGTTTTGTTTTTTTTTTCTTCTTCTTCTTCTTCCTTTTTTTTTCTTCCTTCTTTCTTTCCCTTTTTTTTTAGCCTCTCTCCAGCAGCCCCCTGCCCTCTCTCTCTTTTATAACTAAAATCAATGTTTCTATTATCCAATGGACAATAAAAATAAATTATTACATTGATATTTTAGGAAATTTGACTTTAACCTTATAATAATTACATACCATTTTTACTTATTAACCGGTCAATATGATGTATGATGTTGACTTTTATATTCTTTTTCGGACAATTTCTGACACCGAGAAATATAATTAGGGATACTGCAATGGGCCTTTGGTTAAAGTAAGGAGTTTTCAGCAATTCAACCGGTATTCGAACTTGCCAGCGTAAGCTGTATGTCTGGTATGTGTCAAGTCCATAAGATGACATTACAACCCGGACAAAATGGGTTGTCGACAATTACTCTCGTTTTACTTGGATATTGTTGACACCCCATTTTGTCCGGCCTGACAGTCCACGCTACTAAAATGGACCGATTAGGGCCCATGGAGCACAATTAAAATTTGACCCAAATCGATCGACCCAATCAAGTCCATTTATGCCCGATTATACCTGATTGGCTTGATTAAGTCTAATTAAAATTATTTCGCGATATGTTTACATGTGATAAGACATATATATATGCGATAATATCCGAATATACATATTATATGCAAATATGCGCGCATATGCACATATATGCACGTACATATGTATATATGCGATGATACTAATATATACATACATGCAACACTACAACAAACATATATACACATATCTATATAACATATAAAAATAACAATAAAAAAAAGGAAAAAAAACAAATAGATATGGGGGGATCCCTTTTGGTCACCGGCCACCATTCCCCCCACATCTCATTTTTTTTCTTCATCCCCCATTCCCCTTCTCATTTTTTTTCTTCTTCTACCATATCACCCCTCACCATCACCACACCTCCATTAATTACTCCTTTGACTTCCATCCTAACCCAAAGCCTCCATATATACCCATGGAGAGGGGGAGGAAAGGAGCCGGTGGAGCTGGAGAGAGAGGAGAGAGTGGTTGAGAGAGAGTTTGAGAAAGAGAGAGGAACCAAGAGGGGGAGAGAAATTGCCATCATCAGTCGCCTCTAACTCCGCCCGCCCATCTTCGCTCACTAACGGCATCTCCGAACTCGACGATGCCGCCGCACGCTGGAGAACACCGTCGGAGCGAAATCAAATTTCACTGTCGAGCCTTGCACAACCCATCCACAAGACCCAGGTAACCCTACGAAACCAATTGCATTAACATCTTTATCAGCTAGAGGCTCCGAAACGTCGGTGTGGTCTCGCCGCCGGCGAGCCACGGCGGTAAAAAAATAAAAACAAAAAAATATACAAAAGTGCACCACGCGTATAACTCCCAAACGAGACGTTAAAACAAAATTTGGATGATGCCATTGAACTCAGCACGGCGGAAAACCTTAGGAACACCTACTTTAATGTCAAACGGAGCCGGGCGCCGATAAGCGGCCGAAACTTCGTAGACTCGAAACACGCCTAACGAAACTCCGAACACCATTTTTGACATCTCCGTTGGATTCGGGACGGTCCAAAACTCCTGGGTGCACCCTCGGGGGGCGCAAACGGCCGCCGGCGGCCGTCGCCGCTGCGAGCTCGCAGGGATGACCACCGGCTGAGCCGGTCGCGCGCGGGATTGAATCCAGCCCATTAGAGGGCCCAAATACCTTTTTTTTTTTAATTTAATTTTTTAAAAATAAATTAAATTAATTAATTTCTAACTTAAATTAATATAAATAAATTAAAATTTATATGTGGGGAGAGGATTCTTAACCCAATCAAAATATCGGGAGGTTTCTCCGAATAATGTTAAAATACTAATTATAAAATTTATTAAGTAAATAATAAACCAACAAATCAAGGCGAGGATTCTCATTCCAGTTAATTTAACGGGAGGATTCTCCTGTATAATACTTAAAATATAAATAATAATACAAATATAAAGAGATTAAATTATAAATCGGAAAGAGGATTCTCGACCCGGATAACTTAATCGGTAGGATTCTTCCGTATAATACTAAAATATAAATAATTAAAAAATATATAAAATTATGGAAGAAGATTCTCAACCTTAATAATCTTTTGGGAGGATTCTCCCATAAAATATCTTAACACAAATAATTAAAAAAATCTTTATCTATCCGTTAAAACAACGGGAGGATTCTCCAGCACAATTAAATTATAAATACAAGTAAGTAAATAATCAAATAAAAAAATACATATTAAATATACATGCAAAAATATTAAATCGGATAAGAGGCTTCTCTATCCGATTAACCCATAGGGAGGATTCTCCCGTATGATATTTAAAATATGATAATAAATTGATTTGATAAATATTAAAGTTAAATCGGGAGGATTCTCCCACATAAGATTCAAATATAAATAATTAAATAAATTAAAGAAAATCATATAATAAGATGTATAAATCGGATAAGAGGCTTCTCTATCCCGTTAATTTTTCGGGAGGATTCTCCCGTAAATTTTTAAATTATAAATATAAATAATTGAATAAAAAAATATATATTACATATACATATAAATCGGGAAGAGGCTTCTCTATCCCGTTAATTCACTGGGAGGATTCTCCCGCAATACATCAAATTTTTAATCCGGGAGAGGTTTCTCTGCCCGACTAAGATCACAGGAGGATTCTCCTACAACCGTTAAAATTATCCACCCGAATTAAACAAATTCTAAATTAAGCATAACAATTAATAAACCATATCATATTAACAATCAAAAGATAAGGCAACCCATTCAGGGACGACGTTAGGTGCCTAACACCTTCATAACGCGTAACCGATGTAAACGAACCTAAAACCTCTAAAAGACCAGTAGGTTTCCTAGATTTCTTATAAATATCTAGGTGGCTCACATAACAATGCGCACGCGCACGCAGCGCGGCGAGTAGGTCGTCAACAGATATATGTTTTAAAAAGTCGATATGAATTATTGAGTGTTTATTCAAATTTTGTTAAAATGATTTATACACAATTTTCTCGTACAATCAAAATTTTCAGATCAGACAATGCGAAGGAATATATTTCTAATGTTTTCTTCAGTTTCTTGCACAGCAAGGAACAATTGTCCAAACATCTTGTCCAGGTACATCAGAACAAAATGGTCGAGCTGAACGTAAGCATTGCCATATAGTTGAAACTATGGGTGCTTTGCTGCAGTCTGCTTCTATTCCAGAGTCCCTCTGGGGTGAGGCTGTATTAACAGCTGTTTATACTATCAATCGCATTAGGTTGCAAGTGGGTGTACAAGATTAAGACTCATGCAGATGGGAGTGTTGAACGTTACAAGGCACGTTTGGTTGCGAAAGGCTATACTCAGAAATACGGAATTGATTATATAGAGACGTTTGCTCCGGTTGCTCGTCTTACCTCTATACGGGCTCTTATTGCAGTTGCATCTTCCCGAAAATGGTCTCTTTTTCAGATTGATGTTAAAAACGCATTTCTCAATGGAGATTTGACCGAAGAAGTCTATATGTAGCCGCCGCCAGGATATTCCCATTCTCCACGCCAAGTATGTTGTCTTCGTAAAGTTCTTTATGGACTTAAACAAGCTCCTCGTGCATGGTTTTTCAAGTTCAGTTCTGCTTTGATATTGCTAGGTTTCACTTCAAGTGCTTATGATGCTGCACTTTTTCGAAGACAAACAGATTCAGGGTTAATCTTAATATTATTATATGTGGATGATATGATTATTACAGGAGATGATGTTAAGGGTATACATGACATTAAACTTTCTTTAAGTCAAAAGTTTGAAATGAAGGATCTTGGAAGACTTAGTTATTTTCTTGGACTTGAGGTCACCTCCGGTAGCAGTGGTTACTATTTGTCCCAAACAAAATATGCTTCTGATTTGATTTCCAAGTCCGGTATATCTGATAGTGATGTTGCGGCCTCTCCGATGGAAGAAATTGGGAACTCGGTTCATTAGCTGGCGAACCACTTCAAGATCCTAGCCTTTATCGACAGCTTGTTGGAAGTCTAATTTACCTCACTGTAACAAGACCTGATATAGCTTATGCTGTTCACGCGTCATCAATTCATGTCGTCCCCTCGATCAGTCCATTTTGCTGCAGTTCTTCGTATTCTGAGATATGTCAAGGGTACTATTTTTCACGGTTTGTTTTATCCTTCATCAAATTCACTTCAGCTCTCAGCCTCTTTCCGATGCAGATTGGGGTCGTGATCCTACAGATAGACGGTCGACTACTGGATTTTGCTTTCTTCTCGGCGATTCACTTATTTCTTGGTGAAGCAAAAGACAGTCTATTGTCTCTCGTTCCAGCACCGAGTCAGAGTATCGAGCTCTTGCAGACACCACCACAGAGTTAATATGGTTACGATGGTTACTAACGACATGGGGTTACTAAGTGACATGGGCGTTTCCTTCAAGACTGCTACACCTCTTCACTGCGACAATCAGACTGCTATTCAGGTTGCTCATAACGATATTTTTCATGAACACACGAAGCATATTGAGATAGACTGTCACATTACTCGAACACATCTTAATCGTGGTACTCTTCAGCTCTTCCAGTATCATCAAACAATCAGCTTGCAGATATCTTCACCAAATTATCTTCTATTAAAAATTTTCAGCAACTTGTGTCCAAACTTAAGCTGCAATCCACTCGACCACCTTGAGTTTGAGGGGGATGTTAGATTAGATATTTAGAATTTTCATTTGTAATTTCATTTCAATTTATGTCTTGTTTCTTTTATTTTTTATTATTTCCTTGTAAATATAGTTCTCCTCTTATTATATAAGAGGCACATCTCATGTAATCAAATATCAAGTTCATATATTTTTATATCATTATATTTCAACATTGATAATATTGTATACCTTTATTACAATGAGAAATACATCATATGTGTGTATCTAAATATATATATATATATATATATATATATATAATATATTATATATATATATATATATATATAGAGAGAGAGAGAGAGAGAGAGAGAGCGAGAGAGAGAGAGAGAGAGAGATAAAAGCTGAATGTGACTAAGGTGTATAAAAAGTGCTGAAATATTTAATATCTTATAATTTGATATTTATTATAAAAAATGCGATATTTAATTTAATATGAGTAAGGTGTATTATGTGATATTTATATAACATATACGCACGAGTAGTAAATATAAACTAAAGATAATTAACGATTTGTGCCATTTAACACTCTTAGTCATGTGCCATTTATATTCTATTATCATTTATACAGAATAAATAAGTGTTAAATAATATATGTCTCTTCAAATACTCTAATTAATTTTCATGCGTCTCTACCATGTACACTTATAGAGCACTTATTTCTATGTCATGTGTTCAAATCATTTAATTTTTCATAATTAATATTTCTATTCATATTTTTTTTTTGATCCGACACTGCCAAATTCAATTTCTATCCTACACCCAGAAGCCGAGCAGAACAAGCTTCTTCCAAACAATACTTGTTAGAATTTAAGCTCCCTCGACCTATCCTTCACAATGGGTAGACTGTAGTCACCTTCCAGCAGCCAATCCTATTGACTAATTTGCCAACGCTACTTGGTATATTCTTTGATTATTTATGTTAAATAAAAATCACATACTCCAACTAAAATTAGATAAAATTTTAAGTAATTAAAAAAAATAAATAATTTTAATAAAATAAAATAAAAAGATAAACTCTCGGAAGCACCGAACCGTCATAGATACGAATATGGGGACATGACACATCACAAACACGGAACAATAATTTTCCAAAAAGTTGGACATGTGTAGGATTTGGACATGGCAATAAAAAATATAAGTAATTAAAAGTAACATATATATTAAGTATTTGAATAATTAAAAATATAATAACATCAAATAACAAATCCATATATAAAATAACATTTTTTGTCATTTAGACAAATTTAAAAAGCAAGTCTAATTCATCAACAAAAATAAAAAATATAATATTTGAGTACTATATAGTATGTCATTTATCTAATAAATAATAAAACATGTTTTCTTTAAAAAATTAAAACAAAAAAAATCTGGACCCGCGTGTCGGACAGTAATACATGGCGTGTTCGACATGCGTCCGAAATTTTGTATTTTTAATTTTTGGATACTTTTCTGCCAGGTACGACTCATATCCAATCATTTATGCTCCGTGTTCGTATCAGATACTGTACGGATACTGCATCGGACGAAATTTTAGCATAACCGTGCTTTTAGGATATTAAAAAAAATTGTACTGTACTCCCTACATTAAATTTTAGTATCACTTCAATTCACACCTACTAATAAAATTCACTGCAATCCCTCACATTAACTATTTTTTGCGCTACACTCCTTTATTTTAATTATTTTTTGTATTGCTTTAAATTTTCAAAATAATTATTTAAAATTATTTTTGGAAAAATATTTTAACATTAAAGTTGTAGATTTTGATAAGATTTATAACTTTTTTGTTGAAATTTTTTTCAAAAAATATTTTTAAATAAGTGTTTTGAGATTTCAAAGTTCAGGCCGTAATTTTAAATAGTTTTATTTTTTATGTTTTGTCGCTGTTTTCAACATCTCAAAATAATTAATTAGAAATATTTTTAAAAATTTTTTTTTTACATAAAAGTTATATATTTTATCAAAATATACAATTTTTATGTTGAAAATATTTTCAAAAAATAGTTTTAAATAATTATTTTGGGTGTTAAAAATAATTAGATCTAAATGTAATTGAAATTTAGGTTTAGATCTAAATGCAAAAAGTTTAACTATTTGGACCCAAATACAAGTCTTCCAAATTTTATCTGTAAATTTAGTAATAATTATGAATATCCATTCTTCAATTTAGTTATAATTATTCAGTATTATACTTAAATTATATAATTTAATTAGCTGAGATAGTATTAAAAAGTTTAATTATATAGTATGTTATTATTATATTGAATTCTATGGTTTCTCCTCACAAATTTTTTTTTATTATTACTACTACATATACTAAAACTCAACCCAAAATCCACTGTTCACTCAACAGCAAAATTTGCAGAAAAAACCAATTTTTTTTTAAATTTTAATTTTGCACTGGCAAAAAGACCAATTTAAAAGTATTTTCTCAAAAAAATTTCAACATAAAAGTTATAGGCCTCGACGACAAGGATAACTTTTATATTCAAAGTTTTTCGAGAAGAGACTTCTAAATAAAAATTTTGGATGTCCGAAGTTTGAAGGGTTAAATATAATTTTAAAAGATGTTCACTCAACAGTGCGTGAAAAATTTGCAAAAAATACCCAATTTTTTAAAAAAATTTGATTTTGCACCCGCCAAGAGACCATTTAAAAGCATCTTTTCATAAATCTTTCAACATAAAAGTTATAGATCTCGACAACGACTATAATTTTAATGTTCAAAGTTTTTCGAGAAGAGACTTTTAAATAAGTATTTTGAATGTCCGAAATTTGAAGGGTTAAAACATAATTTTAAAAAAAGTTTGGGTTTAAATGCAAAGGGGCTCTTTTGCACCAGCTCGTCTGGGCGGTCACTGTACGGTCCGATTTTTTAAATATTTTTAAATTCTTTAAGATTCGGACATCCAAAACAATTATTTAGAAGCACATTTTTAAAAAATTTTTAATATAAAAATTGTAGATCTCATCAAGATTTACGATTTTTATGTTAAAATTTTTTTCAAAAAATATATCTAGTTATATATTTTATACGTTTATATATACAGAAATACGATATTATTTTTAAATTTTTTTATTTTTTTAAAAAAATTTCAGACCTTCAAAACACCCATTTAAAAACGTTTTTTTCGAAAAAACATAAAAATTAGCCTGTACTTACGTGTTAAGCGCATAATTAGTTTGCTGTATATATGCTAAAACTAGACCACCGTAAACAGGCTGAACCAATGGCGAACAGCCTTTATGTAGATCTTCTCTATTATCCATCTATTAAGTTCTTTTTAATTTATAATAAAAATTATTATTCAAATATTTTTTTTTAAAACAAAATTTCACACAATAATTTTTATGTTCAATTTTTTTTTAAAAAATATTTTAAAATATTTATTTGGAGTTTTAATCTCTTAACGGATATAAACGACTTTTATAAACTATTTTTAAAAACGTTATTATTTCGGAGCTCTAAAATATTATTTAAAATTTTTGTATGAAAAATTTTTTAAAAAAAGTTATAAACTTTATCAAAGCAACTTGAGAAATAACTTTATGTTCAAATGAATAAAAAAAATATCAAAATTTATAATGTTGTTTAAACTTTTTGAAAGATATATTTCGATATTAATTTCTATCGAAGCAACTCGAGAGATGTATAATACTGAATATAATCTATCCCCCCAAACCTGGTTCGCTGGGCGCTCATCTTCAGCGGCGATCGCTGTTTGCTTGCAAAGTGAGAGCGAGCACAAGCGCATGTGTTGTTGTTCTTCGCCATGGCAGCCTCGCTCTCCTCGCGAACCTTAACAGGTCTCCGTGGACATCTTCTCTCTATTTCTCGCATCCAGTCCTCTGCAGTCCCTTCTCCATTTCAAGAAAAGACATCGTTGGCCCCTCTCTCGGCATTCTACGCTACTGAATCAGCAGCGAAAGGTCCCGATCTTAATCTCAAATCTCAATCTTTTAGCATACTGAGATTTTGAGCTGTGTTATCTAATTTGATCTTTGGTATGTCTCTGTTGCAGAGAAGGAGAGGGGAAGATGGTCGAAGATGCTGCTATTTGTTCCCGGTGCGATCACCTTGGGCCTTGGCACCTGGCAAATTTTCCGTCGAGAAGAGAAGGTCTATTGATCTATCTTTGTCTTCCTTTTTCATGTTTCATCTCTGGTTCTAATTTGGGAATTATGTCCATTATGTTCAGTCTTATATACGATAACATTCGTTCAAGGTTCCTTTATATCCCTTATTTGTGTTCCTAAGTTAAATTTATTGTTACTGGTGTGTGATGAAGTGTTCTTATATTGATTTTGATGGCATCTGAAGTTCCTTTATCTTGCTTGCAGATAGAGATGTTAGATTACAGGATGAAGAGGTTGGAGATGGAACCCATTGTGTGGAACCAAACGCCGTTGTCTGGTAACGATTTGGAGGCATTGGAATTCAGAAAGATTGTGTGTGATGGTTACTTTGATGAGAGTAAATCTATTTTTGTTGGACCGCGATCTAGGGTGATATCAGGAGTAACAGAGAATGGGTTCTATGTCATTACTCCATTGATTTCAACGTCGAGCGAAACAGGCAGGTAATTTTATTTGTTTATTATGAATTAAACATGTTTGTATTGTGTTTCTACACATCATACAGTGCCCAGAAGTTTGTAGTGTTTATCTAAATGGAACTGCTTTGCTGATGGAACTTCAAATTCACAAGGACTTCTTTTATTTTGTGATAAATTTGTAAAAGTTTCTGAACTTTGAAGATTCGTAGTTAATTCTTGCTGCTCTTTTTTCTCCTTATATTAATGAACTAATAGCAGCTGGACACTTCAGAGCAAAATTTTTTTAGGTACACTTGAGCCTTGATTGTTTTAATCAGTACTAGTAGAATGATATTTGTTAAAAATAAGCAGTGCTTGTCCATCTATGGTTTAGAGATATGCTGATGTGCAAAAGCGTGTGCATTTCATAATTGGTTTGAAAAGCTTGTAAGGATCAAGAGTTCTTGGCCAAAAATTTCTGCATGGTAAAGTGCCAGAGAGTCAACCTCTTAGGAAGTTAACTATTCAAGACATTTATGAGGTAATTGATGGATCAAAATGAAACATTGTCAGTGTGATGTCCGTATAGAGAGTTTGTGTATGTTGTCTATGTGAAACTAATGCTTTTAGTACAGTATCACTAAAAGGAAGTAAGGCGGGCCAATTCTGTTTTGTTCCTATACTTTCAGATTTTTTCATGCTCTTGGCCCAATTGTTGTTTCATTGAAATGCCATTAAAATAAAACTACTTATTCTGAAGCAAGGAATACCACAAGAAAAAAAAAAGAAGTTGAAATGCCTGGAGAGATCCAAAGATAACATACTCGTTCATATACCGTACGTATTACTTAGTTCAGGTCCAATCATCTCTTATGACTGTTTTTGTCATTTCTATAGTTTGATATTTCAAATGTTTGATAGGATGGTATGATGCCTACCAAAACATTCTTAAACATATACTATTGCTAGTTCCCTTTTTTTGTTTTTTTGGTTTAGAGAAAAGCATTCTTATTACTTAATTCTGACTTGAGGGAGACGTCACTAAAAATAGAGTGCTGTGACGTACAAGGATCCATATATCCGACCCCACCTAATAGTAAAAGGCATGTTGTTATTGCTGTACTATGTTTGTTTTCATATAAATTTACTAAATCATATGTGTCAGTTTGCAGCCACCTATCCTTGTCAACAGAGGATGGGTTCCTCGAAGCTGGCGTGACAGGCATCAAGACGATTTAAAGGATGAAAAACCTTCTAAAATGAAAGCAGATGATTGCACGAAGAATCAGGAGAATAAGTGGTGGAAATTTTGGTCAAAGACAGCTACATCCCCCAAGGTTAACTTCCAACTTGAGCTTGCTGGCTTTGACTTGGTAATCTGATTTTGTGAAACATTTTTAAGAATTACTTTCTTTATGTCAATATAATTGTTAGTATAGTTGATAAAGATATTAGACTTTAGTCTTTATTGCTTGCTAAATATAAGCTACGATTTGACCGATCTTTTTTGTCTTATTAGAATGTGATCTGATTGATCTTATCCAGTAATATGTTTATGAAGTCTACAGAAGAACGAGTTTTTACTTGAAACATTTAACACAAGTTGCCATGTAGAGTTTGTCCCTGTATGGAAATATACCATACAATGGTTCTTAGTTACATGCATCCATGTTACAGATTTGGTACATATAATTTTGTCAAGTGTGTGGTTTCTTTACACCTATATCATTGTGGAAAGGCCTTACCAATTTCATCCTTTTATTAAAACCTTATGAATAAACAATAGCTATGTTTTCTCAAATCTTTTTTAGAGTTCCAAGTTAGCTGCAAATTCATATTGAAATCTTCTACTTAAAGCTCTCCAAGTATCTGTAGAAAACAATGAATGAAACAGTTCAAAACTGTGAACAGATCAGTTGAGTTTACACTGCTAATAGTTTTACTTGCGGCAGGTATTGTGTTGCTGTGGTAACCTTTTTGACAATAATAAGCATCGAGCGATATGGATGAATTCCATTTATGAATAATGCATTTAAAATACTTTAGTGTACCATGATTTCTCAATTACGGTTAAAAATTTATGAGAGTGAATCTTAAATTGCATTTTACATATAGGATAATAGTTTGAGCATATATAAGGTTGATACATGTCTTGTTCAAACAGTTGGTCCATAGTTATAATGAAAGACCATTTTCAATTAAAAAAGGAGCAACAAATTGCATCTGTTTAAATTTGCAGTTAGCTTCTAAGTTACTGGTTTTGAAGCTTGCAGGTAATGGAGCCTGTTACTGCTCCTTTGCGAGTCATCGGAGTAGTTCGTGGAAGTGAGAAACCTAGTGTATTTGTTCCAGCCAATGACCCCGTTAATGGTCAGTGGTTTTTTGTTGATGTTCCTATGATAGCTCACTCTTGTGGTCTTCCGGAGGATACCCTTTACATTGAAGAGATAAATGAAGAAGCCAACGCAACTAATCCTTATCCTGTCCCAAAGGATGTCAACACCTTGATTCGTCATTCTGTCATGCCGCAAGACCATCTTAACTATGCAATAACTTGGTATGCCTCCAACTAGTGAAGTAATTAGTTATCTTAATATCAAGGAAAGATGTGCTATGCATGTATGGTGCAAGTTAATTATTTTGTCAAAACATTTGTAATTCATGATAAATATGGATTGAACTGTATTGAACTCAAACCATCAGAGATGACTCGCAATTCATAGGATCTAGAAACTTGTCTTTGGAATATGTTGCATTGTATAAGAGAGAGTAACTACCAGCACTGTTGGTTGAGAATTTTTCTGCATAAAAAGATGAATTAAGGAAGAAGATTTATGTCCAATTTATTATGAAGCAGTAGAGGTTTTATCCATATGTATATATATGAACCATAACTCCATGTAAAATAAAGAGAAATGGCAATGCTCCCAAAAGATGAAAGCACTAGTTTGGCTAGGGCCATAACCTTTTTTGTTCTAGCTGTAGTTTTTTTCATTGAACACTAAAATGCTGCTATGCATGTACATACGTTAATACAGAATCCTAGTGAATGCGACGATGGCAGGGAATTGAAAGCACACATTGGATAAAACATCTATTCACAAAGGGAATGCTATTTGCTTCTAAAAATAACTAAGCCTTTTAAAAGTGAGGCGGAAATATTTTCATCATATGTTTCAAATGATGGATCACATGGTTTGAAACATTGATGTGGCGACTCTGCCTCATTTTTTCAGAGATCAGGTTATTCTTATATTTAGATGCACCTAGCATCAAATCATTAAGAGTCCGGGGTAGTTTAGAGCAAGGTTTAAGGTGCTGTCTCGTGCCGCGTTTCGATAAATTCCAAACTCGAGACGTGCCGTGCCAAGCCGATATATATTTAGTTGTATTTTTAAAATAAAAATTAAAAATTCAAAATTAAAAAATTTAAATATTAGATTTTTCATTACATGCCGTGCCGACAACTATCGGAACAGGCACGTGCTGTCCGGCACCTAAAACCATGGTTTAGAGTAGAGTTTTTAAGAAATTAGTAACACATCTGTCTTCTCTTGGGTTAGTTCTTTGCATAAGAGCTTTATATATATATATATATATATATATATATATATATATATATATATATATATATATATACTTTTACAATGAGAGGCTAATCTTGCAAGGGTGTTTATTTAAATTTTCCTCTTTAGACTGTTCAAAAAATCATGTACACGCACGTTATTATTTTTAGCGCAAAATTGTACCTGTGATAAGGTCTTTCCATTTGGCTGTATTTCCTTTAACACCTGACTTGCATTTTCGTTTTAGGTATTTGAAATGTCGTATTTGGAGACAATTGTCATTCAATGTCTTGGCTCAAGTATATAATGTAATTGATGGGGATATCAGTCAAGTTTGTGTTCCCATTTCAAAATATCCTTAAAAAAATGTGGAGAAAGCCCACACCTGAGAAGGTTATGATAACTTATAGTTACTTGGTATTGTTCAGCGACCAATGGATTATGCTCCATTTTAAGTTGGATGCTGTGGATTCTTTCACTGTGTTTGTAACATATTGGCTTCCCATTATGCTATTAGAAACGAAACATCATAGAACTCACATATTGATAGATTTCTTAATTCATTCTCCAGGTACTCTCTATCAGCTGCTGTGACATTCATGGCTGTAAAGAGAATCAGACCAAATAAGAGTCGCAGATAGCAGCATCGTCAAAAGCACAAAGTTATTCTGTGCCAACTTGCCCCGCCAGAAAGATGGAAGATGATAAAGGAGAACTAAAGCAACAATCTGCTGGAAATTTTGCTTCCGAGTTATTGGTTGTGATTTTTCACTCTAATTAATTTGCATTTTTCTTTTAGAAATCTAGCGTCAAGCTATCAAACCCCGTATATGCAGCTGTTGGTTGATGGATTGTGATAGAACGGCAGAACAGGAAAATAATGCTACTTTTTTTGTTGTTCCTCTTTTAAGGGCTAAAATCGTAATTTTGTCAGCTTTTGCGTGGTATTGGCCGAAACAAAGGTCACCATAAGTTGTTGGTAAATTCATAAAAAAGGACATGTCCTTGACCTTTACGGGTTCGCATGTATTTGTTAATCATTTTGCACATCTTATTCATTTTTCTTAACCAAGTTATCCAAAATATGCCCATTTTGCAATTATTATTCTAAGTTCTCTTTTGAGTCGTCCATATTTCTGTCCTTTTTGTGGCTGATGTCGTATGCTGCTGGATGGAATGCTAGTGGAAGTAGGAGCACGATGTGAATATTATATATATATATATATATAGAATGGTGAAGTACAAACAGGATGTACTTTGGAATGTTTAATAGACAATTTGCCATCGTCTTTTATTATTATGCGTTGATCCTGCTTCTCCTCGAGCCTGTGTAGAACCTGTGCATTTGTCTAGAATCGGACTAGTCTTGTTTGTATTGCCTCTTATAGGATCCAAATTTTCTACCCCTATCTTCTTTAAAAAAAGTCTACATATATATATTTTTTTTTTAAGAAATAATTAATATGAAAGTTATTAATTTTGATGAGACTATAATTTTTATATTACTTTTAAAAAAAAAAAAAAAAAAAACTTCTTATACTGTATTCTAAAATATTAACGGATTTAAAAATAAATTTTAAAATCATTAAAATAACGTTAAGATTTTGGAGTTCCAAATTATCTATTTGAAAATATTTTTTTACATTAATATAAAAATTAAAAATTATATCAAATTTATAATTTTTATTTTGAATTTTTTTTATATATTTTTTAGGGTGGAGACAGAAGCAGAGACAGGAGAGGGGTAGAAGATTTTGGGTTCCCTCTTACCTCTCCTGCTGGACTCTCTATAGAGTGAACCTTCGGACTAAATTAGGAACAGACCGGTTCCTACTCAAGCAGCACGGGGGGACTAAAATAGAGCTAGTATGGTTCCTAATCATTTGGTTTATCCAGCTGTTTACGTTTCAAACTTCGGAGCCTGCACTGTCCGATTTTTTATTGGGATACTTTAAATCAGCTATAGAATATACCAAAACCTACTTTTACGTATTTAAATATTTTTTTTTCAAAATATTATTATATATGTATTTTAGACTGAATTTGCAAGTTTTTAAATATTAAGGATTTATTTATCAAGTTTTGTAAAGCATTTTTTCGACAAAATCCAAAAGATAAATTGCGTATAAACCTATGGATTTTTAAGTTGTTTGTAAATTAGTCCCTGAAATTAAATCCTTAGAAATCAACCATGTTTCGAAATTTATGGGAGGAAAATTTTAACTAGTATATAAATATTTTTATAAAAAATTTAAATGTACAAAAAAATAATGTGATCTATAAATTTATTTGTTAAATTTTTTTAAAGAATTTCTTTAAATTGATATTTAAGATTTTTAAATTTTAACTATTTTAAAAATATCTTTAAATAAAATTTTATTACTATAAAATAATGGATTACATGATTGACTTATTTGTAGCGATACTGCCGAGCCAACCGGTAAAGTCTCCCAAATCCAAATGATTTTTTGAAGTACCTAAATCCCTGTCACGTGAAAAATAAGAACCCGGCGTCACATATCACCATTAAGTAGTAGTAGGACTGAGCATAATTCGGGCTAACCCGAAAATCCGATCCGTTCCAATCCGAAATATTACAAATTTCAGGTTCGGGTCGGGTTGATATTTTAGAGAGTTCGGATTATTATATTTTGGTGCTGGTTGAATAACAGAAATTCGGGACGGGTCTGGTTGAACCCGAATAAATATGTCCGAGTCGGGCTACTTGGGCTGGGCCGCTACACTACACTTATTCAATCTTGGATCACAATATAACCCTAGCTCTCAATTTAACCCTAAAATTAGTAATTTTCTTTCTCTCATTACCAGCGCCGCGCTCCCCGCGAGGCTCCCCTATCTCCGCAATCTTTCATTCCGATCTCCACTATGCTCTGCGGCTCCGCCGCTCCGCGAGGCCACCCCTCAAAATTTTTCCGGCCTCCTGTTCCGCTGCGTCGCCTCTAAGTTCATCGGGTCTATGTGATCTTCTATTGAACGCCAAGTTCGTCTGCTCCACTACGACGCCTCACAAATCTGTCGCTGTTCAGGCGCTCCTCTACTCCCTCACTCACCGTGAACAGTAAGGCCTGCGACGCCGCCGCAACACCCTCAAATTCGTCGCCGTGACTGTGAGTCGTCGATCTGCTCAAAAGTCGGTAAGTGTCTTTTGATCTGTTATTTGAAGAACTATAGCCTATTTCGTTGTTCTAGGTCATTTAATTCATCATTTTTTTATTTTCGATTTGTGTATAACATGATCGATCTGTAAATGTGTGGGCCTTGTGGCTGAAATTGACTGTACTTCTTTGTTCTTTCAAGAAAAATGGCAAGTGGATCTAGCCAGCAGATGCAATTAGAAGTGGAGGAGTTGAGTCAGCCGACCACCAAGACTCGAGCAGGAAGTTCAGAGGCTCGAGCTCAGCCATCATCTACCCACCAACAGGTAGTTCATAAGCAGCACCTTCGGCTACTACTACATGCCAGTTCAAATGATACTTGTGTTAGATCATTGAAAGAAAATCTTCCGGAAAAGGCTTTCATTCTTAATGGTGAATATATTCATGTTAGATGTGTTGCACACATCTTAAATTTGATTGTTAAATATGGCTTGAAACTGACGGATGATTCTGTTGAGAGAATTAGAGAGGCTGTCAAGTATGTTAGACAATCTCCATAAATTATAAATTTTAAAATGTGTAGTGAGCAGAAGAAATTAGATTGTAAGTCGCTTTTATGCCTTGATGTTTCAACTAAATGGAATTCCACCTACAAGATGTTGAATGTGGCTCAAATGTATGAAAAGGCATTCGATAGATTCTCTATGGCCGATAATAACTTCATCATGGCTATGCACAAGAGTCCACGGTAGACATAGCAGATTTGATTGGATCAATGTAAGAATTTTGATTCAATTGCTTGAAAAGTTTGAGGAGTTGACCAATAATGTATCGGCATCTCATTATACAACTAACAATACTTATCTATACTCTATTAGTTCATGTGCTTTTGCTTTGCAATATTGGTGCAATGATAAGACTATTAGAGTCGACCTTCATGAAATGAGCAAAGTAATGAAAACAAAGTGGGATAAGTATTGGGGAGACCAGAAGAAACTCAACGTATTGATATATTTTGGTGCTTTTTTTGATCCTCGATACAAGATGAAATATGTGAAGTTTGTTATAGATAGTATGTATACTGCAAACAAGGCTAAAACTATCTTCGAGAATGTTCTAAAAGTACTTTCTTCTATATTTGATGAGTACAACGGTTGTGGGTCTAGCTCCACGGTTGGTGAGAATAATGTTGACAACATCCAAAGAGCTGTTGGTGGGTCTAAGAATGCAAGTGTTATGGAACAATCAAAGGATTTATCATCATCAGACTTACGTTTCATGCAGCATCTTGACGAAAATTCGCAAACAAGCAAAACGAAGTTAGATGAATATACGAGTGAGGCACTTGTAGCAGTTAAGAAGGGTCTTGATATTATATAGTGGTGGAAAGGCAATAATGTCAGATTTCTAGTTCTATCACTTAAGGCACGTGATATCTTGGCTATTCGAGTTAGTACAGTGGCGTCTGAATCCGCTTTTAGTACCGGTCGTAGCATACTTGATCCGTTTATGAGCTCTTTGGCTCCTAGAGTGGTAGGACTTATATGCCTACAAGATTGGATAAAATGATTAGATATATATGAATTACAACAGGAAGAAGCTGATATGATAGATAATGGTTAGTTTAAATATTTCGAATCTCATTTCATTCATGTTCATTCCTTGTTAACTGGATTAATCTTTCCTTTTTTTTTTTACTTTAGACATACAAAATATTAAAAGTACGCCAAGTATTATCGAAGTGCCTATATTTTTTGAAGAGGGTGAAGTGCCTATATTCTTTCAACAGAATCATCCGTCAGTTTCAAGTCATCTTTAAGAATCAAATTTAAGATGTATGCAATACATCTAACATGAATAGATTCACCATTAAGAATGAAAGCCTTTTCCGGGAGATTTTCTTTCAATGATCTAACACAAGTATCATTTGAACTGGCATTATCAACTATGATAGCCATCACCTTCTCAATGCCCCATTCACGCAAGCACTGTTCAATAGCAAGTGCAGCGGCTTTACCCTTATGACTGATGACAAGGTAAAAATTCAAAATTTTCTTATGTAGTCTCCAATCATTATCAATAAAATGACCAGTAATTACCATGTAACTAATGTTTTGGATTGATGTCCATCCATCAGTCCTAATGCAAATGCTACGGCAATTAGACTTCATCCAACTTTTCAACTTATTTCTTTTTCGACAAAAAGCTCATAACAATCACGCGCTATGGTAAAGCGCAAAAGGACATGAACCTAGCTTGTATGGTATGACAGAACCTTTTAAATTTTTCGTTCTCGACAACTCTAAATAGCAGTTCATAACTAACTAGCATCTCCGCTAAAGCTTTTCTACAAGCCAGATTTTCGTACTTCCATGGTTTTAACTTGCCTATTGATTGATCCGAAGACACGTGCAATAAATTTAGCTCAGATTGCTTAAGATCGGGCATGTTGCGTTCATTAGCTTCATACTTATGACACTTTGCCAAATGATTTTTCATACTATTAGTATCTAGTTTAGAGTTTGCGGCATATACCTGAATACAATAATTACATGTCGTTGTAGTCTCGCCGGTCACTTTATCCTCATTTTCGGTGAAGTGCTGCCAAACAAGTGCCCTTTTCTTCATCGGCTTCCTCTTCTTATTCCAAGTTGCACATGTAGTAGTAGCCGAAGGTGCTGCTTGTGAACTATATGTTGGTGGGTGAGACGATGGCTGAGCCAGAGCCTCTGAACTTCCTGTTCGAGTCTTGGTGGTCGGCTGACTCAACTCCTCCACTTCCAGTTGCATCGGCTGGCTAGATCCACTTGCCATTTTTCTTGAACGAACAAAGTACAGTCAATTTCAGTCACAAGGCCCGCACATTTACAGATCGATCATGTTATACACAAATCGAAAATAAAATAATAAATTAAATGACCTAGAACCACGAAATAGGCTATAGTTCTTCAAATAACATATCAAAAAGCACTTACTGACTTTTGAGCAGATCGACGACTCACAGTCACGGCGACGAATTTGAGGGAGTTGCGGCGGTGTCGTAGGCGTTGTAAGGTTCCGATTTTCGGTTTTGTATTATCGGGTTAATTTTAGATCAATCGGGGATTTTGATTGATTTTTGGTTGCTTGATTTGTTTCTAATTTGATTCAGAATTTGATTTCGATCAAAATCATGTGTTTTGGCCGGATTTGGTTCCGATTACGCTCTGAGCCCGACGCGCCCGAGTCCAGTCGCACGTCTCTCTCTCTCTCTCTCTCTCTCTCTCTCTCTCTCTCGTCGCCCTCTCTCTCTCTCGAGCTCTCTCCGCGCCCGACGCCGCGCCGCCTGCCGCCGACCGTCTCGCCGGCATGCGTGCGCCGCCGCCGGCGCCTCTCCTCCTCGGCTGCTCGATGTCTCTCGCGTGCTTGATCTCGTCTCGGCAGCGAACCCTAGATTGGGCAGCTTCTGATTTCGATGCCGCCGTGCTCGCCGTCGCCACCGCCGTCGTCCCGCACGCCAGCCTCTGCGCCACCGTCGATTGAGCCGTTTTCTGGCCTGGGGTGCTCATCTATCTCTCTCTCGGCCGCGAGTTGCTCCGCCGTCCGCCGTCGCTCCGGTCGTCACCGACGATGCTCGCCGCCTTCCCGACGCGTTGAGGTGCTGGTCGTCGCTGCTTCCTCCGACCGCCGCCATTCAGTCGCTGTCGCTGTCGCCGTCGCCGCCGCCGTCCGGCCGCCTCCGGCGAGGATCTCCGATGAACTTGGCTGCTTCGTCGTGTCGCCCCGACTCCAGGAACGCGTTGGTGAGGTCGATTTTGGTTGGTTCCGAAGGATTTCGCCGTTAGTTGGACCGGGACTTAGGTGAGTGGATCCTACGGTCTCACTTGTTTGTGTCGTTTGATGTTATGCTTGATGTATCTTATGTACTAGCATAACATTGTATTGATTTCTAGCATATTATTTGGCGTGATATCTACTTGGATTAGTATTGTAGCATGCTTGCTAGGTTAATACCATAGTAGAGGTGGCCTTTGAATATAGCATGTTAGTTCGGACATCTAGATAGATGTGATACTTATTTACTCGTAGGTATAACATACGAGTCGTATTATATGTTACCGGTATTTTCGTCACCTGAGTGAGTATAGGGGGCAGGATTGTCAGGTTTAATTCTAGGAGGGATGAGTGGATGGTAACATGGTTTCATACTTTGCACTTCTTGTGTACTTGAGCGCAGCCTGCGCTCTAATTATACATGTCGTAGGGTCGTTGACCTGATCTTCTACTTAGAAGTGTATTAGGGCATGACTGCCAGTCTAATACTCTTAGTGGGATTTGTTGTGCTTGAAACATGTTTATTGTGGCACGTGTGTGTGCTTGACTCTACCTAGTGTGTGAGGCGCCGCCTGCGTTGGTTGTACTTGGGGTAGATGTGTTGCTGCGACACTAGAACTGTGTCGTACGCATGACTAGCCTTTATAGTCGGTTTGTGAACGGGTCCTACCGTTTGTATTAGTATACATATTCTTGTTTGCATGGAGGTTGGGACGGTTATTTCTAAGATCTACAGGCTAAAATGATATGGGACATGTTGGGTAAATATGTGGTGTTATATGTGTATTTATAAATCTTGATTGAATGTCTCGGTATATTCTATGTGGTTTGATTAGCATGATAGGTATGTTGTTTGCCGTCGGGTTGAGCACTAGGGCTTTATGCTAGATTACGCTCTTGACGGAGTTGTGAATACTATGTTGTGCATAACGCTGACGTTGCCTAGACATGTATGCGATGGTGTTCGAGGAATGCATGTAATAGGAGTGTCAGTATTTATGACATAGAGTCATGGTGCATGGGTGCATGTTATGGATGTATTTTCCTGCATAGATGATTATCGAGGTCTGTAACCCGGTCGATATCATTGGTAGGAGTGCATGTATGATAACATGTTTATGCTTGATCTGCATTGCGATGTATTTAAGTTGATTACACTAGATATGCATGTGGTAGATGTTACGATAACTGTTAGGCGATAACACTTGGACGGTTTACTCAACATTACTATTTATGCAGTAGGAGTAATATTGTATGGCCATAATTAGGCTTATTTATCCCTTGTTCTGGTGGGTATGTGAACGTGTGACTGTTTTACCCTAAGTACAGAACGGGTTGGGATGTGCGTATGTTAGTTTTATCTGGTTGAGTATGTAGGTGGGTTCCCTGAGTATACTCGTGATAGACTGACCTGTGGGTATGTGAGCGGTGTTTGTTATGTATGTTTTAGCATTGGATTTATGCTTTACATGTGTTGACATGCTTGTAATGTGGTTGTGGCATATGTAAATGAGTATAATCATGTTAGGGTTTTAACATGGATTTATGATGCTCATGGATTACATTGTTATAGGCCGTTACATGGTTTAAAAAGCATGGTTTATGTGGATTAGCATGTGGATATGATGTATTTCTACTATGAATAGTGTTTGAGTATGTTGACTTGGTAAACACTTTAGTAGAATGTAGTTTACTTGTATAGCATGCTTGATTTATTCGTTCTACCTGTTTTATGTATGGTTTATAATACATATGGTAGGACGATGTTATTTTATGATTGACATAGCGGATAGCTATGTGGTTTGTTTACTAGGATAAATGCGTGAGCGGACTTGCTCTAGCGGCGCTTTAGTAAACAGGATTGTGACATACGCTTGTGTGCCTAACAGGACTTAGTCTACCTGATTGAGTAGGCGAGCGGACTTGCTCTAAAGTTACTCCAGGTAGGGAGGGTTAAGATTAGCGCGGTTTAGTTGTGAGCTCGTCTAGTACCCGGAGGTCGTGTGATTTGCTCTAGCGGCGCTTTAGTAAACAGGATTGTGACATACGCTTGTGTGCCTAACAGGACTTAGTCTACCTGATTGAGTAGGTGAGCGGACTTGCTCTAAAGTTACTCCAGGTAGGGAGGGTTAAGATTAGCGCGGTTTAGTTATGAGCTCATCTAGTACCCGGAGGTCGTGTGATTTACCGACTGTGATTTACCCGTATGATGAGCGGTTAACAACGGGAGTGTTAATCTTAATGAATGATGTCTCTATTGAGGCCGGTAGGCGTAGGGTGATCATCCTTGGCCAGGGTGGTTCCTACGGTGTGCGAGGCTCAGGGTTGTGCCTTCCGGAGGGCGCGCAGCGACTGAGTCGCCGTGAGATCGCCCCTATCGTAGGTTTGGTGCTTCGGATGTGCACTAGAAGCGGGTAGCCAAACCTTGGTACCGTGGGTCAATTCGGGTACCTAAACTAAACATGAGAGGACTAACTGGTTTGGGTTAGTGATTTCACCCTAACATAATCCAAGATATCAATGGCATAATTGATTTGGGTTGGGTGCGGACTTTGACATATTGACATGGTGGCTTGGATATGTTTATTAGCTTATGTCTTTATGTGTTGTGCCTTGGATGGCTTATGCGCTTTTTGGCATGTTTAAGTTGTTTTATCTTGCGGTTCAGTGCAAGGTAGTTTATCGTTTGTTGAGCTTTGTTTTAAGCTGACGATGGTTTTACTTTTACCCTTATGATTTGGATAGTTACTCGTTATTGCGCATGCGTGACTGATTTATGCATGCGGGAGTGGCTTAGCATGCGAGTTATGTATTGGTATGCATGTTATGTTTGCATACTGTTTATGTATGGGCATGCGGTTTTATTTCGTGCATATGTTTGAGTTAGCTTTTATACTTGCTGGTGTGATGCATGTCAGTGTTTGACCGGTGCCTTAGCAGTTGACGTAGGGTACTGCTGGGGAGGGTCACTCACTGAGTATATTTTATATACTCATGTTGCTACTTTTCCCCTCAGGTCTTTGTGAAGTCCGCTGGCGATCGTAGAGCGAGTTTCTGGGTGCTGAGGAGTGTAGTGGCATCAAAATGTAAAATTTAATCTTTTCCGCTGTATTTTAATTAATTTTGATTAATATTTTATTGTGAATTGGAAGTACTAGCTCATAACATCTGCTTTATTGTTTAAAATTTTCTGGCCTCCGGCCCTGGGGCGCCACAGGCGTCACGGTTGACGGAGATTGGGGGAGTAGAGGAGCGCCTGAATAGCGACATATTTGTGAGGCGTCGTAGTGGAACGATGAACTTGGCGTTCAATAGAAGATCAGCCAGACCGGATGAACTCGGAGGCGACGCAGCGGAACAGTTGGCCAGAACAATTTTGAGGGATGGCCTCGCGTAGCGTAACGGAGCGGACGCCGGAGCGGCGGAGCCGCGGAGCGTAGTGGAGATCAGAATGGGAGATTTAGGGTTGAGGAGATGGGGGAGCCTCCCGAGGAGCGCGTCGCTGGTGATGAGAGAAAGAGAATGACTGATTTTAGGGTTAAATTGCGAGCTAGGGTTATATTGCGACCCAAGATTGAATAAGTGTAGTGTAGTGGCCCAGCCCAAGTAGCCCGACTCGGACAGATTTATTCGGGTTCAACCCGACCCGACCTGAATTTCTCTTATTCAACTCGAACCAAAATATAATAACCCGAACTCTCTTTAATATCAACCCGACCCGACCCGAACCCGAACCTGAAATTTGCAATATTTCGGGTCGGAACGGATCGGATTTTCTGATCAGCCAAATTATGCTCAGCTCTATACTTATATATTGAATGTTTAGAGTTTAGTTAGATTTATAAGTTATGGTTTATTGTTATTGCTTTAATGTTTAGCAATTGAACTGAATTTTTAAGTTTGTTGTATATCATCAATGTGGTAATATCTTGTTTAATATTTACCGGTTGTGGTTGTTCTTTTTGTTATTTATTTGTGTTTAGTATTTATTGTTTCTTTTTGTTATTAATTAATAACTGTGCATTTCGGGTCAACCCGGACCGACTCGAATCAACCCGAAATTTTTTAGGTTCGGGTCTGTTCGGGTTGAAATCAAATTCAGGTCGGTTTGGGTCGAAAGTTATTCGGTTCGGGTTATCTTTCAAAATTTTGGTTCAGGTCGGGTTAACCTGATTGCTCAGCCCTAAGTAGTACCACATGATATGAATATGATTCCTTTCTTTTGAAGAGGTGTTTAACATAGATGTTATACTTCTTCCAAGTTTTGGGGTTTTGTTTGTTTGGAACCTTGCTTTTGAAACATTTGGTACTTATTTTATCTCTAAATCTGTCTTCATTTATATTTATGGGATGTTTGATTTTTTTTTTAAAATTATTGTGGTGGAACACATAATGTGAGCGTCTGTTCCCGTAGGGACCTCAAACTTGCAGATAATCTCCACTTTCAGCTCCGACCGACGCTCTAAGATTCGAGTATATGTCTTTTATGAACGTAGGGCTCTTATCACTGGGTAAAAATAATTTTTCAAAAAATCTTGTAAAAAATTCACTCTTGCGAACTCGAACCTGAATTGTGATACTTTCTGAGGCGCATCATATCTAATCAAGCTCACCGCGCTCGGCGGGATGAGTTGATATTTGCCAAAAAAAAAAGAAAGAGTTAATAAATAAATAAGATGAATTTCAAAATAAATTTAAAACTAGTAAATGTCTATATAATAGTGACGCTACTTAAAACTAACTAGTTAATTCTTTTGAAGTCGTTATTGCTCATGCTTGAAGTCATTTTTTAGCAAAAAAATAAGGTCATAGTTTATATGAATAAATAAGGAACTAGTACTTATTTATATATGCACATGATTTTCTTTTAAATGAATAATAAAGCACATGATTTTCTTTTAAAATAAATATTAAATTCATCTAACCTACAAGAATCTAATCCCAAAACCAATAATAGAACATGTTATAGTTTCCAGCGGCACTCGATCTTATTTAAAACAGCGATATCGAAACTTTTACAATGCACAGTATAAATTTCGCTATTTACACGACCTCACTAAAACTTATATTTAGATATATTTTTAAAAAAAATTTGAACTATAAAATTATATATAAACTAATATATAATTTTATAGTTTGAATTATTTTCACAAAATATCATAAGATATTTTAAACTTAATTTCAAAAATATTAGTACAAATATTAACTTATTTATGCATATTATTTTTACCTATTTATTTGATGTATTATTTAAATTTTTTGAAAATATTCAAAATTATAGTATTTTTCTGAATAACTTTATAGTTAAATTTTATTTTTTTTAAAAAAATATATAAATATGAATTTTAGTATGCGAGATGCTAGTAACGAACCGTATGTCCAGAGCAGTATAAAACTTCTCATAACATACTAGTTCAAATCTACCAAATCAGGCACATGGCTCTTGAGTATGCAACTTACTTTATATATTATGTATATTGTAAAGAAAATTATTAAATATACCAAGTGTTTAGATATTCCATAGATACTATTTAAAATTTCAACAGATATATTTTATGTATATTAATTAAAATGATAATTTATGGTTTTTCCTTCACAATACTTGCACATGCATTCGCCAAGTTAGAAACCTCAGTCAGCACGACCAATGTCTCTCCGTTTCAGCGCTTAGTTCTTCATCTTCTTCTTCGCCATGGCAGCTTCGCTATGCTCCCGAAGACTAACAAGTCTCCGGAGACCTTTCCTCTCCATTTCCTGCATGCATTCTTTTCTCCATCTCAAGAACAGATTATCGATCCCTTCCTCAGCATTTTACGCTACTGAATCAGCAGGCAAGTCAATTTCATTCTCAATCTCTTTCGAATCGTCTTTTCTCAGATGTACAATATACTTTAAGGTTTCGAAACTGTTATTGTTCAGCGGAGAAGAGGGGAACATGGTCGAAGATTCTGCTCTTCCTTAACGGGGAAATCCCTTTCGGCTTCGCTACCTGGCAATATCTCAGCATAGAAGAGAAGGTCCTCTCTCTCTCCATTCATTTTGTATTTTAAATGAGGATGCGATTCCTTTTTTTGGAAATTTCAGTGCAATCTTTTCCTAAAACTTTAACATCCAAGACAGGAAATTAAAAAAATTTTAACTGGAGTTTATATTACATCTTGATTTGAATATGCAAATATTTGTTTGAGCTTAAGTTGAAATTGCGACATTATGATTGATTAATTTTTGGATGAGAGATTATACTGTTCTGTTTTTCTTGACATAGGGACTTCAATAAGAAGTTTCTTCCTTTTTGCTCTCTTTTTCCATTATAAGCTTGAAGATATGTTCTTTGACGAATGGATTCTCGATGTACCGTTTCCCCGTAGCATTTAGTACGTACTTATTTGAGCTGGTGTTGCTTGTCCTGTTTTCGTAATAGGGTCTTTAAAGTTGGTGGGGAATTGATTAGCCCGTTTCTATACTAGGTAGGGGGGAAACAAGCCAAGTACCATCTAACTCAAGTTTGGCTCGGTTGATATAGCTCGAACTCGAGCTCTATGTGCTTCAGCTCGAACTCGGCTCACTTTAGAAACATTTGTGCTTGAGCCCGGCTCGATTGCTTCGGTTCGAGCCGAGCTCAAGCTCAAATTCTGGAAAATCTCTTATTTTCAGTAAACCTCAAACTCAGCTCATTTTAGAAAAATCTATGTCCGAGCCCTGTTCGATTGCTTCAGTTTGAGCCGAGCTCAAGCTCGAATTCTGGAAAATCTCTTATTTTCAGTAAACCTCAAACTCAGCTCATTTTAGAAAAATCTATGCCCGAGCCCTGTCCGATTGCTTCAGTTTGAGCCGAGCTCAAGCTCGAATTCGGGAAAATCTCAATGATTTTCAGCAAAGCCTAAAAAGTCATGGCCACTGTCGACACCCCATTTTGTCCGGGTTGTCGATTTGAATATTGAAATACACCGATTAACGCTATTGAAGCGCATGTAAATTTAACCGTACTCAATTAGGCCTAATTAATCCCGATCGAGCCCGACTAGATCAAATTCGCTCAATTATACTTAATTCTGCTCGATATTGTCATCACACCATTCTCTCCGAATGTATTCCACGATATAGCTCGAATCAGATTTCATAGATATTTTTGGACTATTACCAATGTTAATACCCCTTACCAACACATATATACATGCATACTTACACATATACATATTAAAATATACGAAAAATAAAAAAAAATAAAAAAAAAGGATGGAGAGGGGGGATCCCTGCAGCCAACTACCTCCCCCCTCTTATTTTCTCCCTTCACCATATCTTCCTCACCAAACATCACAACAAAATCATCTTCTCCACACCTCCATTAAATGCAAACTTTGACTTCAACCTTCATCAAAAATCCTTATATATACCCCATGTTAGAGAGGAGGAAGAGAGGAGAGGGCTGCAGGAGGACCTGCTGGTGAGAGCCGGGAGAGAGAGAGAGAGAGAGAGAGAGAGAGAGAGAGGAAACCCGAGAGAGAGAGAGACCCTCAAGCCCAGTGGACTAAATCTACTCCTCCATCTTCTACTCATCGGAGCCCCAGCCACGCCGCTCATCGCCGTCGCCGCCGCCGTCGCCGCCGCGGGCTCAAACTTCGGCCGAACTCGTTGCCTTCAGGTAACCACTTTTAAACTTCCTACGAACCTTAAAAAATGCTATATACACACATAATAGCTCATTTCACTATCTAAGAGGCGACGCCGCCGCCGGTGTCGTCCGCGGCGGCCGAAAATATCTTAAATCCGAAACTTGCACCCTATAATATCTTCGTATACAGTTGATAAAATCAAATTTTGACACCACCAATGGATTCAGGACGGTTGATAACCCTAGGAAACATATTTTTTTGGGCGTAATCGCCACCGGACGCGAGCGGCGACCGCCGCGCGAGCTCTGTGCAGAGCTCGCGCGGGGACGAAAGGGCCGACCGGCTAAGCCGGTCGCCATTCATTTTTTTTTTTTGTTGGACTGGGCCGCGCGCGCGGCCAGCTCGAGCGCGGCCCAGCGAACCTCTTTTTCTTTTTTTTTTTTTTTTTTTTTATATACTATAAAAATAATTTGTTTATTTATTTATTCTATAATTAATTTTATTATGAAAATTTAATTAACCAACATAAGTAAAATTAATCTATAATCTAATCAAATAATCAAACATTTTGACTAATATAACGGTACAATATTTTTATTTGTATATGCTCGTAAAAAAATAATAATAATAATAAAACTCGGAGGAGATGGATGATTCCTCCGAGATAAAGATTTCAAATAATAATTGGAGAACCGGGAGAAATAATGGATATTATTTTTCCCCTAATTCCTGTAAATTTTTTTAAAAATATAATCTTCTTAAATATTTAAAAGTCGGGGGGATGGATATTTCTTCCGTAACTACCACTTAATAATTAAAAGGAAGTTCGGGTATGAGTGATATTACTTTTTTCCTAATTTATGTAAACATTTTCAAAATATAATTTTCTTAAATATTTAAAATTCCGGAATGAGATGGATATTTCTTCCCTATTAATAAAATACACTAGACTCCAAGTCGGTATAAAATTCGGACGAGATGGATATCTCTTCGAAAAATCTTGGTTAAAAAAAATAATAATAATATACGAGTTAGGGTGCGAGACGGATATTTCAAACCCTAGTTTGTCTCAAGCAACGAAAATGAAGCTACTCAGATTCCTGAAATAAAAACGAAGATTTGTTCTTCATTTCTCAATATTCGTAGAGATGTAATTTCTTTATATAAATATATAAGCATAAATGTTATTGTATTATAAATGTAAATATATGTATATTTATAATAGATATTTGATTTCTCCAATATCTTGGGTTAGGAACTGGATAGATCCTAATCTAAGTGGTTGGGACAAATAAATATAAATGGTCAAAATAGGAAGTGATGGATATTATTTTTTAAATATGACTATGTATTTTTACAAAATTCAAATCCCATGCAAAATAAAAAAATATTGAAAAGGGACGATGGATATTGTCCTGATAAATATGTTTTCTTTATGTATTCACCCACAAGTGATTTAGAGGGTGAGGTGGATGCCGATCTCTCTTTTTCATAATAAGCGGATAAATAAATATGTAAATATTCTAACAATAGAAATTGTGTTAAATATAAATCCAAGATAATTTAATCACTTATAGAGTACTCTCTTTTGAGGGGCGCTGTGGGGGTGTTCTGTCTTCCCCACACGTAAACGACGAACGAGCCTAAGAATCTTTATGTGCCTTATTTCGGTTTCCTAGATTTCCATAAACATCTAGGTGGCGACTCCAACCCTTTCCCCTCACCGGAGGAAGGTCGTCAACAGCCACTGCAAAATAACATTATGTTAGCTATATTAGCATCCTGAGAGCAACAAACTGAATTAAAAAACTTGCAAATTGATAGCTAATAATAATGTTAGAAACAACTTTTTCTAAGATTCCTACTAATCGAGAAATTATCAACTAAGATTGGGAAAAGCTTGTTCTCAATATTCCATTCTTTCTTTCAATTATGAATAGCATCAACACTTTTTATCCCACGATGTGGAGGAGGTAAATGAAAGAAGTTCAAAACCCGCTGTTGTAATTTCCAATCAGAGTCGATAAAGCGTCCTTAATAACCATATTACCAATCTTCTGATTCTTTGACTTCCACAAATATGTTATGAGACTAATCTTATATACCTTGTCCAACAACAACTTTACTTTTTCTCTCTAATTGATAAAGAGCTATGGTATCGCTCTTGCAATTTATACGGCTTACTTTCTCCCATTGCGGCTGATTAGCCCTCACGAAGAAATTAAAGTCTTCGTCATCAACAATAGAAAGTGCATGCTCGTGCATTACAATCCAATTAACAAAAAACTCTTTCGATTTTACTGGATCAAATTTTCCATCATAACAACAGCGATAGTAACTAAAGTGCATTCAAGAATCTCGATCACCCGGTTGAAAGTTAATCATATGCTATTCCCTTTGAAAGACGCCTTGTCAAATGATTAGTAGAACCACTTCCAAGAATTGACAACAAAAACTGCAATGATTACACTATGATTTTGTAGGTTTATTTAGAAAGTCAACTACTGTATACTCATCCTAGACTACAAAGGTCTTGCGCCTATTAGTTCTCAAATTTAGTTGAGCATCATTTTCCTCTCCATTGTTGTTATTTGAAGCATTATCGATTGGAGGCATTGGACAAGCATTAGCAATAGAAGTATCACCACCATGCGTACCTTCTCCTAAATTATCACCATTGTTTTCATTGATTGGCATGTCAATCGATGACATCCACGTCATTTTAGATAGAACAACCCACTCAAGCACTACAAGAAAAAACGTCTTCAAAGGCCAACCAATTCGGCTTCTAAACGTTAATTTTTGGCCTCTGAAATATATCAGAGGCCAAAAAAGTTGGCCTCGAGGTTGGCTTCCTGAAGTGCGCTTCTAGAGCTTCACGAAGCCAAAAATTTAGTTGGCTTCAGAAAATACTATGCAGAAGCCAACCTTAATTAGCCTCTAAAAAGTTTGAAGCCAACTTTAATTAGCTTCTAAAAGAATGATATTTTAAAAGCCAATTTTATTTGGCCGCTAAAACTATCTGCAACCAACATACGATTGGCTTCAAATTCTTTTAAAAGCCATAAAATATTAGCTTCTAAAAAGACATAGATTAAAAGCCAAATTTATTTGTCTTCTAAAATTTTTTAAAGCAAATATAATATTGGCTGCAGATTACTTTGAAAGCTATCTTTTATTAGCCTCAAAAGATGAAATTTTTTTAAACCAACTTATGTTAACCTCTAAAAGTATTAGCAGCCAACACTATATTGGCCTCAAATTCCTTACAAAAAGTATCTGAAGTTGGCTTCGACAGAAACATTTTAAAAGCTAATTACTTTTGATCTCTAAATCTTATTATTAAACCATATACATATATATATATATATATATATATATAAACACACAAATATATAGAATAAATACACAAGTTCAATTGAAAGAAGTTAATTTCATATTGTACAAAAAGAAAGATATATTAATAAGTTTACAATAACTTGAGTATTCCTCTTTGTATGTACATAAACCACTTATACATTAGAACTAGTTTTACATTACAACAAGAACATATAAGAGATGACCATTATAGTACTTATAAAAGGACTTCAAGTACCTTAAAGTTTCATCCATTGACCTAAGTTGTATAGACCTGCAACACAAAAGCTTTGGAAATCAATTGCATGTTCATGCAATTCTATAAACGATTAAGCTCTTTAAGACAAGATTCTTATTCATCAACAGATTACCAATTTGCCTTAGTTTGTTCTTGCTAGCAGATGAGGTTGACCTAACTATATTGTGTCAAAAGACTCCAAGACTTGAGGAATAAATATATATTTTTGTAAAAAAAAAAAATTCTACTGAACATCCCCTGTATTTTTTAGAACCTCAAACCTAAGTTATAATTCTAAACATTCACAATAGGT
The DNA here is from genome assembly GCA_002076135.1 of Xerophyta viscosa. Lineage (NCBI taxonomy): Eukaryota > Viridiplantae > Streptophyta > Magnoliopsida > Pandanales > Velloziaceae > Xerophyta > Xerophyta viscosa. Next base: position 1,932,330 of record MJHO01000001.1, read on the forward strand.
TTACAGAAGGAGCTACCTGCTCCAATTCACATAAAAAATTTTCAGAAGACATAATAAACACAAAAAGAGCTACAAAGGCTCTATTAGCCCCGCCCACAACTAAATATTTCAAATAATATATAGATTTACAGATGACACATACTGAATCATGCATATATCACGTAAAAATTTCGGCATAACCTCCCATATATACACACACACAATATATTAATGAGTATCTATCCCTTGATGCATGCATTAAAATTAGCCTATTTCACATTTGTGTATGTGTTGTAACAATTTGATGCCTGTTCAAACGCTTTTACTACTTAACGTGTTGAAATCTATTCTCTACCAAATGTTGGAGTAAAGTTGGAAGTTTATGGCCAGTACTTAGGGAAATGCTAAGGCAATGCTAATGCTAGAATGTCCTTTCCTTGCATAATCTAGTCAGCCGGATGAACTTTTTATTTAAGGTCATCATGTGGCTTAAGAAAACACATATTGCTCAGGTGGAACAACAGCAATCAGAAAACTTTCAACTCTTTCAATGGATAACTGCTTTTCCATCTTGGTTTTATACTTATTACTATGTAAATTGTAGTAGTTCCAAGTTTGGACTGGATTTGAACTATATATGGGCCAACAAATAATCTAAAGCGTAAGTCTTTCCAGTTTGTATTACTTTCACGCCGTAAATTTCCTAGAACAAGTATTAGACTTTGTTCGGAGATATTCATTTTGAATAAATCAATCATCCATGTAGAAGTGTCTGTTTTAGGCATGTATAACTTCTCAATGTGAATGTCTTTTTTTTTTTTTTTCTTTTTGAAGACCATACATAAATTAAATTTGACGCATATACGCATAAGAGATTACCTGCTACCGTCCATGGCGGTGGCGGTGACTGAGGGTTTTCTCAGGAAACGGCGGTGCAACAAACACCTTAGACGCGTCCAGGGCGGCGACGGTGACAGCTGGAATGGCGGCGGTGTGGACGGAAATCACCAACCGAGAGCGAGAAAGAGAAGCTCCGGCATGGTGACGACTTCAATCGGTGGGCGGCGAGGCGGAAACTCCCGGAGAGGCGGCGGTGACGGTCGGCGGCGGCGCGGAGATCCAAGCACGGCCGAGAGACGGAGAGGGCTCCGTCAATGGAAATGGCTCCAATCGGCGGCGAGAAGGCTGTCATCGGCTCAGGTGGCGTCGACGAGTCACGGCAGACGACGGCGAGCAACGGCGACGGCAATTTTGTGACGCGGCCGAGTTAGGGTTTGTGATCGAGAATGAGAATACGAGCGCAAGAGAGATAGCTAGCTGGAGAGGGAGGAGAGGAGACAGTGCGGCGATGCTCGCGCCGGCGACGACGCGGATGGCGAAAGGCGGGAGGGCGAGAGATCGAGAGAGACGCGAGATCGAGTGAGCGAGAGAGACACAGAGAATGAGAGGCGCGGGGCTGGGTCGGGTTGACTTAATCGACTCGACCCAGTCGGTTGGGCACGGTTTGGCCCAGCCAACTTGGCTCGGTCGACCGAGTTCAGTCCAATTCGAGTCCAAATCTGCTCAAATAGCATAAATCAATTGCAAACCAAGTCAAAATTCGTTCAAAGACAAATCAAACACCCAATAACCTAATAAAATCCTCGATCAAGCTCGAAATAAACCCGATACTAACTATCACAAAGGGACCAAGCCAAAACTTAAAATTTTAAGCAAATAAATTATTTGGTAAGAAAAAATAACTATAAGAGGCAATATATATATTAGTTGTATAATATTTGATAGTTTAGAGCAAAAATTATTTTGGTGATGAAAAGTTAGATAATTAGAGGCAACCTAAATATTTGACCTTAAAAAATTATGGATTTTTAAGTTAAACTTATTTTGTCTTCAAAAACATGATTTAATAGAGGCCGATTAAATATTCGGTCTCAAAAAGTTAGGTATTTTAAATCCAAAAATAATTTGGCTTCAAAAAAGTCAAATTATTAGAGGCCAACTAAATATTGGCATTAAAAATATATAGTTTTAAAGCCAACAATATTGTGGCTTTAGAATGTTATAAAATTAAATGCCAACAAAATAATTTGGCCTCGAAAAATATTTCATTAGAAGCTAAGATAAAGTTGGCTGTAAAAAATAAATTTTTTAAGGCCAACTGAAATTTGGCTTTAAAAAGTCACTTTTAGAAGCAGAAAAAAGCTGGCTTTTAAAAATTTGGCTTCTAAAAGCCGAATTTCTTGTAGTGAAGTCTTGCTGCGACGTTGTCTGCAGAGGGTAGATGTACGCAACCATGCTCCGAAAAAGACTATTTCTATATAACAGTTGGTTTGAAAAAGCATGCTCACGAGTAAGCAGTCATACAAGTTCATGTGACAAGAAATAGAAATAATTCTGAGCAGGCACAACACAAGTATGACCCATGCATGCATAATATGGTAATAAGAGTAAATTAAAAGGAATAAATGCAAAAATAAACAAAATGCATAAAGTATGATATAGAAATAGGGAAGAAATAGAAAGATAAAAGCAAAGGTAATGTGAAATCTAAACGTCGATGTCACTAATCCTAATTTTGTGTCTCCACTCCGCTCGATCAAGAGCTAGGTCTCCGTTTATTTCTAGAGAGGTAAGGTTATGTTGGATGGTTTCTCTCCAACTCATTTAGGGCCTAGCTCTTTTTCTTTTCTACTATAGCTTGCCAAGCCTTCGCATCTTATAACAAGTTCAATTGGTCTTCGCTTGACATGTCCAAACCATTGCAACCGTCATTCGCTCATCTTGTCCTCAATTGAGGCCACTTGGAGTTTGTCTTATCACCTCATTTCGAATTCTATTTTTGAGAGAGTGACCGCAGATCCAACGTAGTATCCACATTTCACTACCTTTATATATTGGGTATGCTGTTTTACCAGCCAACATTCGAAACCATATAATATAGTTGGCCGTACGACAGTACAGTAGTACTTTTCCTTTGATTTGGTGGGAACTTCCCTTCACGCAAAATTCCTAACGCCATCTTTTACTTAAACCAACCAACTCTGACCTTGTGGCTGATGTCATTATCTATATATCCATTCTCTTGTACAATAGACCCAAAGTAATGAAAACACGCATTTTGGGGGATATCTAAAATGAATTGATGTCATTTTTAGATACATCAAGTATATATTAGAGAATTTCTAACAGAAAGTGAAGGACTCATTAAACCCATCAATTAAATGTATATATTCAAATAACAAACACCCCATAATACCCCATCAAACTCATTAAACCCATCAAATATATATTAAAGAATTTCTAATCATGTTCAAGTGTTCAAAGATCCCCCATCTATACCACAAGTTAAATATTTAGCTTATGATCACATATAAATGCGAAGAAGAGAACCAAAAATTCTGTTCAGAGTGCCTTTTTTTTAAGATAACGAGGTGAAACCTTCCCAATGCACCAACCCCCGATGTTACTGAGGATACCGTTTAACCACGATCCGTCAGCCTGCATTGGAAGTAAAACCTCGGCTTGGTGTGCGCCCCGAGCCAGGCGTGGAGTACTGGTGCCATGTCCAGCCACCACATTAGCAATTCTAGTTGAAAACTCGCTGAGATTGTATATTCTCCATTTCGGGGCTACCCATGGGATTCAAATCTGCGACGTGTGCTTCATGAGGCACACGTCACACCACTAGACTCATGGGGTGGGGACTTGTTCAGAGTACCTCATGAAGTATTTTCATTACTATGGGAAACATGTATAATATGATAAATCCTTTAATGTAGAAGGCATAAAATCACCAAAGTTTAGAGGGCGAGAAAGGCCCTTAAATAGAGTATGCATTTATTTGATTTATGAAAATGAGCATGTAGATAAACCATAGGCATAGGACAAGCTAAAATACTTTGTTATCATTTCTAAAGATGCAATATGAGAAAATAACACACTATAAGTCTTTGATTCAAGGTTGTGTTTGCATAGAAAAACATAGTCAAGTAACTATATCTCTATGGGGAAAAAAAACAAAGAGAAAACTACAAAAGCTGAAAAGGCAAACCTTGCAGCCAAAGGATGATGAAATTGATAGAGATGGAGTTGTTCGGAAGGTTAGGGTTAGGAGCCAACGGCGAATTGCTGAGAAAGTTAGGGTTAGGAGCCAGCGGCGAGCTAGAAAAGGGGTTGGGGTAAAAAGAGTTTGTTGGGTAGAAAAGAGAGGAGAGAGTAAAAAGATTAGGGTTGCTAGGTTGCTGCCTTTGTTTTGTAAGCATGGGGGGAGGGGACAAAAAAAGATTCTCTGCTTTATTGGGGAAAAAATGGAGGGACAAGATAAAAAAATAAAAAGGAAAGCAAGTCACCAACAAATTAACTTAATAAGAAATAATATTAAAATAAAGAAAGCTCGTATAGCCTCAAGAGCCTAATGAGCCGAGTATCACAGTGCTTTTTTACAAGCTCGACTGGTTTGCCTGAAGTTGAGCTCGAGATCCGTATTACTCGAGCTCGACCCGAGCTTAAACAAGTTCAAGCTCGAAGTGCTCGTGAGTACCTCAGCTCATTCTGCCCTACTTGTAAGGATAAGGAGTAAAATGGTATGTTCCAAGGCAAATCACATATTTTGTTGCATGGTAAGCCAAGCTATTCATCTTGAAAGAGAGCCTATGGAACTAGTCTACCGTACAGTGCGTCGAGCTAGGGTTAACACCTATCCACTGAATCATATCTGAATCTTGAAGCTTAGCACATGGTTTGATGTTCAAATGCCCTATAGTAACCCTTGTCCCTAACACCTATTTATCGAATATGTGTCTAATAACTGAGTGACCTAGACATGCCTATTTATTGTTGTTTGCACCAAAAAACCCGAAATCTTTTTGTTTTTGGTTTTGGTTGAATGTGTTCTTATATTGATTTTGTTGCAGATAGACATGTTGAATTTGAGAAGGAAGCATTTGGAGATGGATCCCATTTTTTGGAACCAATTGACATCTTCTTGTGATTTCGATTCTTTGGAGTTCAGGAGGGTCGTATGTGATGGTTACTTTGACAAGAGTAGATCCATTTTTGTTCGACGATTCTCTGTAGCTGGATCAAGAGTTAAAGAGAATGGATTTAATGTCATTACTCCGTTCATTCCAACGAGGGAGACAGGCAGGTAACTTGAGTACAACTACTTTTTTTTATCATGAATTATAACTTCTCGATTTGTTTTTTTCACTTCCATATGAGCTCTATGTGGAAGATGGAAAGTTATTTTGATGATTGTACCAAAGACTTGCGACTTTTCTCGTGTTTATGGAATGTCGCCATGCCATGGTTAATATAAAGAACTACGTTGAAACTTACGACAGAAACTTAGACAAGATATACAGAAGAAAACAAGAAGCCTTTCTTAGGTTATTTTTAAGTAATTCAAGTGACCATTATGGGTGCGTAAAACAGAATCACAAAACTTCATTCTGTTGAATACGTTGGATGAAGAGGAACAATTAACACTAGAATACTACATAGATTTGCCTCGGCATAAGTGTGTCCATTCTGACTAAACATTAAAACGATCATTCTTGCTTTTAGACTGTAGCATAGTACACCCCATTTTTGTGTCCACATCCCAATAGCCGCATGTCTCGTCTAACGAGAATAAAGTCTTGTTGAGAAACATCCCGTGGAATGATGGAACCAATGCTATTTAAATCTGGTCATCCTTCACATTTGATTATGTTGGAAGTTTGTGAGAATAAAAACATGGGGAAGCATAAGAAATGAGCAGGATGGAGAGCTGAAAGCTAGGATGAAAAATGAAAAACGTGGATAATGTAATGTTAATAAGATATAAAGGGTTGCATATGAAGACTTGCTCTGTCGCGAAACGTCTTCAATAATTTGTTTTTATGTTAATAATCCGGTAATCTCTCCACTTTTACTTGAAGTATCAGGAAAGCCAGGAATAAATGCGGCTACTCAGAAAACCCACATCACAAAATTATTTGGAAATTAATGGTATACAAATAGGCATCCAATTTGTTAATAGAAGTTTTTGCATTACTTGCCTTATTTGATTACGTTGAATGTGTAATGCATACTGCTTTATTCAATTTCTTCCGTAGTTGAGTATTATACACTATCAAAATTTCACGTTGTTTGTAATACCTTTTACAAGTATACAGGCGTGACTTGTACCAGCCAAACCCTTATGAATCTTTTTTCTAATAATTATTTTTACGATGATGTAATACCAATAGAACTATTGTTCGACAAATATTATTCCTAGTTTTTATTAATGCTTGGATTTCATCTTTGTCAGTGTGCAACCACCTATCCTTGTCAATAGAGGATGGGTCCCAGGAAGCTGGCTCCCGGGGAGTCTAGAAGATTCAAATGATGACAAACCTTCTGGCGTGAAAGCAGATGATGGCTCGGAGACTCAGGGTAGAATGTGGTGGAACTTTTGGTTCGGTAGACCTGCATCTGCTTCCCCCAAGGTTAATTACTAGCTTGAGCTTATTGGTTGAAGCTGGATTTGGCAATTTAATTCTACATGATATATTAACTGTCCTAGTCTATTTATCCAATGTTTTGACCAAAAAAAAAGTCTATTTTATCCAATGTAAGTTGTAAATGTCCTTAGCAAATGTTATAGGTGCTAGTCTTCTTCCTTTCAAGTTATAGGTTGTCATTCTATGCATATATACTAATTAAGTTTATTGATACTTCAAAAAACTACCTTTAGTGGAAACTTATAGTACAAGTAGGCATCTAGGATCTTAATGTTACATGAAATGTACCAAATTATTTGCACTTCCATCAAGATGCTACAATTTCTGAACGTTTTTTCTTTTTTTTCTTTTTTTCTTTTGAGAAGAAACTGAACGTATTTTCTTACAAAGCATATTGTTGTCCTGCACCTTGCTGCTATCAAACTTTCCTAAAAACACTATATCATTGTTAAAGCCAGTGGTTTGTGAAATTGTAGTTGCTTTTCAATCTGAAAAAAAGTGGACATATACATTTCGAGTATATATTAGTAAAACACCTCAACTATCTACAACAAACAAAATATTAAACTACTTCAACTACGCCATATAAAATGCTGCTCTCTGTGTCGTGCCACTTGGCATAGAGATCGGTTAGAACGGCTATTTTTCGGCAAACCAGCACGCCATTTACAAAAAAAAAGAAAAGAAAAAAAAAAGGAAAAAAGGAAAAACAAAAGAAGAGGAGGAAACTACTGCCGTTGCGCACCAACGGTGAGCCTTTGTTCTCTACCTCTTCATCTCGCTTTTCTCAAATTCTTTTTCTTTTATAAGAATGGATTGATGGTCTTCCTCTGCGAGGAGGAAGATGAACAATATCACTCACTGCGTGTACATGTCTTGCGCATGGCATGTTTTAATTTGCACGCCAAGCGCGTAACCTTAACGGTCGCTCAGTGCATGACCAGTCATTTTTTTTAAAAAAAAATAATTGTTTTAAGTTTTTTGATTTTTTTTTTAATTTTAATAAAATAAGAAAAAATTATAAGTCATTATCGATACGCTCAGCATGTCTTAGATTTAGAATTTACTGAAATTCTGCTTAGTGCGGGTCTGAAAACCTTGGTTTGTACTTTGTACTGCCATTGTTAACATACTCTTAATTTAAATCTTCGTTTGCATATGTTCTTATTCTTTCTAAGATTGTTTAATATTCCTCAGATGATTGCGTTTTAGCATAGATGCTATAGCAATTTAGCATTGAATTGTTGGACGGATTTTCGCCTCAATATGTCTACAGAAGAAAAAAAATTAATTAATGGATGGATTTCACTTATGGCACCATCCCTTGGGTGTTCTGGTTTCTAGATAGAGCAGGGTTACACCCGAAAATTATAAATCCCGCATGTGATGACATAGCTTCAGATGCAAGATAATAGTTAAGTTGAATGTGAAGTTTCATTTGTATATGCCGTATATACATACATCGGTCATCTACAAGCATATTTATAACGATGTTGATTTTTTTGAAGAGAAAAGTGTAACCTATGTTTACATAGCTTTATTATTTCGATCAGCTTTTAATTTAGTGTTTCCAAAGCTCGCAGGTGATGGAGCCTGCTATTATTCCTTTGAGAGTTATTGGAGTTGCTCGTCGAAGTGAGAAATCTAATTTTTTCCTTCCAGCAAATGATCCAGAAAACAATCAGTGGTCCAGTATTGATGTCCCTACGATTGCTCGTGCTCGCGGACTTCCAGAGGATACTCTTTACATTGAAGATATAAATGAAGAAACCGATGCTGTTAAACCATATCTTGTTCCAAAGGATGTCAACGCATACTTCCATCATCCTCTCATGCCAAAAGACCATCTATACTACGCTATCCTCTGGTAACTCTTTATCCTTGATAACATTGTTCCGATCCATGTAGGTGGAAACTGTAGGACAGATAAATCCTTCTGTGAAAGAAATAGCAATATGTGAATTTTCAACTGTATCGCTAAAACTTTACGTCATTTCTCTCCCAAAAAATAACATGTTATTATTTTAAGCAACATCCTATCGACGACAATCAGAATTTGCGTTGGGCATGGTATAATGTGGTTAAGCATAGATGAAAAACCATTTTAGCTGTTTAAGGGTCTTAAATGGCCTTTTGCAAAATGGCCCCTCGCTAGTTATATAATTTTTTTTTTTTGTCTTGACTACTGAGTTTGGTTTCTATCTTACGTCTTGATTAGGAACGGTGCGCATTAAGGTAAAGTCCCTCTCAAGTAGGTGTTGTCCGGTTTCTAACCTCCGACCTACCCTTCGTGAGAAAAACGTCATGCTATTCTTTCAGATTTTAACAATCTAGGGCCCATGCTAGTAGGACAATAAATTCCCTTAAAACACAAAATCATCTGGATTTGCACTCATGCTTTGTCTTTTTTCCATGTTCACCTTTTACTTTCAACTTCTTATTTAATATTTTTGTGAAAGGAAACACAAGTTTTTAATTGAATTGTGAAATAGATGGTGTAATTATACAAACATCATTCCGTATTTTGCTCTTCCGTTCCAAAAGTATTTATTAAACAGAAAATATCTCTATGAATCTATAGCTATTTAATTTTAGGGCCTATATTGTTGGCCTGTGCTTGGGTTAAGTCCAAGTGAGCAAGCATCCATTAGGTCCAAGAAACTAACTTATATAAATACACATTAGAACTAATGGTAGGCCAAGAGTGATAATCTAAGAAACTTGAAGGGTGAACAAAGGGCTGACTCTAGTAGTTATCCATGTCGCCGGAGAGTTCGCTGGAGAACGGGAGTGAGCACAGGACAAGATCCTCTTCCACAATAACACGAATATTATGAAAACTTTACTCGTTAAAGAGCATGTTAGGATCTTTGTTTCTCTGCATATATAATATTCCAAGTCTTAAGTAAGCTACGTCGAATTCTTTTATTTGGCTGCGTAGAAAGTTTATTTTCCCATAAGTTGTGATACGTAAAATTTGACTTATTTTATTTTCTTGTGCTTTTGTATCTTATTCCTATAGCTCACTCTCCAGGTATTGCTATTCGGCAGCTGCAACATTCTTGGCATTAAAGAAAATTAGACCGAGGACGGATCAGAGATGGCCTATGAAACTTTGCTGGTTATTAGGAGTGGCATGGTGTTTATGGATACCAAATCTCTTTCACAAGCGTAATATGTGTGGCATTTACGATCATCAAGCAGGGCCGTAGTATCCCGTTGGTGCCGGAATGTTGCAGTGGATGGACGGAGGCTTAGGAAGTCTTCCTACCCAGCATCGACTTTTTCAGCTGCTAGGATCGTATGTATTTAAGTAATGACTTTGCTATGCATTCCCAAAAAATCACACATACTGACGTGACATATTCAAAACCACACATCACGATGGGTACATCTGTATTTTTTATTTTTCTTACGGATCACAAGGAAATTGTGCAGATCACGAGGTGCGTGTGTGGTGAAAATTGATTGTGTGTAGTTTGTTGGGTAGTTTATTGGGGTTGAGTAGTTTTTTCCTTAAGTAATATGTGCTCGCTTAAACGTGCACGTCCTCTCCTTCACGTACGATGAGTGTTGTCGGATTTCGATTAGTCGAGCCAGGTTAAGTACAGAACCCTAGCCTGAAAAAAAATGTAACCTGGTTTACAACGTTCCTAGCAAGTAGCAATCTTCAAGCATGCATTTTTGTACCATTTATAACAATCCTGGCTTGCATCTTCTAAAACAGGGTTTTCGTTCTAACTTGCCGCGCAATAATGAAAGTTTTCTCCTCCGCGGATAGACTGTAAAGTGTGAGCTTCTAATGGTGGTGATTTTTGCATGTTTTACTTTTCTGTTTTGCTGAATATTTCTTGAAAGGAAAAAACTACTCATCTCCAACAAAATACGCAACAAATCGCACACAACCAATCTCCACCACGCACGCGTCTCGTGATCTACATAATTTTTTCGTGATCTGCATAAAATATCAAAAGTTAGATATATCTATCGTGATGTGTGGTCTTGATTGTGCCACGTCAGCATGTGTGATTTTTTGGAGATGCATAGCAAAGCCCTGAATGAAAGGAAAAAATTACTCACTACTCAACAAATCACTCCTACTTTCAACAAATTATTCTTGAAAAGAATGATAAATCAGCTCCTATTTTTATAAAGCCGACAAATCAGCCCCTCTACTTTTGGGGCTTCCATTTTAGTTTTTTTTTTTTTTTTTTTAATTGACATGATTGCACGGGTGCTATTATATCAATAAAAAGTAGAGTTTTAAGGAAGAGGGACTGATTTGTCAGCCTACAACCTAGGGGTTGTTTTAAGAACACCCCATTTTTCTTGTTTAGAGCTATTTACCAAAATCTTGAACTCACATCCTTTGCTTATATTTTCTGCTCTTATTTTTTTATTTCAAATTATAAAAAAATATGTACATCTAATTTTTTAAAAGGTTTTAATATTAAAGTTGTAGATTTTGATGAGATTTAGAATTTTTATTTTAAAATACTTTTAAATAGATATTGAGAATGTATAATTTTTTAACGTCTTCAGCGAATTTAAAAATTATTTTAAAATTCGTTAAGACTTATAAGAACTACAACATCTATTTAGAAATATCTTTAAAAATAAACAACTTAGAAAGTGATGAACTCTGCCGTCACCCAATGTGAGCGTGTATATTTTAATATTAAAGTTATAATTTTTTATCAAAATTTATAATTTTAATATTATTTAAAAAAAAAAATTAAATATAGGATACATGGCAGAAAACGGAGGCATGGCATTTCTGTCCCAAAATCATAACCTGCTTAGTTATGTTAGAATATTATAAAAGATGTTAGAAAATAATCACGTTAAGAGGATCACTACCTCATATGAAATTAGTTTAGAAATTACATAAATTAATAATTCATTCTTTAAGTTAAATTTTTTTTTTTTTTTAACTTTAAGAAATCGACACAAGATACGAAATTGCACTATTGCACTATTATTCAGCCCAAGATACGAAATAATTTTTTATTAAAAATTACAAGAATAAATGGAATTAAATTTTACAAAACTAATACTGGATCACCTCTTTAATATACGACAATTTATCTTACGTGCTTCCTAGCGCGGGTGCCGGTCTAACTGGCGACCTCCTCATTAATTAAAAAATTATTATTTTTATTTAGGTTAACTCCTATAACAATCTATTTAGTTTTTATTTTAATATTTTAAATTTTATCATCAAATAAATAAAATAAAATAATATTTATTTTATTTTTATCTATCACTTTCGAGTTTAAAATTTTTTAAAATAACATCAATAAGCATTCCAAATGGTCTGCCAAAATAGTTAGAATGATACCTGAATTTTTTTTTCTTTTTTGTCCTTCTATTTTTATGTTTTTTTAAAAAATATCAATAAATGTGCCAAATAATCTGTAGAAGAAGTTAGAATGGTGCCTGAAAAATAGTTTTTTTAATCTTTATCCTTCTATTTTTATATTATTCGTTATTTTTAAATAAAAAAAATAAAAAAATTACAATCCATTTTATTTTGCTTTATAACTTTTCAATTTAAACGTTTTATTTATTTATAGCATGCAGATATGCTACTAGCATGCAGATAAGTAGTTGAAATATTATTTATAATAATGTTTGTATTTTTAAAAAAAAAAAAGGATCAGTGATTGAAAAAGATATGAGAGCAGGCTAAGTACTTATGGATGAGAGAAAACCATATTTGACTATTCATTTCCGTTCACTAAATTTGTAGTCGAAAAGTTTCTTCATTAGCGAGGTAACAAAAAAATATTTATTTTTACGACTTTTACTGAGCACTATTTTCTAATCACATGTCTTTATTTCTAGTCGTTGTTCATTATCAATAGTTCATAACTAACACATCGCCTATTGAAATACATAGCTAGCTCTCATGGGTTTCTAAAGTAAAATATCCTTCTACCCCCTATCTAATTGAAACTTTAAATGCATCATATTTTTAAATGAACAAAGCCTTTTTTTTTTTGTGGATTGAACTACCAATTTTACTTTTTGAAAAAATAAATCAAATATATGTACTCAAATTACAGTTTTTGGTCATATTTAGTAGTTTAATATACACAATTACTAGACCAAACTATGAGATCGTTTTTGAGTTGAAACTAGATAAAAGTAGTTAGCTTTTTTATTAAAAAAAAAAAAAAAAAAAAAAAAAAAAAAAAAAACATATACATCACTTACACCCAAGATCTATAAATGGGACCCTTCCGCATCTTGGAGGTAGGGGTGAAAGCGAGCTGAATTAGAGCCGAGTACCACCAAGTTTAAGCTCAACTCGATTGGTTTAGCTCGAACACGAGTTTGACAAGTTTCAGATATTGGGCTCGAACTCGTCTTATTTAGAAAATCTCAAGCACGGCTCGATTATATCAACTGAGGCGAGCTCGAGCTCGGCTCGATTGCATCAACTAGACGGAGCTCGAGTCGAGCGTCAACTCGAACTCGCATCAGTAATCTTATTGTAAAAGATATTTAAATAAAATAAAAAACTTCGTTTATATTCGCGAGTTTAACGTGCCGAATAATACGACGCTCATACTCGACTCATTTAACTACTCGAACAGTGCTCAAACTTAGATCGAGTTTAACAAGACTCCCACTCGAGTGGAGTGTAAACGAATTTGAGCCCACGCTATTCATGAGCGGCTCGGCTCATTTTCATCCCTACTTGGAGGGTTCTAAATACACGAATCTGCATAGTAAAATCTGGTTGAGCCTTCATGATAGGCCCAACTATTAGACCCACATGATCCAAATAAGCAAAACAGTAGATTTACGCTGCTATATTTGAGTTAGTCCATAATAAAAGCGGGGTTTTTGACTGAAGCTCATCTTTTTTGTAATAAGATTATTTTGCAAAGTCTAAACTTCAAGGATATACCGACCAACTTTGGTAAATATCAAAAAATATTTGGATTAATTACAAATCAGCTTCCTATTTTAATATTTGGACATTTAATTCCCTAAAATTTAAGTTCCAATTAGCTTCTGATTTTAATGTACTGCCACATCTACAATTTCAGAGGCTGATTTGGCAAAAATATTGCCATTGGGGCTAATTTGTTAAAACCTCAAACTATTTTCATAAGATTAATATCTGATACCATCAAGGGTTTCAAATAATACACCTGCCGTGCTGATTAAAAAAACAGATCCTATGCTCGTATATTAATAGTAATTAATTTATTAGCAACACTCTAATAACGATAAATTAAAGTCTAGCTTGTGAAGTATGAATATATTAAAATTTTATTCCATACAGTGTACGCTATGGACAAAACGCGGGCACATATCGGATATGTCTGAAAAGTATTCGAAAATTAAAAATAAAAGAAAATCGGATACACGTGTTGGACACGCCAGACTGACTATCCGGCACGTGTGTACAGATTTTTATTTATAGTTTTATTAATAAAATATTTTTTGGGTAGATAAAATAGTATATAATACTAGCAGTATATAGTAATAAATAATATAACATAAATATATATATTTAAATATTATATTTTTTTAATTTCTGTTGGTAAAATTAGACTATTATTACTTAAAATTGTCTAAAAAAAAAGGTATTATGTTATATATGATTTTATTCTATTTTTAAAAAATTAATATACTTAAAAAAAATTATTTTTTTATATTTTTATTTTCGTACTAAATTATACTGGTATGTTATTTTTAAAAAATTATCGTATTTTTTGTTTGTGCTGGGTCGTGTTTCCATCCGTGTGCTTCCTGGAGCCCACAAGTATATAAACTAGGAGTTTAAAGAGTTAAATAACAGTTACTTTAGCAGATCTATCGCTTTAATCTCCGCCAAAATACATTAATTAGCAGGAGGAAAAAGTTGGTCATCTTTTTGCCTTCCCTTTTAAATTTCCTCGTGTTCTCAAATTCTCGCTTTATCAGCGGGATTGTCGCCTTTTCTGTTCCGCATTCTCCGATCGATCGGTCTCTGGAATGTCTCGTGCATTCACTTTCACTCTTTATCTCGATTTTACAGTAATTTCTGAACTGTTTTAGTAGTAATCCTCTGCCTATTTGCTGGATTTTGCCTTCACTTCTTTTTTTCTGGGGTTCTCGTGCTAATATATTTGAAATTTATGGATCCACATTTCAAAATGTTTTGTATTTCAAATAGTTGTCGTTGATGAGATTCTGTTTGTATGTTCGGTGGTTTATAGTAAGTTTATGTTTTTTATTTCTGATTTTAGTTTTTTTTTTTTTAATCAGAATGCCTACCGTTTAACCGTAAGTAGGTTTAGATTGCAGGTGCGAGGATCGTTTTTTCTATTTCAATATTGCTTGGATTAGATATAATAATATCAATATTGTAAATGTTTGTCGCTTGTTTTTACATTTTAATTTGAAGGCTGCCTTGACATTGTTGATGTAATGTTATTTCATATTCTGATGTTTATGATGCATTTTTAATGAGCTGTTCTTGAGTTTTCCATTGTTCACGTTGTAGTCTTCATTTATGAGTTTTAAACTGAAATATATTCCCATTTCTCTTTTTTGTTCACAGATCAATTGCTTGTACCATACAATAAATATAATGCAATTGGATGATGATACGTTGAGATAAATGAAGAGTGGCAATCCCCAGTTACTTGGAGGTATTAAACTTGTTTCCTTTGATTCAAAATAGAAGATGGTACATCCCAAATTCATCATATAAATCCTGCATTAAATTGACATATGTACTTGTTACCACTAAATTATGTAATGGATCTTGGGATTAGTTAAGGGTGCTCTACATTGCTCTGAAACTGTTGCTGCCAACTTAGTAACACCAGCTTCAATTTTTATTTATTTTTTAAATGTTTCTCCTAGTAGCATCTTCAGAGCGGCGCACACACTAGAGGACAAATTTCTACGACTTTGGTTTCAAGAAAAGTTGTAGCCATGTTGTGCAATTGCTCCAGAGAGCAGTTCCATTTTGAAGAAGAGCCTCCTCAGTCACCAGAATCCCTCGCAACAAGAGATTTCTCCATTTCCTCAAGAACGAGGGATTGGGGTTCAAAGTTTGATGAAGCGGATGTGGATGACGTAGAGTCTGCTTTGAAGGAGACTATCTCTTTGAATTATGAGGTGTTACATCCATTTTTGTTGCGACATCTCATTGCTGTTGATGTATTTATTACATTTTGATAAGCTCTGCCTGTGTTGTGATAGGAAGCGCGGGCATTGTTAGGGCGACTTGAGTATCAGCGAGGTAATTTTGATGCAGCATTACAAGTGTTTGAGGGGATTGACATATCTGGCCTTAGACCAAAAATGGTAAAAGCTATAGCAGTGAGGACACAGACCAGAAGAGCTCGTTCCAAGGTTGGAGTCAATTTGATGTCCCTGCATTCTGTTAGCCTGCTTCTGGAAGCAATCTTACTTAAGTCGAAGTCATTGGAAGGGCTTGGTCAAGTTAAAGGTAATACCAGATTTCCATTACTGTCAAATCATATTATTCTCAGAGCAATATGTTAGTCGTGCTAATTCACTGCTGGAATTGGAATTAAAAGTAGCAGGTAATATCTGAAGATATACATCAAATTGGGTTGTGGTTTTCAGAGCACTAGAAAACTAAAAATGTACTCAGAGACTTGATTTTGCAAAACCAATAAATACACTATTGCGAGAAAGTTATGAAAAAATGCTGGGAACTTTTGTTTCTCTACTTTGTATGTCAATTGTAGTATAAGTGGATCCTACGACAATGAATTAGGATTAGCATTTGGGAATTGTTGCTTTCATTTCACATCTTATATGCAAGGTGATTGTAATGATTGTAATGAGTTTTTACAATGTCATGAATTGTCATAGCTTTAGTGGTATATATTTGGAAAAAAAAGGAACTGAAATAGTATTTACCCGGTAATCCAAAGTTCAGGGATGCTAATAGAGGTGTACTTTTCG
This sequence comes from Xerophyta viscosa, assembly GCA_002076135.1. Classification (NCBI taxonomy): domain Eukaryota; kingdom Viridiplantae; phylum Streptophyta; class Magnoliopsida; order Pandanales; family Velloziaceae; genus Xerophyta; species Xerophyta viscosa. Next base: position 1,948,745 of record MJHO01000001.1, read on the forward strand.
TTCTTCATCTTGGAGTTGTACGACTTGCTGCTTTTAGCAAAAGTCTCGGGCTGGGTAAATATCAGGCACCAGCACTCTGAGCAGCCAACATCGAAGGAGGCTAATGAGTTTTAGTTTATAATCGTGCCTTAGCTGCAGCATAAAATAGCTATTCTTTTTCTTGATCCAAAAAGCTCCAGACGTTTGACAGCATAGATATGGATAGCGTAAGCAAATTTATAGTGCTCTATTAACCACACTGGTGATCATTTTTCAATCTTTCTTACGGAGTTTCCTTTTGTCTGTCAGATGCTGCAATAGAATGTAAAACTATTATAGACATCATAGAATCTGCATGGCCACGTGGTATGCCTGGAAATACTGGTGATGATTGTAAGTTAAAAGAGATGTTAGACAAAGCGCTGGAATTACTCCCTAGACTTTGGATTAGGGCCGGTTCTATTGAGGAAGCTATTGCTGCGTATCGTAGGGCTCTTACCAAACCCTGGAATTTGAGTTCTGTACAGTGTGCTAATATACAGAAAGATCTAGCAGTGATTCTCCTTTATGGTGGTGTTGAAGCGACTCTCGTCCCAGAAATACAACAATCTTGTGGATCTGAGGCTCCTAGGAGTAACATAGAGGAAGCAATACTTCTTTTGTCAATACTCATGGGAAAGGTAACATCGCATGAAATAAACTGGGATCCTGAGATCATGAACCATCTGACATATGCCCTCTCATGTTGTGGACAATTTGAAGTTTTGGCATGTCATTTAGAACAGCTGTTGCCTGGTGTCTATACTAGAGCGGAAAGATGGTATACCCTTGCCCTTTGTTACGCTGCTGCAGAGCTTGATGATGTTGCATTAAACATCCTACAAAAATCTTCTGGTCATTTAGAAAAGAAACACAGACCATGTATCCCATCACTTCTACTGGGAGCAAAGTTATGTTCTAAAAATCAACTGCGAGCCTATGAAGGGGCAAAATTTGCTATAAAAGCATTGGAATCTGCTGATTATCCTGAAAACCATTTCATTGGTCTTACATCCCACTTACTAGGTCTTTGTTATCAACACTGGGCTAGATCTTCAACGTCTGATTCACAGAGACTAGGATTACATGATAAATCTTTGAAGTTATTACAGCAGGCTGCAAGCACTGAAGAAAAGGATCCTGAGGTGATGTACAGCCTTGGACTAGTTAATGCATTACAGAGAAACATGAAGGCAGCTTTTAGAAATGCTAAGAAGTTTCTAGATATGGTGGGTGGAAGTCAAGTTTCTGGGTGGAAGCTTTTAGCTTTAGTAGCTTCCGCAGAGCAGGACTTGGCTGAGGCCGAGGCAATAGTCGATCTTGCTATAGATGAAACTGTAAAAGTTGATCAATTGCAATTCGTAAGACTGAAAGCGTTACTTCGAGTTGCTCAACAGCAACCCAAGCGAGCTATTGAAACTTATCGGGTTTTGCTTTCCACGATTGAATCTCACAGGAAATATCAAATTAGAAGAGCACATTCTGAAGTACGTGTCATTAACTGTTTAAAATGATTAATGAGCCGTGCTTCCCTTCCCTGTCTCTAAGTGAGGTTTGATTTTTAATATCTGGTTTCTTTTGTAATAGGTCGAAGAAAGTAGGAATTTAGAAAGAGAAGTATGGCTTGATTTGGCAGCTGTTTATCAGAAGATCGGCTCATGGACAGATTCAAGCATTTGTTTAGACAAAGCGAAATCAATAGGATACTTTTGTCCAAGGACTTGGCATGCTACAGGTTTGTTCAATCGGTAATGCTGAAAGTTCTGCTAATCTTGATACACATAGCTAAAGATGCTCGATCTACAATAGTTATGAATACAAATGCATCTATGCAACTTGAACAATCTTATGTTTGATTATTCATGGCATAAGTTTTTTTTTTTTTTGAGGTGACGAGGCGAAACCTACTTGGTCCCAATATTGCACTATCTGAGTGCCGGGACTATTTTCTAACCGACAGGCATCAAACCATTTTGGTCCGGCCTGCGGCCAGGTAGTAAAACCTCGGTGTGGCATCCTTCTCCAGATCACACACTGGAGTACCCAATTAGGACCCGCCACCTTCGCACAGGCCCCATAAGTTTTCACTATTAGGGTTTTCATGTCGTGGTTTTTTTTTTATCATTGCTTTGATAGTTTTCGTAATACATTTTCCCATGCAATATGCATTCAAAGAGTTTGTGTTTTGATATATGAAACCTAAGTTCAAGTTTTTATATGAGCGTGTTTCTGTATCCTGGTAGGTTCACTTTTGGAAGCTCAGTCATCATATAAGGAAGCCCTTGTAGCCCTTTCAGCCTCACTCTCCATTGAACCTAACTATGCCCCAAGCATAGTTTCCATGGCAGCGATTCTCATGAAACTTGAAGGAACGTCGTCACTACCCATCTCGAAAAGTCTCTTGATGAACGCTATTCAGCTTGAACCTACTAATCACGAAGCCTGGTTGAGCCTCGGGAACATTTCAAAATCAGAAGGTTCTGTGAAACATGCAGCAGATTGTTTCCAGGCTGCCTACGATCTGAAGGAATCATCCCCTGTGCATAACTTCTTGTAAGCTCCTATTAAGAATACATGAAAAAAGTTTTTGTTCTTCATCCAAGTTTAATTAGCTATAATAATATTTTAAACGGGCGATGCACCCACGATGCACGAGTAATTATTTTTCAAGATTTTTAATTAGTAAGTATTTTTAATTTTTTCTTTCAATTATATCGATTTATTTATATAACAGTTTTATGAAAGGGATAAAAATATATCTTTAAAAAAAATCTAATCTACAAATAAAAAGAATATAATTTGAAAACAGTATAGAAAATATAAAAGAGAAAAAGAGCAGTTTATACTTTTCTAAACCACATGATATTTATAATAATTGTCTTTTATTTAATTTGAATTTAGTTTAATTATTAAATAATTAAATTGGGATATAAGACACAACTAAACTCATATCTTGTTAGTATTATATATATATATATATATATATATATTATATATATATATATATATATATATATATATAGAATTCTTGTGCTTAAATTCTTTTTTTCTTTTAAAAAAGCAGAAAATTCTTCAAAGTTTGGTCTGTCAAGCGCAAATAGTCATGATTGTTAAAACGAAAGTGGAGTTTTCAAAATTTGTCGAAAATTCTATAGGAAGGTTTTAGCCACTAAATTTATCCAGAACTTTGCTCGGAAATCACCATAGTTCTGTGTTTGAACTGAAAGTTGGTCCCAAAAATTAAACAATAGTCCAAAAAGCTGAATTTACTAATAAAATTCTCTATGTAGCATGAATTAAATCATGTTCTGCTGAAGATAATTTTTGAGATCCAAGGAGAAATTAAGCTCGTTAATTGATTTTTTAGACTGTTCAAGGATGAATAAACTCCGGCATAGAGGAGCTCCATCCCATATAATAAAATATACGGTCATACCTATGGGACTTTGGACTAATGCTCATCAAAATCGATTAAAAATTTTTGCCATCCATTATAGGAAGTCCAAACTAAACTGAAATGTCAGCCTTCTTGCGAACGTGTTTATCAGAGTGAACTTAATTGATCGTCTTGAGAATATCTGGTTGCTCTGCCGGCGCTGCACTGCATCATGTAGTTTAGATGTACATATTCGGAAAGGAGTTCGGGTAATATACTGAATAATTCTATAGTTCACCGTTTTATGTGCCGAACGGTACGAGATCCGCGCACTATCTTGGTGTCGAGCTGTGTTGAGCCATACCAGTCAGCACATAAATTTTTAAATTTTTTATTTTTTTGGCTTTTAATTTTACATATTCATTCTATAAACCACATCGACACTTTATGTGATAAAGAACTATGTATTATATACTTTTACTTTGTAATTACAATTTGTATATTTTTGGTATTTTATTAATTTTTTTATTATTATTTTTTAAATAATTTTAATATTTAAAAAATTTACGGACGCTCGGCACTTAGGTACAGTCATCATGTCTCGAGTTTCGTATTATCGGAACTTTGCTGGTACGGAAAACCTTGATATAGTTTACATTACTTCTTGCTCAAAATCATCTACAGATTTTTTATTTTAAAAAAAAACATTCAAAAATGTTTTTTAGGTTTAAAAAATCGGTGCAGAGAATGACCTTGCGTCATGGGTTTGCCTTCGGTGAAATTTGGAATGGGTCAAAATAAATATATGTAGACCTGCCCCCAGACATCATATAGGTCTTTTAGCAAATGATATAAACATATGGTATGTGACGATAATCCTCTGCACCGAATTTTACACACCGTTCCGGTACACTAATATCTCAAAAAAAAAAATTTAATATTAAGATTATAAATTTTGATAAATCTACAACTTTATTATTTAATTTCTTCTAAAAAATATTTCTAAATAGATATTCTGAAATTTTAAAATTTTAACGTCTTAATAGATTTTAAAAATTATTTTCAAAACTGGTAAAGACTTGAGAGTCCCAAAATAATTATTTAAAAAAAATTTTAATATAAAAATTATAAATTTTATTATTATTTATAATTTTATATATATATATATATATATATATATATATATATATATATATATTATTATTATTGGAATATCAATGTATAAAATGATGCATAAAATTCGGTATAAAGCATCCTCCCTGGTCATTTCTACCAATGACCCGTGCGGCTCTGTGCTAGCTGCTGCATCTTCAGCTTCCGCGCCAAGCTCAATTCGCCACTACTCCGTCGCCGCCATGAGCAGCCGCCTACTCTGCCATGGCCTGGTCCCCAGACACAAACTCCTCTATAACCTCCGGAGGAAGCAACCCCAAAATGCCCTCCGCAAGTCAAGAAGAACCAGCCCCCTCTCCACAGCTCACCGCAGCGCAGCGAGATTCTCTTCACCACGAAAATCGGTTGCGCGCCGCTGTCAAAGAGTACCGGGATGTCAAGAACGAGAAGCGCTTGCCAGAAAGCCTTGGGGCAGGTTGAATTTTCAGCACGTGGATTGCAAGTTGAACGAGGTGGAAGAGGTTAATGGAGGGTTATAATCGAGAATTTAGAGGAATTGATGGTTTATTTTGCTCAGAGGAAATATGAAAGTTTGAATTGGTTGTTGGACGATGACGTTGAAGAGGTCGAGGATGCAGGCGTTGGAAGAATGCTAGTAAGTAAGCTAAGATGCTTGGAGATGATGAAAAAAATTTAGTTACTTGTAGAAAGGTGAAAATTTGGATTAGAAAGTTTTGCTATTATACATGTCTTTATGTTTTGTGCACTGCTAGAATTTTTCATGAAAATTGTATGGCTTATTACTGAGTTCTTTTAGTTTCATTATTTATTGGTTTAAGTACCTTATTAGATCACATGTTTTTTATTGATTGTTTGTAGAGAATTGTAAAATTTGGTTTTTCCTTTCCTAACCTACTTAGAAATGGTTTAGATTTATTTTAGTAGAAGGTGAGGTGGTTAATAATTCAGATTATAGCTGTGTACTTGCTATTACTTATAGTTCCTTAAATTGTGGATTCTTAATTAGGTTAAGTCTTAATAAGAAGGATGATGTTTTACAATGTAAACATGCATTTTGATTGAATATCTCTTCCTCTTACTAATGTTGTTTTTCATTAAGCTCTTTCTATTATCCAAGAAATGGGCAGAGTCTTCTCCATATTGATATCTTAGCTTGGGATTTCAGGATTAGCATTGATTTTGGAATTAGACTCCTGATTGATTAAGCTACACATATCATAAATTGCAAAGGACTTTCTTCGTCATTTTGTTTCACCGGTTGTTAGCTTAAACTTAAAGTTATGAGATTAGCGTCGATTTGGACTTACAAGTTTCAAGCAATTAGCCATGGGGCTTTGAGGTGGATACAAAACTTCATAATAAAGCATCCTCTGGCTTGAATCTTATTTGAACTGATGGCTTTTTTTTTTTTTTTTTTTTTTTTGTATGTTTCAAACTTAAAATTTGTTTCTAATGTTTCACTGATAATTGAATCGATCCGTTGCTAAAGCAAAACCTCCAAAGTAAGCCCCCACCCACTTCTTAATTATGTAGTTAGATCTTAATTTAATGGTGTTTTTCATTATCTTTTAAGAATGCATACGTTCCACATTTGCTACTCACAATATATACTGCAGTCAACTGTAAAGTACAATGGCGTACAATGATCCATATAGTTGACGTGTATAGGAAAATGGTTCTGTGGAATTTTTATTGTATATGTATAAATAGAGTGTTACGATGTTTGAACTTGAACTATATATACTAGTTACTTATGTTTTGGTGTATGTGATATTGTGATGTGTGATCCTTGAAATTTGAAGTGGTTATTGGCTTATTGCTATTTGGTAAATATGACTTCAACTAGTAAGTTTGAAAGTTTGTCATATATATAAAGGTCGCCTTGCGTTTAGCATTGCGCCCTGCGCCTAGGCTTCGAGATCACCATTGCACCTCGCGCTCGCCATTGCGCCTTTAACAACACTGTGAATTGTACTTATACTTTGGCTACCGAATCATGGATCTTAATTAGCCATTGTAAATAGTTCTCTTGCACTGACTAAGTAACGGAGCAATAGAGAAGCAAGACTGGATAATTATTACATTGATGAAGAAGCAACTGAAGTTGTACTTTATTGAAGGAACCTTCTTAAAATACCTGATCAGAGATTGTAAAAGCTGTATAAAAAGGCAATGTTTGTTGTGGAATGGGTCTACAATGAGGAGAGATATAGATGTACTTAAAGCAAGTAAGGTATGAGGAGTCACTATTTTCTACAAGTAATACTGAACACACAATAGCTGTAACCATTACATAATACCATCAAATAACAAGCTGATGAAATGTTGTATGGATGTAGGTTTGTGTGCACTTTGGAATAATAAGTTCCTCATCACTTCTATAGAGTTCATACCAGTTGCTAATATTTACATCATTATTAAGGAAGCGGCCAGATATATTCTGATATGCCTGCATACCACGTAATACCTTTCACGTTTGGCCAAGCTGGTTTTGCGAAAGCGTTCATTAACATTACCAATTAATAGGCAAAAACCTCCAAAAAACAATAAAGAATATGAAGCGCGAAATCAAGATGTTATAAAGCTGTTTAACATTCATCCATAAGCAGTTGGCTTCATATGATAAGAAATTCCTTATCTGTAGCACATAAGGAGTGCCGTAATTATTTACAAAAAATGCTTGAGCACCCACACATCTAGAAAATTTGTGCTACTATCCTGTACGAATTTAATTCTGCAGCTCAGATTTAACCATATGACATTCCGAACTGAACTCAATTGATTTTGACATTAACTTTGACTTCTAGCATTACTCATTATACTTGTCTTATAGGAGAGAGAGAGAGAGAGAGAGAGAGAGAGAGAGAATATGATGTCTCATTCTCCTCATAATGGATTGTGAAAATGTAGGAAAACGCTTTCTAAACCATTCCTTGAAAGCTAATTGCCCTTCTGACTTGCTGGTACAAATTAAGAAACATGAAAGACAGAGTAAAGAAACACAACCCATATGCTAGTGAAAACAATTATAAAAAAAAGTAATTCAAATTGATAGGACTTTTGTGGCAAATTTAGGTGTTCATATGAGATTAGAAAGGTTAACATGAATATGACGACTTCGATTACGATTCCTGCAAAGTGCTCTATTAATCAAACACTAAAAAGATTTTAAAAAAAAAATGATCAGAAAACTGGCTATAAAAAGAGCAATCAGCTGTATCAATCAGGAAGATATATCTTTAGGCTGCTTTAAGATCTTTTAAGAGTTTAATGAGTGATCTAAAACTTGATGTGCTTAGCGAGTTATTTGCTTCTCCTTATTAATTGAGAAATTAGCAATGAGTATAAAAATAGTTATCCTTCCAATTCATCGAAAAATGTCAATCACAGTGCTCATACATTCATGATCAACATATAATTCTGATATAACTTAGTTCTTCATCAATTTCATGCTTGTAAAACTGCAGGGTTGTATGTAGACACAAGTAAAAACTAGAAACCACAAGGAGATAAAGCTACAAATAGTAAAACATCACCAAAAGTATAGAGTTGGTCCGTGAACCCGGTGCCTCTCGACTTTAATGAGTGCGCACGATTCAGAACACTGACCTCATCACCAATCCTCCAACACAATTACATTGCCGATCATCTCATTTGCCACTGCGACGAACAACAATAGGAACCGCATAAGTCATATGCAGAACTTTTAGAATTACAATTAACATTCTCACCGCATAATTACATTCAAATGTAAAAACCCGCAACTCAATCTATCAATCTCACTTTGAGTACAGGCTCGCCTCGATCCTGCAAATTGGACTGCTTTGCGGCGGCGGCCATCGCGCCTTCGCGGCCTGTCCTGCCGCAGACTTATCAAACTGCTCATGCCTCTCAAAACCAAAAATAGTAATTATCATCAAAACGAGCAGTTAAAATTAATAAACACCACGGCAAAGTTTAGTATAAGATTATTATAAAATTACACAAGACCTTACCTGGGCAGCCTAGGCGGCCATGGAGCTAGGTTCGGCGGAGGCAAGGTGGTCGACCTCCCAGCGCTCCGCCTTCGATGGGCCGAAGCAAGAGCACAAGGATTAAAATCCTCTGCCCCAGCTTTGTGCCCCATTCTCTGGCCCATCCAATAACTATTTGACACCTGTGAAAACAAACTTTTGTTGACACCATTTTTTGCTGTCTTTTTTCTTTACTAACTCCGTTTCTTATGCTTTTCTAAAGGCTTTTGTTGGCATCCTTCGTCCTGTTCTTTTATGTCATCTGATTAGATTTTTCAAGTTGTCAAAGTCGGCCGCTAACACCCAAGGTACAATCCTTCAATTTGATATTAGCTTACTATTTTTCTTCTATGAGTACAAAACCTAAAACATTAAAGCACATCTAGGTATTCCTATTCACCTACTTGTTGTGTGAAGAAAAACATGTCCTACGGTTTTTTTTAATTATTTATTCTATTCACTATTAATGATAGATTGGTATTGCCTAGGAAAGTTTTTTTTTTTTTAACATTGTGAAGAATTGTTAAACATTATAAATTCATTCTCCGACTTCATGCGATGTTAATTTTTATTATGTTCCAATTTTCCTGCATGCTAATACTTTTTTTTCAAATTTTTATTTCTCTTTTACATGGAAAAAGAACATTAAATTACTTGTTCTTCATCATGTCGCAAATTGAATTTTGATGATCATGACCGAAATAAGTCATTTGATGATCATAAAGCTACTCCAATTGTAACGAATAAGGAGATTCACACTAATATTGCTAAGGAAAAAATACCTAAGCTAGGGATGGAGTTTGAAACAGAAGAAAAGGCATACCAATTTTCAATATGTATGTCCGTGAGATGGGATTTAGTGTTCGCATAAGTAAAGGGCATAAAGATCCATATGGTAATTGGTATGATAGAATTTAATGTTGTTCATGTCAAGGCCAACGTAGAGAAGACAAAAGAGATGCTATTTGCAGATGCGTATCTCGTCTATGTGTTTCTTCTTAATAAAATCTAACTAGACTAATATAATAATAACCTACAGACACATGATCATTTATCTATGAGACTAATACAGTGATGAGTTATTTGCAATTATTATAGGTAAATAAAATAGTTCTATTGTAGTCTTTTCTATAGTATATACTACACTACACACACGGGGCGGATCCAGCCCAGCCCAAGTGGGGTCAAATGACCCCACTTGGATTTGGTTATGGGGTAGGGTGTTATGTAAATGGGCTGGATCTGTTAGTGTATTGGGCTGTTTAAAAAAAAACATAAAACAAAACCAACACTCATCTCTCCCTCTCCCGTGCAACCCACCCCTTTTCCCTAACCCTAATTTCCACTCCACTACTCCAGTCACCCCTCCGCGGCTCCGCCCTCCGGCCTCCCCGTTCTCCCTCGCTGTCGCGCAGCCGCGCTCACTCCCCGCCGGCCACCGGCCGCGGCTGTCCCAGCCCCAAGGCCCCCAGCTTCTCTGAGTTCTCTCCTCCCCGGCTCCCTAGTCCCCGCGATCTCTCCCTCGCTCTCTCAGGCCGTGCGGCGCCGACGTCCCCGCACCTCCCGGCCCCCCTAACCCACCCCAGCCTCTCTCCTCCCCGGCTCCCCCCGATCTGTCCCTCGCTCTCTCAGGCCGTGCGGCGCCGAAGTCCCCGCACCCCCGCGCCGGCACCTGCAGGCAGCAGGCTCCATTCCCGTGCCCGCGCCTCCCATCCCAGATTCCTACTCCGGCCGTGTCGCCGTCCACAGCTCCGCTTCTTCTCTGTTATCTCCAAATCCGACGAATCTTCTCTGTTATCTCCAAATCCGACGAAATCTAGGTATATTTTTAATTTTTATCTTTGACTCTAGCATCTAAGTTTTTATATGAATTATAGTATTCATCTAATTATCTGAATTTTAATCTTTGTTTGAATTATAGTGAGGTATAATAGTCTTTTGTGAATTATTTTGTGTGAGCTATAGTTTTTGTACAATTCTCATTCATGTTAATTTTAATAGATAAGAGATGGAGAGATTTTATAAAAGAAAAGCTCCTTCGTCACAGAACTCAAAGTCGAGACTGCGCGACCGTATGTGCGATCAATGGATGAATGATTGCTTGGTAACATACATAGAGAAAGATGTATTCGACGGTATTACTAATGAAGCTATTATGCTTCGTTTTCAAAATATGAAGACTCGTCGTGGACAGTTGTAATTCAAAATACTGTAATGTGTGTAACTTTTTGAATTGATATGATATCAAATTGGTCGGTATTCTTGTTAGTGTAATGTCAAATTGATTTTTCTGACCCCACTTGGCAAAATTTCTGGATCCGCCACTGACTACACATATTGTTACCAATATTTATTTTTGATTTATTCTTGTAGGCTCCATTTTTTTCAGAGGCGAATGAAAAAGAACTTATTATTCTGGATGATGATGATGGCATATGTGACCAGCTTGAAGGGAAATGAAAAAAGTAATTTTCATAATGAAGATGACAACTAATGTTGCATTCATGAACTAAGAAGTCATGATTTCGTTTTTCCTCATATTACTTATGATGATTTTCTATCTCTGGCCATTACAAGAATCCAGTGTTTTAAGCTTTTTAGATGCAGGAATATTTTCTAAAAATTTACAGAAAATAATTCATGTAATTGGTAGATGCAGTAACTATCAATGAGCATTGGTTTAAACTAAGTGTTGCTTTTAATGGAACTTATTTATGTTGAAACTGAATTAATTACTTAATATTAAATTCAGATTAAGCCATATCATAAACACTTATATCTACATATGCTTTCCCAGATCTTTTCACATTATAAACTCCCAAAGTCAAACCAACATCTCTCAACTCTTGTTATTACTATGATCATTGTAATAATCATATATAGGAATGTGATGACGTCTTTGCCGGTATCAGATGTGATGGTGGAGTAGCCACTTGTAGTTGCGACAAAAAGGGTGAACATACGGCGCTAAAGGAGGGCTGGCATTAGAAGGCAAAGCGGCTGTCGCCACTGCCGAAACCTATATTTTTGTCCTCTAAGAGGCACTGAAGGAAGAACTTCACCATGGAGGTGATTCGGATGACGACGTCATAGCGGTGGTGCCTCCATTGCTGGAAAACGAGAGAGAGGAATAGGTGCCTCTATTGCTGAAAAACGAGAGAGAAGAATAGAGGAGTTGTTGGTTGTACAGTGGTAGAAAGAGCAATAAAGTGGAGGCACGTGATATGATGCAAAAAGACAAAGGACGGAGAAGAAAAATAGAACAGAAAATATCCATTCAACCGCCTCCCAATATTTCTGACATCACAAATCAGGCCCCCCCCCATCCCAAAGTTTCCTTTTACTGATCAGCCCCTCTGCATTTTCTGTTCTGACAAAAATATCTTTATTTATATCTTATCATTTCAGAACCTTGAAATATCTATTTAGAAGTATTTTTTGAAAAAATTTGAACATTAAATTTTTAGATTTAGATGATATCTACAACTTTCATGTTTTGAATTTTTCCAAATAACGCATCTAAATAGGTGTTTCGGGGCTCCGAATCGTTAACGGTCGACTATTTTACCGTTAAAATAGAAAAATCCCAAAAATAACTACTTAGAAGTATTTTTTGAAAAAACTCAAAAATGAAAGTTGTAGATATTGATGAGATCTATAATTTTTATGTTGAATTTTTTTTTTAAAAAATACTTTTAAATGAAGATTTTAGGTCTCTGAAGTGTTAATACGTACAAGGACATTTTTGTCCGAAAAAATCGAAAAAGTATTTGGAGAGGCTGAACCGCAAGGAATCTTGTCAGGGGGGTTGATTGGTAGTTAAATTTTTAATAGCGGGGCTGATCAGTGGTTAAGGCTTACTGATATGCAACACCTTAACAGAACTTAAACATAAAATTTTGACGGAAGGAAGACGGCGAAAAACGGTGTCAACAAAAGTTTATTTTTGACATTTGTCAAATAGTTATTGGATGGGGCAGAGAATGGACACAAAGCTGGGGCAGAGGATTTTAATCCAGAGCACAACGCCATCGCTCTCTTCTTTTCCTTCTTCGGTTTTAACACTATCTTCTGCAATTAATCCCAATGAGATTTCTCTATGTTTTTAGAAAATTGCATATCGGCTATCGTTAAAATTATTTATAAATTAGCTTATAAATTTAAATCTCTTAAAAGTTAGCTACTTTTATAAAATTTATGCTAGAAACATTTTCACTATTATATAATTTTTTTTAATAAAATTTAATATTAATATAATATATAATTTTAATGTTTAAATTTTTTTTATAAAATATTTTTACATAGATATTTTAAGACTTTAAAATTTAGTGGACTTCAAAGTTAATCGGCTGATCTGCTAAGATATTAGATTTTCAAAATAGATATTTAAAAATATTTTTAAATTTTTTTTAAATATTGTAAATAAATTTTAATGTAATTTAAAATGTAATGGATATAAATGAGATATTTATTTATAATACGACCAAAGAGACGGATTAATTTGTAAGTTTCCCATTTTTTTTAATTTCTATATCATTTTTCATTTATTTTTTGGATATTCTTATTTCGTTTATAAATATATAAAAAAAACGCTACACCTAGAAAATTTGATCCAAAAGTAATAATACTACCAAAAGAGTTCTTTAAATTGCGATTTTAAGGCTATCTCAAACTAAACGACCAGCTTTGAGTTGTGCAGCGAAACTTCTTAGAACGGTGAGCTGGAAAACCTAAAAAGCTCGCACGATACCACATTTAATATTTTTGGTAAAGGGAAAATGCCATACCATATCAAATGGGATTCTAACGCTTCATTTCCATGGACAATTTACGTTGCACCGCTCTACCTCGAATGTTCATTTGGGCAGAGGATAGCAATAGAGGAAATAAAACTACCAACTATAAATCAGACTTTATAATTCAATATACCTACAAGCTTCAGATCAAGCTTTTAAACAATCCTAACTCATGAATAAATTACGTAAGAGAAATTAGTGTACGCACCCGTATTCAGCACATCATTCCGTACACCGTATACATTTATAATTATTTTTTGAAAAATTTTAATATAAAAATTGTTGATTTTGATGAGATATACAATTTTCATATAGCAAATTTTTCCAAAAAAATACTTCTAAATAGATATTTTGAGACTTCAAAATTTTTAGAAATTTAAAAATATTTTTTTGACGATAAATTTTTTTTACCCAAAATACATATTTTAAATTTTTTTTGAAAAAAAAACTTCTATATAAAAATTCTAGTTTTCAGAAAAATATATAACGTTTATATTTTTTAAAAAATTTTATAAATACATCCAGTGTATTGATGATGCGGTGCATAAGGATCAGGTGCACCTGATAATTTCTTATCACGCAAACAACGTGAAGCAGCAAACACAGCAGATCAAGCTGTTACAAACGTCCAAAAGAACCGAGCAGTGTCCGCGTCCAACACACATTTAAAAATATACCCAGTATAAACACACATAAAGTGCCCTGTACATGGGGTGCATATAAAGGTGAAAACGAACAGAGTTTAAGTTATATACTATTAAATTCAAGCTCGGTTCGATTGGTTTAGTCTAAACTCGTCGAACTTCAGAAATTATGCTCAAATTCGATTCTATTTGTTAAAACTTAATCTTGATCTTGGCTCTAGCTCGATTGTATTAAACAAATCGAGCTCTAGTCGAATCGAAGCTCAAATTGAATTCAAAACAATTGCATCAATTAAGCCAAGATCCGGCTCTTAACTATTTAAATAATCTTGTTATAACATTTTTAAAATAAAATACAAAAACTCGTTTAGACTCGCAGACCTAATGAGCTAAATAAGACGATGCCCATGCTTGACTAGTTCAACTACTCGAGCTCGAACCAGTGCTTAAACTCGGCAAAACTCAAATTCGAACCGAACTTAAACAAGTTCAAATTTGAACTATTAGTAAACAGCTCAGCTTATTTTCACATTTGGGTGTAGATGTCATGCAGTTAGCTACAGCAGATAGGTCCGAAAGGCGCCACCCCCCTTAGATAAATTTTAAAATAATAATAATAATAAATAAAAAGAAGGGTTTGAAAAGTATTTGGACCAGAGATCAAGTTCTGCATTGCAAGGGTTCGAAAACATTTTTTGTTTAAATTGTTCGAATACATTAATAACTGTAAGTAATATTCGCCAAAAACATAACTCATCTAGAAATGAAAGAAAAAACGTTTAACCTAAAATCGCCACTATCCAATGAAAAACACTTAAAGGAGGAGGCATAGGATAGAGATTTCTAGGCTCCAACAACTTCGGTTTCACCTTCCATGGGAGTATCTTCAGCTGGCCTATCAAGTTTTACTCCTACATCCTCCTTGTAGTCACCATGAACCTGGTACAGTTTAAAGAAAATTAAGAAATATTTCCAGAGAGAACGGAACGCAACAGCAAGCCATGGGTGCTGATCAACCAGTACTAGAATAATAAGCAGACCAGAGTTTTTCCACAAAATCAAAAGAAGTTCACTTTGGATGTCAAGTAGTTCAGTTTGAAAACATGGTTTTTGAGTGGGATTTCAGGGAAAATTTGGGAACTCTCTTTTTAAGATGAGAGACATGCAGGCATTGACAACGATGGATTTGCAAATACGCTATTGTAGACAAGAATTTACCTCCATAAGCTTTCCAAGATCGAATTTGGGTGCCTTGAGGATCTTGACCTTGCGAATGAAAACATTCTGGAGGGGGAAGATGCTTTTAGTGGCTTTCTCGATGTCCTTACCAATGCCCTCTGGTATAAACATGGAGACCAGCTCCTTAAGGTCAACAGTGGAAGCTTTGTTGACCATGATATCCCTCATTTTCCGGCGAATCTGAAAGAGAAAATAGTCATTTCTAAGCAATGAAAATAACAAAGGGAACAACAAAAGCTGGTAGAAGAAAGAGAAATTTTTTTCCTCCTAAATTTCACAACCTGCTAATCAGTAGATCAAAACAAGAAATTAATTACGTCAAATTAACATTAAATTCTCATTCAACATTAAAGCAATACATATAGTCACTCACACATACAAACATACACATTAACTTATAGATGTGATAATAACCTTCATTATATCTAAGGAAGTGAGTTCTTATTTTTCTTAAGCTCAAACAAATACATAATAAACATTAATTACTTAAGATCATTAGTTTATATTAAATTGTATTCATTAATAGTTTGGCATGATAAGCTCAAAAGCCCGAGGCCCGAGAATATTTAGTCTAGCATGAAAATCAGGGCTGATACAGGCTCAGGCCTCGATTATAAGAAGAGCCCGAACCGCCTATAACTGTAGACAGTCTAAAAAACAAATGCTATGATCCTCACAAGTTCGAGTTACTATTGGCCCCACCATTTGATGTATGTGGTTGGATGACTCTACCAAACTTCAGATATTTCTTAAGATATATGGCAAGAAATGTCTAACACTGCCCAAACAAATTGAAGGGACTTGCCTGCCTAATCTGGCTTGACTGAGCATAGCAGGTACGCTTCACTTGATTAGGCCTTCTTTTGGTGAATCCAATACAAAACATCCTCAAAGTATAGTTGTCAGTTGTTTTGACATCAACGTGAGCTTCAATTAAAGTTTGCCACTTGCGAACTAGCGAGCGAAGCTTGTCGGTGGTGAAATCCATGCCCTACAAATCTCGAATATGTAAGAAGCTAACATTAACTGCTAGACAATAAAATAGCAAGGGGGGGGGATCACATACCCAGAAGTTAGTTAGGACATTCTTCCCTTGGACATCTTCAGCACGAAGGCGGATTTTGCGGAAAGCCTGATCCTCATCATTCTGGAGGTCCGCCAGAGAAACCTCAAAGACTCTGTGTTTCAGACCTTCAGATGCAATCTGATTTTATAAAACCAAAAACAAACTCTTGAATAAGCATCTATAAAAGATAAAGATAAGAAGAAAAAGCTGATAAACTATTCAAATAAAGTGATACTGAGAAAGATTATTTTTAAAAGAAAGCTTACTCCAAACTATCACCAAAGACAACTTGGACAAAACAACTGTGTGCTATGGGACGAAACGGGTCAACAGGTTAGGACAATAAAACAAATTCAGTCTATATCATATTCAGAGGTAACATCAAAGTAAATTATCTTCAACATTCTTAGAAATGAAGCTATTATAGGAGGTAACATCTTATGTTTTGGTTTTTTTTCTTTTTTTTTTTTTTTTTGGGGGGGGGGTCTTATGGTTTATGAAACAAAATGATATAATAGGAGTCAGATTTCTCATAATAAAGCTTCTAGGCATATGAAGTACATGATGGTCCACAAATCAGCAAAATAGTGGCATTTTTATAAGATCCACCACTACTAGATGGAGCAGCAGCAGCATCAAGAGATGTTTGACGGAGACAGCATGTGCGACACAAACTTCTTATCAAACAAAACAGAAATCATAAATACATAAAGAAAATGAGGTGGCATCTTATACTACGTTATAGAACCACAATAAAAACCAATAGTGATCACATAAGAGTAGTTTTGTCACTTATGACCTCACTTAACTAAATTATGACCAGAAAATAATGTTGACGGGTTGTCCTCACACACATGTACATTGACTAGGTAGATATGATGCTTCAAGGCAAATGAGGATCTATAAACAGTTAAAACACTTAGCATGAATGTCACTCTCGAATCTCAGCCTTTACGAAAAATGAGTTCCACTAAGCTAAATGTTACAGTAATCCTTTGAACAAACAAGCTCAGTGAAAAAAATTCATATCAGCAGCTTATGTAACTTTTGATCTACAAAGGTATACTTACATAACATAAATATCGAACTCAGTAGCAGGAAAGCCAGTTTGCGCAATGACAAACAGTCAAGTAAACTCGGCCATATGCTAAATCCATACGCCTGGTTAGCTCAAAGCGCAGCAGTCTCTTGACCCCAAAGTTTCTCAAAAACATCAAAAGCATTTATTCTACGTAGCCTCCAAGACCACAACACTTCAATTCAAATAATTTCTTCTGAGCGCATTTCAATATTCACCTAACCACCTCAGTTACATTATCTACTACTTCACTTAACATTGCATCTAACATATTTATAAACTGATATATAAGTGCAACTCTACAACAATGTTGCAAGTTACCTATACCACTACATTACATACCCAATGATACATACCTTATCAGTTCTTGCCGGTTCCAATTCGGCTTTTACCGATTTTCAAACCGGCATTGCCGGTATCCGTCGATATTATTGTAGAAATTTAATTAATTGCCTACGTAAACAGATCTACCATTACAATCTTCAGCATCTATGAACTTCAAACTAACAAAACAACAAAAACACACAGCTAAATCGAATCTCAATATCTTCACACAAACTAGAATGGGTAATAAACGTCAGGAACAAACAAATATATCTCCAAAAATAGACGAAAAATCAACCAAATATCTTTACCTTAGTACCCTGCGTCCTCGATACGAGGGTCTTCCCAACGTTTCTCACGCCGAAGACCGATGGGGCCTTGATATCATACCAATCCTTCTTAGCGAATGGATCCACACTATAATAACAACAACCAAACATCGAATTAAAAATTTAAAAATAACCAGAACAATCAGAATACGATGAGGATAAGAATGGGAGGCGTGTACGTCTTCTTCTTTCCTCCCTTCTTTCCCTTGGATATCCTCTTGTTCTTGCCGACCGCCATGGCTGCTGTCTACTGTGGGTAGCACCGTAGCAGAGAGCTGATCGCGGAAGAGGGATTAGTGCGGCGGATCGCAGAAGGAGGAAAAACCTAAGCTCACTTCATTTGCAATTTATATACGTTCGCTCCTCCGCTTGGGCCTTAGTAGGCCCAACGCGAGAAATTTACGCTGCACCAGGTAGTAACTTTTGTAAAAGCCCAAAAGTTACACCATCACCAGTAAAAATAAAACATGTGGCTGTTTTGAACACACACGTGGCTGTGTTTTAAAAAAAAAAAACTTTGAGAAAATTTCCTTTGAGAAAATTCTTGAGGCAGAGCGGCAAACCGCCGTAGGCGAGGACAAGCCCCGCAACCATCACGTCGTGATTCGCCATCATCGCATCCTTGTTCAGGAGCACTTCCCTGGCCACAGCCGGCAAGGAGACCACAATACCGAATTTTCGACCGAGACGGATGCTGAAGACATGGCCGTCGGTTGAGGCGAGGTGGGTGTATGTGTATAACACAGGATCAAGAAAAGGGAGGTTTAAGGACTAGGAGGAGGCCGGCGGGGCCTAGGGGAACTTCGAGCGGGGCCGACAGTAGAAGAGAACGGTGTACCAAAGCGTCACAAGGAGAGGGACGACGGCGTAGATGCCCACCAGAGATTCCATTCTAGTGTTTGTCTGTGGCTTATCTTCTTTACCAAGAAAAGCTACCTTCAGAAATTTCTCAAAAGGAGAAGTTTTCTCAAAAAGGAGAAATCATCTTCACCAAGGAAGCGAAGTTTTTATTTTACACAGCCACGTGTGTTCAAAACAGGACGTGTCAGGTTTTTATTGGTGATAGTGTAACTGATACTGGTATGTATCATTGGGTATGTAATGTAACGGTATAAGCTGACTTGCAACAATGTTGTAGAGTTGCACTTGTATATCAGTTTATAAATATGTTAGATGTAATGTTAAGTGAAGTAGTAAATAATGTAACTGATGCTGGTATGAGGGGTTTAGGTGAATATTGAAATGCACTCAGATGCAATTATTTGAATTTGAAGTGTTGTGGTCTTGGAGGCTACGTAGAATGAATGCTTTTGATGTTTTTGAGAAGCTTTGGGGTCAAGAGACTGCTGTGTTTTTAGCTAACCAGGTCGCGTCGAATTGCTTCGTGTTTGATATTTTCGCTGAAATCAAGCCGTCGATTCATTCTTGGAGAAATTCCATTTCAACCCTCTATTTTCAGCGCCTTTCAAATCAATTCCTAAAAATAGGAGAAACGCATGCGTTTTCAACGTTTCTAGAGACTTATTTGAAAGTTTCTAAAAAACGAAGGGGGAGGGGGGTGCTCATTCGAAAGTTCCCCTTCTTTCTCTGCGGGCTGTTGCGTGTTGCTCCCTCCACTTGCACGCCGGCTTGCTTTCTTGTTTTGTTTTTTAATCCATCCACAATACGTTTTTGCTGCTTAATTCATAGAAGAAAATTGCACAAATTACACCCAAAAATACTAGGATCCACGTTTGAATCTCCAATATATATTTAACTCCAAATAAAAAATTTGTCACCTATAATCAACCAATAAATAAAAAAAATTAGTATATAATTAATGCTAAATTTAAATATAAAAATTAAAATTATTAAATATTTTCAAACTTAAGATTTTACTTGATCTCAAGTAAACCAAAATTATAATTTTGCTCAAACATGACCGAATTAGTTGGGTTCTTATTAAGTTGCATGAATTTTATCATAACCATCTCATCAAGCATATAAAGGAAAAGTCAAAAATATTTCAATCAATTCCTAATTATGCAAACATAACAAACACCATAAACCGTATTTAAAAATCTTGAATGTGTGTATGTGCGCGACTACATTTAAACCAAGGCACTTAGACTTATCTAACTAAATAATTATGAATAATTTCAAAGATCGATCTCCTAAACCAAGGCACTTCTCTTTATTGTTTTATCTTTATTTTATTTATTTTTAATCTTCCTTAAGTTGTAATTTCTTTTCTTATACGAATATCGACATTGGTGATAAAAGCATACGGTTACTCAATAAGATATACACTTAAGATGATTTATATACTCATTCTTTAAATTACCGTTTGACGTAAAAGTAAATATTGGGTTCAAGAATACTCCTAACTACTAAGTAAGTTAAAGTAGCGGAGTAGATTTTTTTTTTCAATTTTTTTTAAGTATAAGTTCTGGAGATCTATCAATAAAAGTTATAATTATATCATGTGATTAGATTTACTCTAAATGAATAAAGCAAGAATGATATTGAGTGCTCATAAATATTCAAGAACTAAAAATTCATATTTATGTGTTTTAAATTATGAAAGCAAAATCAATCCATTATTTTTACTTACCTAAGACACTAGTTAGATCTAATAATTTTTTCACACAAAAAGACATACCTAAGACTTAGTTCTAGCCGATTTAAGCTCTCTTTTTTTTTTTTTTTTTTTCCATTTTTCACCCCTAAACTTAAAATAACTATGTCCCCAATATTTCAAAATTAAACACAATAGATGGAGTTAGGAAGAAACATTTTTTTTTTTTTTTGCTCATGGCTGATTGATAGAGGTTGGTCCACTAGGCTCTCCCAAACTTTATTGCAAGTCTCTGAACGTATAGTTTGGCTTGCAACATGATCTCCAACAGCTCTCCGTTTTTTTCCCTAATGTAAATAAACTTAAAAAAAATAAAAATAAAACAACTAAAATATTTTTAGAAAAATAAATATGAGATAAAATTGCTTGGATTGCCTCCCAAGAAGCATTGCCTTAGAGTTATTAGCTTGACTTTCACCATCATTATCCAGGATTTTTTAACTTGATTGGTTATTGGTATGCATCTGGCAAAATATTATATAAAAAGTTCAAAATCTTATGATACACGAAATTGTCATTTATTGTTAAAAGTTGTAGGCCCAGTTTTCTAAAAATTAAATGACAGAAGGCTCTATGTAAGGACAAATTTTAATATGTGCGTCGCGCATGTTAAAATTATTTGCATGGCGTAGCTAAAACAATAAAAGGAAATATTTTTTTGAAAAAATTCTTTAACATGAAAGTTATTGATTGATGAGATCTATAATTTTTATTTTGAATATTTTTTCAAAAAATACTTCTAAATAGGTGTTTTATGACTCAAAAAATTAACGGATTTTGGGTGGATTTTAAAACTATTTTAATACGCGTTAATCTTTGGACTTCGAAAACACCTATTTAGAAGTTTTTTTTTTAGAAAAACTTTCAACATGAAAATTATATATTTTATCAAAAATTTATAATTTTTATATTATTTTTTTTTTTTTAACCGATCGGCACACAACTAGTAACTTGTTCTATGAAAGAACACCAACTCCCTATAGTACGTACAAGGAATTTTAAAACTCACTGGATATTCTAACTTTGATGGACGTTTATTTTGAATGATGGATGTGTATTCCTATGTAAGAATAACAATTGTATGGTCCTCTAACCTTTTCTTCTTTAACATGATATCAGATGATTTGTTCGCAAAATCAAGTGGCAGGGGATTTCACTGTGTGCGCTGAACATTGCATTAATGCAGCTCTAGTAGCACGTCGTTATTCAACTACTACCGAGCAAATCGTTCATCGACAATCTTTATTCCTAGTTTAACGAAGGAGAATTATGCCCGTGCCAGACCTACTTGTCGAGCGAAGTGCCGTTGTCCCTTGTAAGGTTAGCTGTTTAGGATCGCTTGTGGATTCTCTATCTAGCAGCAAATGTTCTACCCACCCTTCCTAAACAACTGCAAGGAGACTCGAGGACCAAAATTATATTTCCTTTGCTTTTTAATTGTTGGCATTCTCAATCTTTTTTTTTTTGTCTGGTAGTTTTGTGTGACGTAAAGATGACGGAATCACTGAGGCAGTGAGGGGGTGGAGAAATTATTGCATGCATTAGTATTTACCATGTCATCCTGTGTACTGTATATATCTATAACTTTAAAAAAAAAATTTAAAATTAAAGTTTTAATTTTTAATGAGATATATAATTTTTATGTTGAAATTTTGTTTTAAAAAATGCTTCTAAATAGATATTTTCATGCTCCAAAATTCTCATGAATTTAAAAATATTTTTTGATGTTAAAATTTTTTAGTCCAAATTATCTATTTGTAAGTATTTTTTGAAAAAAAAATTCTAAATAAAACTATATTTTTCATAAAAAAATTATAGTTTTAACATTAAAATGTTTTTTTAAAAAAAAAATTGGAGGGGCATCATGTGCACGGAGAATGTGACGGTGCAACCAATAATTTCTTGAGGGGTAGATGTGAATGGCAAATACGTGGGAGGCGATTTGTGACACCGTGCGATTAACGTTCTATTGACTCGCAACCTCTAGTGTTGATGTTCGTTCAATATTATTTTATATATTAATCTGAAAATTTGACCTAGGGAACCCAGAGATGACATGACTTCGATGCTGCAGGTTTTCTAGAACAGGCAACAGAGGGATGGTAACGAGTTGTGTATAGTATCCAATAACAATTATGGGTTATTGCTTGGATAGATGGCGAAGCTCAAACGTTAAAATATGTAAAGCTGGATAAACGAGCAATGGAATACTGGATAGCGGGTAGGGGAGTTTTATACCCGCTTTCGCAACCTGAGAACTCCCCGGATACTTCTACCTTATAGGAGAGCAAAAGGAGGAGAAACGGCTATTGTGAATTGATTTGGATATCCGTTATATCCTGATACGGTTAACAGAAAAAAGCAGGATTTTAAATGCCGACGGCACGATTTTATAGGGTTTTAAATACCAGACGGCACGTTACCGAGCCGCCGGACTCCAGCACCGGGACAGGCGCCCGAGCCGGTGACACAGTTTTCTTTTTTTTATTGAGGTTACTGTTTATCTTCCTCGTCCGCGACACGTTTATGATTCTTTTTTTAATTTGGGTCGCAACGCGACCTGACTAGATCGCGCGCACGACCTTTTTTTTTTCTTTAAAAGTTCTAAAGTTGTTGTTTTTTTTTTAAAATTTTTTAAATTTAGTTTATTATTACATATTTTATAATATATAAAATCTATTTTAAAAAATAAAAAAATTGTTACGGCACTATTAATATGTCTCGAGTTTGAAATTTATCGAAATTCGATACGAAACGGTATTTAAAATCTTGATAAAATGTACAATATCCTCTAAGCATCCCTCCGCCTCTGCGATCGGTTTATGCTGCTTCTTCATCGTGATCGGCCGCCGTCGTTGGCAAGGAAACACCTTCCTTCCCAACTTCCACCGCCAGTCTCTTGTTTCGCCCAATCTCTTAGATCTCTTGTTGCACTTCCTTTTCCACCTCCGGCGCATAAACGCCTTCCTCCTCCGCCACCGGCGAGTTAAACGCCACTCTTCCGGCTGAGGTTTGCCTTCATCGCTGCGTTCTCTACTTCCTATGCCCTTCCATCCTTGTTCACCAATATTTTCAGCTGCCTACTCCCCTTCACTAGTCTGCTCCTTTTGTAAGAAAAATAACCATTTGGGACATATGCGTTTTTATTGATCGTGTAAAATAATAAAATTATTTTTATCTTTTTTTCTTTTGAAATATAAAGGTTGACTAGTAGATAACTTCACAAGGACAAATTTATTATTATATATAGTCAAGTGAACATAAAAAATGTCATTTTAAATAGGAACTATATTTTTGCAACTTCGAATTATCATAACATTAAAATGCAAATGCTTCAAAGGATTTTATAGGAAATTATGTTTGGATTACTGAATTTGTGGTTCTTTTTAAAATTTCTTTTGAATTGGTAGTATTTTTGTGTTTCTGCTAAATAGTTTTGCGTAAAAAATTTGGAAGTTCGTTTCTGTTCTGAGTTAAAATAGGAAGAAATCATAACTCCACTTGAAATGATAAATCCTCTCTTGCTTTCGTGCTACCTAAACTCCTGCTTTTCTAATTTAGTTCCTTAAAATATATTTTGATCAAATTGGTACTCTGACCGATCAATAAAATAATCGAAATCAAAGTTGGCTAAAAACGTAACAAATAGAGAACAACAAAAACAGAGAACACACAGACTTTTTACTTGGAAACCTTCGTTGCCAAGATAAAATCACGGATGATCACGTAATGCCAATGAAGAATATGCTATGAGTACGAGAAATTACAATGGGCAATTTGTAAATTTGTGCCCCCCTTAATTAATTTTTGCGGATATATGCCCCCTAATTTGATTTAGCGAATCTGTGCCCCTTTAGTTAGTGAAATGACCAAAATACCCCCATACTTTATCTTGATAAGCGCGCTCTATTTTCTCTCTCTTCTGACTGCAGTTTTCCGCCCAAAAAATTAACTATCCTCTCTCGTTTCTCTCTCCTCGCAGCCCTCTAAATAAATCGAAAACAATCCAAAAAAAGACCAAAAATTACGAAAAAATAACATCTCATTCGGCAGCAAAAATAGGTTATTTTAAATATTTTTTCGTAAATTTAGAGCATATTTAGATATATTAGAAAAAATTTCGAACATTTAAAGACATTTTTGAGGCATCAGACGACGTTTTTTCGCGATTTCGACGGCGTCGAAGCTGCAGCAAACATTATGCGTTTGAGACAAAGTGCATATCGAAACATGATTCCGAAAAGGTAAAGATCGTTCCAATCCGACCACCGGGCGCAAAGTTATGGCATTTTAAAGATTTCTATATTTCATAATTTTTTTTCTTTCACATGCGAAGTCGGATTCGTTGGAAAGCCTGTCGAGCCCTCTTCCAACAACATTTTTTACGTCTCAATCCAACTCATACTCATAAAGATATCGTCTCCAAAACTCGAAGTGCGCGGTGTTCTCGGGTGTTCTCGGGTGTTCTGGGATGTTCTGGAGTATTCCGGAGGTATTCACAGATTTTTAGAGTAATTTTGGTAATTTTGGGATGTTATTGAGGTGTTCTGGGGGTGTTCTCGGTTTTAAATTTGACTCATGTAAGCATTGTCCATAAGGATGTTGAAAAATTATCATTTTTATCCTATGAGCGCCACCAGAACACCCCAGAACATACGATTTTGAAGTGTTCTGGGGTGTTCTGGAGGTGTTTTGGATTGTTTTGGGGGTCTGGAGGTATTCTGGGCTATTCTTGGGGTGTTCCCGGTCTCAAATTTGACTCATGCAAGTATTATCCTTAACGATGTTGAAAAATTATCATCTCTATTCTATGAACACTACCAGAACACCCACAAAATACCACAGAACACCCTGAAAATACGATTTTGAGGTGTTTTGGGGGTGTTCTCGGTCTCAAATTTGACTCATGCAAGCATTGTCCATAACGATGTTGAAAAATTATATTTTATGAACACCACCAGAACACTTCCAAAATATCCCAGAATACCCTCAGAACACCCTGGAACATACGATTTTGAGGTGTTCTGGGATGTTCTGGGGATGTTCTGGGCGAGTCCATTCCCTCATTTTCACCGAGCCAGTTGAGAGGAGAGCTCCCTCCTTGAGTTCCCTTGCTCGTCCTTGGCCGTTTGGTGCGTGGGATGTTAGATTGATCGCGGATTCGAGCTCCCGGAGCCAAGAGCTACGCCGGGATACCGAACTCGTCGGATTCGACCGAAGTTTGAAGCGTAGGAGATTCTAGGGTTTCGTCTCGAGGTGAACGGTGCTTGCTTTCTACGTGTATGCCTTTATTATGTGCGTTACATGTGCGATCATGCTTGGTATGTAGTTATGGCATGTGTAGATGAGTAGAAATCGTGTTAGGGTTTAACATTGATTTTGGATACTCATGGTTAAATTGATGTGCCATTACATGGTTGATTAGCATGATTGATATGTTTTAGCATGTTGGTACTCTTTAAATCTACTATGGATAGTGTTGGAGTATGTTTATGCTTGGTAGACACTTTAGTAGATTGTAATGAATTGTCTAACATGCTTGATATGTTTAGTTCTACCTTGCGATGTATGAATTATAATACATGTGGTAGGACGGATTTATTATGTATGCGTGACGATTAGCTATGCGGAAATGTTTACTTGGATAGGTGCGAGAGCGGACCTTAGCTTTAACGGCACTTTAGTAAACAATGATATGACATACGCTTGTGTGCCTAACAGAACTTAATCTACCTGATTGAGTAGATGAGCGGACTTACTCTAAAGTTACTCCAGGTAGGGAGAGTTAAGATTAGCGGGGTTTAGTTGTATGTTCATCTAGTACCCGGTGGTCGAGTGATTTACCGACTAGGGTGCAACGGGAGTGTTAATTTTAATGAATGATATCTCTATTGTGGCCGGTAGGCGTAGGGTGATCATTCTTGGCCAGGATGATTCCTATGGAGTGCGAGGCTCAGGGTTGTGCCTTCCGGAGGGTGCATCGCTACTGAGTATCTCTTACGGGACGTCGTGGGATCGCCCCTATCGTAGGTTTGGTGCTTCGGATGTGCACTAGAAGCGGGTAGCCAAACCTTGGTACCGTGGGTCAATTCGGGTATCTAAACTAAACATGAGAGGACTAACTGGGTTGGGTTAATGATTTTCACCCTAATATAATCCATGGACATCAATGGCATAATTGATTTGGGTTGGGTGGCGGTTATGACACATTGACATAGTAGCTTGTATGCGCATTTTGGCTTATGTCTCTATGTGTGTTGTGTTGAATGATTTGTGTATTTATACATGTTTACATATATGGTTATATATGTGGTTTCTCGTTTATGATGATGTGCCCGTGGAACATTTGCATTGGAATGCAACGGCGCCGTTCACTGAGTCCGTTTGACTCATGCTCTCTTTTCCTCTCTTTTTCAAATCCAGGTAGTCGCGGTAAGGTACAAGCCGAAGGTGCTTAGGCGGCTAGAGTGAGCTAGAGGGAGAAATTCTTAACTATAGTACTTTTAAGGTATAGTTTTTGGGGTTAAGTGTTGGTTGTAAACACTTAGAAAATCTATATTTTGTATACCTAGTTGTATAGGTGGATAATTGTATAAAAGTGTAGAAAGGAAGTACTAACACATGTATATGTTTGAGCATATTTAGCATCATGTATAGGGTGTTATACATATTTTGGTTTTTTGTTATAAGGCAAAATGTAGATTTTGAACCCTTATGTAAATACTTTTCCGTATTTTGATTTAAATACATTTCTTCACTTAATTTGGAATTTTGGGATTCAAAATCCGGTTTGAAAACTTTGAGCATGTGTATTTATGTATGATGCAAGTGTGTGCATGATTGTTTTACATTTTGGTTTAAAAATGTGAATTTTAGGGGTATGACTAAATGCATTTCTGAAATCTGTTTATGCAAATTACTGACATTTCGGTCGACCGAAATGTCTAACGGTCGACCGATAATGCCCGTAAGGCTGAGAAACCTGTATTCTGTTTTTTCGGTCGACTGAAACCTTAAATCGGTCGACCGAAAATATGCTTTGGAATAAGTTTTTGAAAATCGATTTAAATGATAATTATTTTGATTTTTAAGCTTTTGGGAGGATTGTTGGGACATATCTAAGGTATGTGATAACTTTCAAAGTTTTAGAAAAATATTATTGTCGTATTTTATATCGAAAACAGTTTTCGTACCGAAAAGGAGTTGAGAACCTTATGTTGTTTTTTATGCTTATGTATCAATGAGGGAGATTGATGCATTTAGATCACTAACAAGCTATGAAGGGTTCATGTGGAGAGAACCGCCTCACTCGCGGATGCTCGACATGCGCCCGATAGTTCTAGGCTCGGGCTCGGGGTCTCTCGGAATTCTTATTTTAAAGAGGTTTGAAATGCAAATTGTATTTGGAATTGGAAACCATGCACGGTTTATTTCAAGCTTCCGCATGTGTGTGTGTGGTTTTGCGTGGATACACGGGGTGGTCCCAGGACACGGGTTGTCACAGGGCACATATCCGCAAATTGCCCAATTACAATCTCATGAAACTTACAATTCTCTCAAATACAAGAAACTCTCAAGCAATCAGAATCCAACCCTTATTATAGTGCCGTGGACAGCCTTTTATAGATGCTCTGTAAGCTAGGCCAACTAGGCTGTGTTAAGAGAATCTCGGATCTCAACCGGTATTTCGTCTTGACTGGGTTATCCTTGCTCCACGTCAGCCACTAAAATCTCCGGAAGATCTGTTTCCGCGTGTGCGGCGGCGACGTGGAGGACGTGGTCTCCGGCATGTCCGTCTGGGGTTTACCTGCGTTTCTGACCGAGGTCTCTGGATTGTGGTATGGACCTCGGGGAAGGAAATCCTGGTGTGGGTCTCAATATCGCGTGTTTCTGACATAATCGCGGTGTTGCCTTCCAAGGCTCGGCCTGCGTGAGACATCGGCGGGCTTCTTAGGATCCACCTTCGTGGACTTGTTCGTTTGCGTATATGGGCTTTACTATCCTTTCGACACGTAGCAGTCTAAATCCGAACTCCATCAGATTTTAATATACTATACAATAACTATAGAAATATTTTCTAAAAATATATCTAAATAAGTATTTAAGGCTCCATATGTTTACTGGATATTTAAATTTTTGAGTTTTAAATTATTTATTCAGAAATACTTATTAAAAAATTAGAATACATTGCAACTCATTAAAATTTATTTTTTATATTTTTAATTTTAACAATACAAATTTATAAATATGTATTTTAGAAAAATTTTATAGGTATTTAAAAAAAAAGATTTTTTTTTTTGAAGCAATTTTGAAAAGCAGTTTTTTTTTTAACCCAAAAAAATCAGATACTATATAACAGCATTTTTTTTAATTCCATCCAAACATATATTAAATTATATTATTCCGATTTCAATTCGTAAGGAATATCATTCGGATCGGATTTTTAACTGCAAACAAAATGGAGCCTATTATTGGATTGGACTTTACTATGCACTTCTAAAAAATTACACAAAAAAAATCACATATGCTGACGTGACACAATCAAGACCACACATTACATTGGGAATATCTGTACTTTTGATATTTTATGCAGATCACGAGAAAATTGTGTGAATCATAAAGCGAGTGTGTGGTAGATATTAATAATATGTGATTTGTTGAATAGTTTATTGGGGTTGAGTAGTTTTCTCCCATTGGATCCGATAACTAACTAGGTAACAGACGGTGGGTCAATTAAATATAAAGTGATATATTGAGGAGCCAATATCACGAGTTATGCATGCTTCTAGAACGATTTAATCGTGGATGCATGCCGTCATATATGACGTTAAATTTCGTATGAAATGAAATTCTGATGATAATAAATTTTAAAATAATAATTTAGCCGCCACATGTCATCATTAATTACAGGAAAAATAGATAAGTATGGTTGGAAATCTAAGTCGACTAAGTGTTCCAAGTCTATCATCACAAGAGACCGACTTCAACTAAACCAATATTGACTTTGAATTTCTCAAAACCTAATTTTAGTTTACACAAAGAATTTTATTTTTAAGATTAACGGAAGAATTCGTGTCAATTGATAAGTCCTCCTTGATGTGTAAGGATAGATAAATGGAATAAAATCAAATAAATCTCTGCCCGCGTATAAATCGATATTTATTTTTAAAAAAAAATTTATAAAAAATTTGGTTAAAAATTCTAAAATTTTAAACGGTTAGTATAGTGCTAGTACTTATATTATATTGTACGGATTGAAGTATTCTGAACGAACTATTTTAATATTTATACCGGCTAAAAAAGTGTTTTGAAAAGTTAATTTATTTTTTTTATAGGGTGATTTGTTGGAATTTTATAAAGTAGTTTTTTTTTTCCTCAAAACTCAAACAAATCATCAAAACTTGGGGGATAAAAAATGGATTCTCGAAGCTCCATAATAACAGATCAAGATGGCTTCTGAATTTTGGGAGGAAATTTTCTTAATCCCCCTCCAAAACCCAATATACATAATTTACAACATCAAATAATATACATCAACATAATCTAACTAAAATCCTCCCAAAATAAAAGAACAAAAAATACACAAAAACCACGAACATCATCAAGCTCTCATCTTCCCATTCCCAACAACAACGAACTTCTTA
This sequence comes from Xerophyta viscosa, assembly GCA_002076135.1. Taxonomy (NCBI): domain Eukaryota; kingdom Viridiplantae; phylum Streptophyta; class Magnoliopsida; order Pandanales; family Velloziaceae; genus Xerophyta; species Xerophyta viscosa. The sequence continues at coordinate 1,979,023 of MJHO01000001.1, forward strand.
TCGCTGGGTTTTCTCTTGTAATCTTTCTTCTTCATGGACGATCTTTTGGAGTTCCCGCCATGAAAATACTCTTGCATGGTGGGCACCAGGTACCACCAGACTGACGTGCAACAAATCGCGAAAACTCTCCCGAAAACAACCAAACTGAAGAGTATCAGAGTCATCACCGCCGGCCAATAACAAGTCGGCTTCAAATTCGCCAGCGGCCATGAAAAACTCTTCTTCTTCTTCTTCTCCACTATCTTCACCTTCTCCTCCATTAACTTCACGCTCAGGTTGGGAGCTGCAGAAGATGGTGGTGGTGAAGATGGTTCGCTCTTAGTCGTAGAAGGCATTACAGTAACCTCGCTATCTTTAACCTTCTTCTTGTTCTTCTTTTTATCGACCGTAACTCTTTTCTCGGGATCAGGAAGACGAACGACGACGGGAATCCAATCGTCGGAATCATTGTACATGAAGCGAACCATAGAAGCGCCATTAGCGTTTGCTCTGGAGAGGATTTTCTCTCTCCTCGCTTCGAGCTCAGCGAGAACGGTTGAGAACTTGTCTAGGCCGCGTGTAGCATACGGGTTCTTGTTGTCGCGCTTCCGGCGAGAACCCTTCGGCGTCGACGGGGCAGAGTGGTCGCTGCCGCCGCCGGCTACATCGCCGGAGAAGTCGTCCATGTGGGAGAAGCTGCTGGAGCCGCAGAACATCGCTGGAGAAAATGACGAAGAAAGAAGTATTTTTTTTTGGTTTGGTGTAGAACATGATGATCGATGAGTTTGAGATGGTATATATTGGAGACTATATTGTCATTATATGTAGTATTTGTGCAATAATAATTAGTTATTAATAGTTTTCTTAATAAGGCGTTAAGGCATTGGTCAAACCAAAGAAAAATAATAGATAAAAACACAAAAAAAAAAAGGATAAATCGTTTTAAGTCCGGTTTTTAAAATATCTTTCAAATCAGCCTTCCACTTTATATGTTTTCAATTTGCCTCCTTTCTCGAAAGCCGTTTCATATTATTTTGATTATTGTATTTATGTTAGAAAAAAAGAATTGAATATAAAATTTATAAATTTTAGTATAATCTATAATTTAAAAAGGAAATTTTTTAAATAAATATTTTAAGGCTCTGAAATAATAACAAATTTTGAATCTGATCTATTAACTTGCTAAAATTTAGAAGCATCAAAACATTAGTTTAGAAATATTTTTTAAAAAATTATTGAACATTAAAATTACAGATTTTATTAAAATTTATAATTTTATTATTAAAATTTTTTTAAAAAAAATTTATATAGCGTTTAAAATAATATGACACCAAAAATCAAGGAAAGACTAAACATGAATAGTAGAAAATATAGAGGCTAAATCGATTAAACTTTGCCCAACTAGGGGCCTTTGCGCCCAAAAATAAATATAGGTGGAGGGCCCTATTATTGGGGGTTATTTCCAAGGTGATTTTTTTTTAATATTTGGGTGGTTTTATGGGACACATGAGGATTGCTTAAAATTATTGAAGGGGTTCTATCAAAAACATTAATGCTTTGCAAAATTTTTAACAAATGAAATTTTCAAATAAAAAACTTATCTAGAATATTTTTTTTAGTTTGTTCAAAACACCTTTTTAACTTGGAGGACCACTAAAATAGTTCATCCGAAATACTTCGCTTCAATATTAAAATACACAAGTGCTAATAATATTATATTAGTCGTTTAAAATACTAATTGTTGGGTCCCAAGAGGGGGGTGAATTGGGTAATAATAAAAATTTAAGCTAATTAAGTGATTATTCAATCTAAGCAAATTTAGCTCTTATACAAATTAGACACAAATGCATATAAGGATAGAACAATTAATTCCTACGCATGCGTCTAGAGAGTATATGAAAATAAAGCAAGAGAGAAAGAGATACGACACCGGATTTATAGTGGTTCGGCGAAACCCCGCCTACATCCACTTCTCTTGCCTCCTCCGAGGACTTCTCTACTAGACGATCAACTTCCGGGCGTTGATCAAGCCGTTTACAACTTCGCTTTTTCCGGGCTTAGCGATAACCGAAATTCCTTGGTTTTAGCGGCTAACCAAGCAACCCTTAAACTCTTGGTTTTGAGGCTCACCAAACAACCTTTACAATCTTTCTTGAAAGAGAAAAGAACCCAAAAACCCAAATACAAATCTCTCAAATGATCTAACTCTTAGAGGCAAGAGATTTAAGGGTAAAAATTAAGATAAACAAGTTAAAGCTCAAGAATAATTTTTGGGGGCTCTAGAAATGCTCTTTTCACTCTAAAACAGGTCTCCAATGAAGTGCATGAGAGTTGTGACCGTTTGAGTGCTTGGATGTATATATATACACTTCAAAAATCATCTCTAACGGCTAGTTCTGCGCAACTATCGGTCGACCGAATCAATTTTCGGTCGACCGAAATTCTGCTCTGTAATAGCAGTTTCAGCTTATCTTCAGTCAACTTCATTTAGCTCGTTCTCTCTCATTTCTTATCCGTTTTGGATGAAACACATACCGTTGGAAAGGTCTTCAAGTCTTCTTTCATATGGAAGTGGTTTCACTCCATTTGGAGCTTCCTACAAAAAGTTATAATACAAATACTAGAGTGCTGTCAAGGTGCTAGATTGTTTGTCAGCTTTCAACTTCGAAAATTCACCGGGACTAGTACGCTCATCCAAATCTCATATATTATATATTGTTGAAAATCCATATGAGTCCTCTTTCAGTTGCCACTGATTTTGTATCATTTGGATGTCATATGAGAAAGATATTCCTTGATAAGTGAGTAGATATCGGATGGACTATATTAATCAAACTTCATTATATGCAATTTTAACTCCATTCAACACCTACATTTTTACATCTTTAACAAACTCATTTGTAATACTTTTGCTATTGTTTTGTTATCATCAAAATCACATTAGGGCCAACAATCTCCCCCTTTTTGATGATGACAAAACTATGGTTGATAAAGCAAATTTCAACTCAAAACAATGCAAAAGTATTAAACATGGAAATATTTGCAAATCAAGCTTATTCTCCCCCTTTTTGTCATATCAAAAGGTTTATCAAGTAAAAATCATGATAGGCAAACATTCTCTCATTTTGTATGCAATGATAAGATAGTTACGCCACTATGAGTCAAAGTATATATTGATAACTTAAGTTCAAACAAAAATATACTAATCATTCCAAGAACTTAAAAGTCATTAATATTTGGACAAACACCATGGTATATGCATGATGAATATGTGTTTGATAGCTATATTCATAAAGCAAGGTTTAGAAATATATATATAACCAAATGAAGCAAAACCTTCTAATATGCTTAGAAATTTCAGAAAAAATGAATTTGAAAATAGGCCAATAATTACAAATAAATTCCACAAAAATATAAAAACACTTCTAACATGTCTATTACCCTATAATACATGTGTCTCCCCCTTTCTTTGGTAAAATTTGCATGTTTTTCAAATAGTTTTGACCCAAGTCAATATATAGAGAAAAATAGGAACCTAAGGGGTCAAAATCTTATTTAAGGATCAAAATCACACTTTGAGCATGTGAACAAGTTCAAATGGGATAAATACACATGTCTCCCCCTTTCAAAAACAATTTATGCATATTTTTCAAGAATTTGCATACTTAGCACTCATACAATGCATAACATGTTTATATCAACAACCTATACAAAGATTTTCAAAAATTATTTATATTAATATGCTCTCAAATATAGTTAATGTACATATAAGAAGAAGAGTATAGGTTTGTTCTACCAAACCTCAAACCTTTGGCCTTGAATTAATAAGTATATCCATAAAGCTCCACTTCAAGGCACCTACATCAAAAGCTAGGCTTTGTTTTTCGGTACCCAAGTTACCTTGGGTCCGGTAGTGTTAGCAACTAAAAATTTGGGTACCCATATAAGTTTTTGAGTATTTTTCTTGTATGGGCATCCATGAGCAATATGTCCAAGTCTATTACAATAGTGACATGTAATAGGCTTGTTGCTAATCCTATAAGCTATGTGATTACGGCTAGTACTATGCATGAGTGTTGGTCTAGGTGGTGCATGCATAGTCTTAGCTTCCTTCTCATTAGAAAACTTGGCAAGTGATGCGCTTAGGTGTACATTATATCTTTTAAGAGCCATGCATTCACTTGTCAAGAGCTCATTAGCCTTGACTAATTGATCATACTTGACTTGCATAGAGATTAGTTCAAATTCATATTTGCAAGCTTCATCAAGTTTGATCTTAAGGGTCTCTAATTCTTTTTGGTATGAACATGTGTCATCTAGTTCGACCCTTAGAGTTTTTAGCTCATTAGTCATGCACTCCTTTTCTTCAAGCAAGTCATTAACTCTAGTGTTTAATTCGTCATTGGAACTAGAGAGTGATGCCATGCTTTTCTTATTTTTCTTATATAGTGCCTTTAAACTATTATAACTATCCATTAACTCTTCAAAAGCATTTTGCAAATTGAATTCACAAGAAGAGCTAGAGGAGGAAGATACCTCATTGTCGCTATCCCCTATGGCCATGAAAGCGAAGTGTGCATCGACCTTCTCATTTTCACTTGAAGAACTTGATGATGCATCTTCATCACTCCAAGCCGCCATTGCCTTTTTCTTCTTATACTTTCCTTTGAATAGTGGGCAATTTGGTTGGATGTGTCCCGGCTTCTTACACTTATAGCATATAACTTCATCTTCTTCGCTTGAAGTGCTCTTCTTCGAATATTTCTTCTTCTTCTTCTTCTTTGCCTCCTTATTTAGAAATTTCTTGAACTTTCGAGAGAGCATCGCTATATCTTCTTCACTCTCTTTTTCACTTGTAGAGCATATAGTTTTGGCTTTTAATGCTATGCTCTTAGTCTTTGGGCGTTCTTCCTTCAACTCCATCTCCTTCTTCATTAATTTGCTAACCAAAATGTCCAAGGTTAGCTTGTCAAAGTCTCTTCCCTCTTCAATAGCATCAATCTTCGATGTGTAAGGAGGGATGACCGATCTCATGAACTTTTTCACTTGCTCCATAGTGGTGAAGGTTTTGCCCAAGCTTTTTAGTGGATGAATGATCTCCAAGAACCGCTTGTGCATTTCATCGATTGATTCGCCTTGGAGCATCTTGAACTTCTCGAAGCTATCCATAAGAATACTAACTCTTGATTCTTTAAGCTCCGGAGTCCCTTCATATGTAACTTCCAAACGATCCCAAATTTCTTTAGCGCTTTCATAGATTGACACACGATTAAATTCCTCATCATTTAAAGCGCTATATAATAAATTCATAGCTTTAACGTTAAGCTCAAAATATTTAGTTTCACTATGATCTAATTCCTCTTCATCCTTAGGGATCTTTTTACCATCCACTTCCTTAGTAGGATAATTAAAGCCTTTAGCAATTATCCTCCATAACATGATGTCTTGGGATTGAATGAATATTTTCATCTTGATTTTCCAAATCCCATAATTTTTGGCATCAAGATATGGAGGCCGAGTAAATGAGCGGCCTTCAACTATTCTACTCCCCTCATAAGCCATAGATATATATATGTATATGTATCTAGTTCTTTGGATCTTAACTCTTATACGGTTAAGTATACGAATCAAGAGCCCAAGCTCTGATACCAATTGTTGGGTCCCAAGAGGGGGGTGAATTGGGTAATAATAAAAATTTAAGCTAATTAAGTGATTATTCAATCTAAACAAATTTAGCTCTTATACAAATTAGACACAAATGCATATAAGGATAGAACAATTAATTCCTACGCATGCGTCTAGAGAGTATATGAAAATAAAGCAAGAGAGAAAGAGATACGACACCGGATTTATAGTGGTTCGGCGAAACCCCGCCTACATCCACTTCTCTTGCCTCCTCCGAGGACTTCTCTACTAGACGATCAACTTCCGGGCGTTGATCAAGCCGTTTACAACTTCGCTTTTTCCGGGCTTAGCGATAACCGAAATTCCTTGGTTTTAGCGGCTAACCAAGCAACCCTTAAACTCTTGGTTTTGAGGCTCACCAAGCAACCTTTACAATCTTTCTTGAAAGAGAAAAGAACCCAAAAACCCAAATACAAATATCTCAAATGATCTAACTCTTAGAGGCAAGAGATTTAAGGGTAAAAATTAAGATAAACAAGTTAAAACTCAAGAATAATTTTTGGGGGCTCTAGAAATGCTCTTTTTACTCTAAAACAGGTCTCCAATGAAGTGCATGAGAATTGTGACCGTTTAAGTGCTTGGATGTATATATATATACTTCAAAAATCATCTCTAACGGTTAGTTCTGCGCAACTATCGGTCGACCGAATCAGTTTTCGGTCGACCGAAATTCTGCTCTGTAATAGCAGTTTCAGCTTATCTTCAGTCAACTTCATTTAGCTCGTTATCTCTCATTTCTTATCCGTTTTGGATGAAACACATACCGTTGGAAAGGTCTTCAAGTCTTCTTTCATATGGAAGTGGTTTCACTCCATTTGGAGCTTCCTACAAAAAGTTATAATACAAATACTAGAGTGCTGTCAAGGTGCTAGATTGTTTGTCAGCTTTCAACTTCGAAAATTCACCGGGACTAGTACGCTCATCCAAATCTCATATATTATATTGTTGAAAAGCCATATGAGTCCTCTTTCAGTTGCCACTGATTTTGTATCATTTGGATGTCATATGAGAAAGATATTCCTTGATAAGTGAATAGATATCGGATGGACTATATTAATCAAACTTCATTATATGCAATTTTAACTCCATTCAACACCTACATTTTTACATCTTTAACAAACTCATTTGTAATACTTTTGCTATTATTTTGTTATCATCAAAATTACATTAGGGCCAACACTAATCTAACCATTTATAACATTTTTAAATTCTAACGAAACCTTTTTTGAAAAGTTAGAAAAATATAAGCTGATTTTTTTACGGATTTTAAAAATTATGGTGACATTATCTTTTTTGTATTGAATCTTAAGAAAACTTCAAAGAATTTCTGAAGCAATAATATATTTAAGCGTAGGACTAGATCCTTGTATGTCGTCCTATTTAATTTCACGTTATCTTGTCATGAAGAGCATACAATCACCGCAAATACCCACAATACTTTTCTAATAGATAATGAGTGTTTCTCCCACGCTAATATCAAAGTGTTTCCTATTTAATGTCGTCCTATTTACGACAGTCGCTCAAAAAAATTCGTTATGGACAGAATTTTTCCACGCTAATCTCAAAAAAGAACTAATGAGTGTTATCAAATAGAATATACAAGCTTTTTGCGCCCGCGCGTTGCCGCAGTCATTGAAATTTTTTTGTGTATTTATATAGTAAAAATTTATATTAATATTTAGAAATTTTTTTGATGAAATAATATTAAATTAAAACTTTTGAATAAATATATTAAATGAAAAAAAGAAAAGATAACTTTTATATTTTAGCTGAAATGGATTAGTGTAATTTTATAATTTCTTAGAAATAACATGAAAAATAAACAAAGTGTCTATTAAACAAAAAATCATCACTTAAAGAGACACAAATGTACAAATACGATATATATATATATATATATATGGCATTATGTTAAATTAAATAACTATATCTATCAAACGGTATTAAATTTTAGAAAAGAAAAAGAATAAAACTGAAATGTGGCATATTCTCTACATTAATTAGTAGGATAAAAGTTACCTAATATCTATAATTATACTCTCTTATTTATAATAGTTATTGATAGATTTAAGTTTATATTTGATGTTAAATTTTTTTAAAACAATATATTTAAATAGTTGTTTTGGGTTCTAAATATTAACAGGTTTTAAAAATAGTTTTAAAATCTGTTACTTTTAAGAGCCTAAAAATATTTATTTAAAATTATTTTTTAAAAAAACTTTTAACACAATAGCTTTCATCTAAATATACAACTTTTATATTGAAAGTTTCTAATTGTTTTGGTCTCATGGGTTCCAAATATTAATAGATTTGAAAAATAATTTAAGATCCGTTTTAAATTAATCCGTTACACTTGAAGTCTCAACAAATCCATTCAAATATATTTTTTCAAAAAACTTTTAATAAAAAAGTTTTAAATTTCATCTAAATTTACAACTTTTATATTAGAATTTTCTCAAAAAATATTCTTAAACTTAAAAAAAAAAAAAAAAAGAATAGTGGAAAAGGGTATAGCTTCTTAGTATATGTATCATTATATGTTTGGATATTTTGTTATTTGACATGGTTTTAGAATGGCTACCGTGGGTATGCATTTATTCATGATTTGCTTATTTCTATTATTCTTAGAGGCTTTAATATAAGAAAAATACTATTCAGTCTAACCGGATAGTCTAAAAACTAATATGATTTAATTTTTTGCATATCACAGATTGATAAATTCAGAAAGTATGGAAGATATAATCGGTCTATCGAATTAAGATGTTCGGACTGAATAGCATCGCCCTTAATTTAAAGACCGGAGCTAAAAATTCGAATGGGTCAAAATAGTTATTCTAAGACATGCTGGAAAAATAGTCAGACTACTTTTCTGACTAAATGTTCGGCCGTTAATGTAAACACTGGCGTGGAAAAATTGAATGGGTCAAAACAGTACCCTAGGAAAATTGCGTTTCAGCCCCCCTAAGTTTGGGGTCGCGCGATTCAGCCCCCCGAAACGCCACGTGGCGGCACGCGCGCGCCGCCACGTCGGCTGGGAAACGCGTTTCGTGGGGCTGAAAAGTCCAAAATGGAAAACGGGGGGCTGAAACGCAATTTTCCCAAATGTTTAATCTGGTCTAGTCTTCTACCAACTCTCATTGCTTATAAATATTTTTATTTTTAACAAGTTACTGTATATGCATAAAAAATATCTTATTCTTTAAATTTTGAAAAATTGCAGATCTGCATCTGATTCTGATTCTGATTTCTATAGTTTGCGGATCAGTCCTCTGAAATACGTTTTTGCGCCGACGTGGTAGTATATTTTTGTATTTCGGAGGGCCGAATCGCGCAACTGTTAGGAGGACTGATATGCAACTTTTTAAAAAAAAAAAAAATTCTAAAAAAAATAATAGTTACCAATTGTCCTAGTCCATGGTAAAACACCTTATAGAAAAGTTGATTGTTTTTCTAGAAATTATAGACAAGTCAAAATTTTATCCTATGTATATCGATACGAACATAGCATAGATACAACAGACACATATAGGATACACTAAAAAAGTGTTCAAAAATAAAAATTAAAAAAAAATTCGGACATGCATATCGTCGGACACGCCAGAGAGGAGTGTCCAACATACGTGTTCGAATTTTTATTTTTTTTTGAAAAAAAAAAGCTTTTTTTTATTATGTTTAGATAAATAAAATAATATATAGTGCTAATAATATATAATATAGTTATATATTTAAATATTATATTTTTTTTATTTTTGTTGATAGAGTTAAACTCTTGTTGTTTAAAATTTATCTAAACTACGTAAAATATTGTATATGTATAGCTTCTATTATTATTATATTTTTTAGTGTTCAAACACTCGACATAAATTATTTTTTAATTATTTATATTTTTTATTATCATGTTCAAGCTGTACATGTATTTTACTTTTTTTTTAAATTATTATATTTAGTGTCCGTACTGTGTCATGTCTTCGTATCCGTGTTCTAATCCGTACTTCCTTGCTATTTATCCTTGCAAGAATATATAATATGATTGACGCTGGAGTTGAATGGTCTTTGGTTTGTTCGCTACTATGCGGAAGCCCCAAACTGCTCCCGGCCAAATTATCTATTACGTACCCCGACTTGTCGTTGTTTTGAACTTTGACACCCTGTCTTACGAAGGAGGCGCTGCGCATACCTCCGTCTATTTTATTGCTAACGGCGTTAATAGAACGCTGACGTGGCACAGCAAATATCCGACCGGGTCAAATTATATATTACATACCCCGATTTATCGTTAATTTGAATTTTGACACCCTATCTTACAAATATGCTCTAGACAAAAATACAAACAACTCCACAATTAACAGATATATGCTTCTACAAACACTAACAAACTATCACATCTGATACAATTTTACTTAGAATGTAATACAGAGACACATCAAGACTTCGATTCCGCATTTCTCAATTTGTAGCTAAGATTGTAAAAGATATATTCATATGTTTTGGAGTTCGATCATCGATCCATCGAAAAAACCACAAAGGTCAAGAGGTTAAAACTTCAAATTCGAAATAACAAAATAGACACATTAGACTAGGGGTGAAAATAAGTCGAGTTCGAGTCGAGTACCACTAAGCTCAAGCTCGGTTCAAACTGGACTTGACTCGAAAAATCTCTAGCTCAAACTCGACTCGAGCTCGGCTCGATTATATCAACTGGGCCGAGATTGAGTCGATTCGAGCCGAGCTCGATTCAAGCTCGGCTCGATTGCATGAATTAGACCAAGCTCGAGCCGAGCTCGAGCTCGAACTCGAACTCGCTTAAGTAATTTTGTTGTAAAAATTGTTTGAATAAAATAGAAAAGTTCGTTTAGGCTCGCGAGCCTAACGAGCGAGTAACACAATGCTCAAGCTCGGCTCGTTTAATTACTCGAGCTTCAATTGTGCTCAAACTCTACTCGAGCTCTAGCCGAGCTTAAACGAGTTCGAGCCCGAGCTACTTGTGAGCAGCTCGGCTCGTTTTCAGCCCTAAATCAGACCTCCCAGAGATAAGGACATATTATTTACAATCTTAGCTACAAACTAAAGAATGTAGAATCGAAGTCTTGAATTGGTTTTGTATTGCATTCTCAGCTAAATTGTATAAGATGTCGTAGTTTGTTGTAATTTGTTAGTGTTTGTAAAATTTAGAAGCATATATCTTTTTGTAATGCAGGTATTAGATCATTTGGAGTAACTGTTAGTAGTGGAGCTATTGTAATTTTGGTCTGGAGTATATTCGTAAGACAAGGTGTCAAAGTCCAAAACAGCGATAAGTCGGGGTATATAATATGTAATTTGACCCAGATGAGACATTTGTTGTGCCATGTCAGCGCTCTGTTAACGCCGTCAGTGATAAAATGGACGGAGGTATGCGCAACGCCTCCTTCGTAAGACAGGGTGTCAAAGTCCAAAACAGCGATAAGTCGGGGTACGTAATAGGTAATTTGGCCAACTGCTCCCCATCCCCGTCCCCCCCCCCCCCCCCCCCACCGCGCGCGGACCATGCCCGACCGCATTCTTCAAAGCGGTCGTTTCTTGGCGAGATCGAAGCCCCGTAGTAATGTGGTTTTACCACTGGGGATCGTCAGTGGTGCGAATCCGAGCCGCACATCAAGTTTAGCACGTATCACGAGATTTTATATAAAATTTTTATCCTCTCATATGGCCTATTTTTATAAAAAATTTTAAGTTATAAAGTTGTAAATTTTAATATAATTTACAACTTTATAATTGAAAATTTTTCGAAAAAATATCAAATAATATATCAAAATTTTTGATAATATTTTTGACACATTGTTATTGAAATTTTTTTGAAAAATTTTTAACTGTAAAATTGTAGAAAATATCAAAATTTATAATTTTATAATTCAAAATTTTTTATAAAAATATTAAAAAATTGATCAAATAAGACGACTTAAATTTTATATAAAATCTCATAATACCTGCTACGCTTAATGTGCGGCTCGATTCACGCCACAAAGGCATCTCATTGCACAGGGATCCAACGGTTAACTCATCACTACGACTCGTTGCTCAATCCTTTATCACTACGATCTTTTTTTAATGTGAAAAATTTCTAGCAATATATATATTTTATAGGTACCAACATTAACTAACCAACAATGCATTTAATTATAGACAAATGACTCGATGCAAAGTCAGTTGTCCAATAAAGATAATATTAAAATCTAATTCATTATATTCAGAATTTTTTGCAAAAATATTTTTAAAAGATATTTTAAAACTTTAAAATTTTAACGGATTAGCGGATTAATTTTAAACCTATTAAAAATTTGAACTCTTAGAATACCTTAAAAGAATGTTTTGAAAAAATTTTAAATGTAAAAGTTATAAATCATATCGAAATATATATTTTTTATATTTCAAGCTATTTTAAAAAAAAATACTTATACAGTAGTCAAAATATCTCTGATATAAATTTAGAAATGAACTGATTTGTAACGAATTAAAAATGAGGGACATATTTTACAATAACGTCTAGGAGCCATAGGATTGATAGTGATATTTTATCTTATAAAGTAATAGCTTCATATCCGAATCTCGTAAGTATTATTTGCAAGGATTGAGAATTTATCCTCTACGTACTCTAGGGATGATAACACTAGCTTGTGGGCTTGCTCGGATCGAAATGTTACGTCAGTTTGGTTGGTGAAACAAAGCTCGATGTCACTTGTGGATTGATCTCTTACGACTAACGTACAAAAAAAATACTTATTACGGGTAGATTTTTTTTACTATAATTTAAAAAAAAAAGTTAATTGTATATTTTTCTCTCAGCCAAGCCATTTTGGTGTGTGATGTAGGTTGCTATTCTTTGATTATTGTTCCATTTCTCCTCCTCAAAGTCTTGTTCACTTCAAGGATATGGTGTCTATTATTTTGGGGCCTAGCAAACAATGTCCCTTAAAACTTAATCACCACTCTCGCACTTGCGTATCGGCCGGACCTCGGCCAAACCCTAAGATTGGCAACTCCAGTTTGTCGTGTCGATCGCTCAAGAATCGACATCCACGTGTCTCGACTGGCCTCGTACCAAGTTAGCACCGAACCCCAATTAGGTGAGCTCACACATAAACATCTCACTCGATCAACCAAGCTTACCCTGACCAGATCCACTTAAGATCCAAACCAATCCTCAGGAAAGACTTAACAATTGAATACATAAAATAAGGTATACTAAGTCAAGATCTCTATTGTCGCGAGCGGCTGCAGGATTGTCTAATATGGCCCATTAGCTGGATTGTCTAATATGGCCCATTAGCTTGGTTTCGTTTGCTGTCACTTTTGGCTCCATTGTCTTCGTAGAGATATATGAACTACAAGATTACTCTCTCTCTCTCTCTCTCTCTCATAAGCTTCCAAAATGTTGATACATACTTTGCTAGACATGCATAAATTAATCGAAGAAAAATATGAGAAACATGATAGTGATTGAAAATCACGGCAAATGATAGTCCCCGTCCCGGATGGGAGTTCCTGGTTGGAGCGTTCGAATTCGGTCTAATCAGGGATAATATCCTTTCCTCAACATGTTGCAAGAGGATTTTCTCTAGAAGACTTGATCTAGTAGACTCGATCTTACCTGAAATCTGACGAGATTGCTAAATTTATATTGAGAATTATTTTTTTAAAAAACTTTGAACAAAAAGTTATAGTAAAATACTAAGTCTTAGATCAAGATTCGTTTTTTAAATTTTTTAAAAATGCAAAAATGTCAGTTTTTTTTTTTTTAAAGAATATTGCTACAGTTCCGACATTTTTTTTTAAAATATTGAACTAAGATTTAGTATATAGGGTATTATTATGCGCAACATTTTAGTGTTTCTTATTATATAATTCTTAATTAAAAATATAACAAAAATAACTCCATATAGATATTTGATAGGTTTAACTTTGTTAAGTTTTGATAAAATCAAGCCTATTAGATCACTGCTCTTTCATCTCTCGTGTGTGAGAGTAAGAGAGTTTTCTTTTATAATTTTATTTTTTTATTTCAAAACGAGTATTTTCATCTCACATAAATATTTCGCAGAAATAAGACTAATTTCATTCGAAATACGCAGTTACAGTGCATTTCTTCCAACTTACTGCAGATTTGAGTGACATATATTATCTTTATTATTTTGTTGAAAAATTGTTTTAACTGATGTAATCATAATAACTTATACGATATCTGTATTATTATTATATTATTTTACTGAAAGATAATATTGTTAGGGTGACTTACGTTCTCATCGCTTGAAATGGACTTGGCTATATGATTTTTTTGAATTTTGGTCTCATAATGTGCATCAATTTCAAACATTCTAGAAGATTTTTGTCATTTTATATCCTTGCGTCGGCTCTGGGAAATCCAAATGAATTTCTTCATGATCTTGCGTTGAGCGTCTTAATAATTTCTCTGCTTATCTATATTTCTACATACATGATATTGGTTCATGCAATTAAAAACGTCGGGACAACAGGACGATAACTATGTCCTATTCCCGCATATGTTTCTTTTTTTCTTTTTTTTTTATTATTATTTTTTTTATAAAAAAAATTTTGATAGTAGTTTGGTTCAAGAAAATAAATCAAAAGTTTTTTTTTTTTTGATAATAAAAATAAATCAAAAGTGAATATTATCAATTTAAAGAAAAAAACTGAGAAGTGATAATATTTTATTTTTTTTTTTTTGATGAAGTAGAAATAATTACACTAACACCACTTAGATTTGGGTAAGGTGAAGGAAAAATTGTACAATGCTCTAATATAAGTTTCAAAATTATACCAAATTTACAAAAATTTAAATGTAATGATTTCTTAAAATAATTTTCAACTATAAAATTATTCCGAAAAGTAGATTAAATAACACGATAATTTAAAATTTTTCAAAAAAAAAATATTACAAAAGATTTAAAAATGATCATAAAAATAATAGTATAAATATTAATTGTATTTGTGTTGACCTTCCTACGGAGAGGGGGAAAGGGTTGGAGCCGCCATCTAGATATTTAATAAAAATTTAGAAAATTAGGATAAAACATTTTGAGATTTTTAGGTTCGTTCGTCGGTTACATGTGGAAAAGACGGAACACCCCCACAACGTCCCTCAAATGATGTTATTATATAAGTGATTAAAATAACTTTGAATTTATATTTTAACACATATTTATTATTAAATACTAATTAGCCGTCAAATATGAATAAGAGATACTAGCATCCACCTTACTCTCTAAATTATTTTAGACGGATATATCTAAATAGAAAAAATATATTCATCGAGATAATATCTAACGTCTTATTTTAACATTTTCTTTCTTTGCATGTGATTTAATTTTGATAAATATGTCTGACCGTATTATGAGAAGAATATCCATCGCTTCCCATTTTGGCCATTCGTTCTTATCTAACTCAATCACTTAGATTCGATTCATCTGGTCCCAAATCATTGTGCTCGGATAAATCAAATCTCTTCAGAATACGCATATATTTGAAAAATTAAATGTAAAGAATATAATTCGAAATATAAACTAAAGTATTATTATTAAGTTTGGGGGCTCGGCAACGTTTTGTTTGCTCTTAATCGCTCCATTTTTTAGTTTTAATGTGGGTGAAATGAATCAGAATTAGAAGTATACACCTCTATTTTTAATTCTTAATTAAGTTACGAGTGTACACCTATAACTCATTTTATTAAATTCTAAAAATATTTCTTGTAGTCTTAGAAAATGCAATTAAGTATGTTCTAATTAGGAAGTATAAAATTATGTAATTAGGAAGTATACACCTCTAAATATATATTCAGAATACAAATATAAACCTATAAACATCAAATTGATTTAAAATCGATTTAAAACCATATTAAATCGATTTGGACCCTAAATAGACCGGACCGAACCAATTTGGTCCGCTCCGAGCACAAACTGGCTCAGCCAGACCAATCTGAGCTTGTCACCACTTTTCTTTTTTTAGAAAATTACAATTAACTCCTTCCTAATTCTACGTTTTTTTAGTTCAACCCCATAAACGAGTAAACGCGCCTACATGGCGCGCAACGGCTTAGCCACAACGGCGCATTTTTTCTATTTTCAGGAGCTGAAAAAAGTTAACGTGGGAAACGGGGTTGAAACATATTACCATTCTTTTCACGCCCACGTGTTAAGTTGTGGGTCACGGTTCATGGATTTCGATTTTCGGGCGAGGATCCGACCCATTATGAGTCGTCTTCCTCGCCCGCAACTTTTTTTTCTTTTTTCTTTTTTTTCTTTTAAAGCAAAAAGCCAAGCGCCGCCGTTGCCTTGGCTCGTCGGCGACCGCTCTGAGCTCACCTCAGGGATTTTCGACCATTCCAGATGCAATGGAGATGTCAAAAATTAAGTTTCAGACCTCGTTAGGTGCATTTTCGAGTTTGCGGCGTTTCGGCCGCGTATCGGCAACCGGCTTCGTACGGCGACGTTCGGGTCGCTCTTGGGGTTTTTGGAGGTGTTGAATCCCTTGGTGACAATAAAATTTGATTTTGACGTGACTGTCATGATATATGACAGGGGTGCAAGTTTAGGTGTTTTTTTATATTTTTTTCGCGGTGACTCGCCGCCGGCGAAAAGCCACGGTGGCGCAGAACGATACAGTCGTGCAGTGCAGAAAATGACGAAGAGGTGTTTTTTCGAGGTTAGCTGAGGATCGCTTAGATTATAGTTGTTGGTCGGCCAATCGAGTGCAATTCGCTGGCGCTAACGACGGCGAGCTTTGAGACGAGTGGTGGATGAACGTGTTGCAATCTTTAAAGCTAGGAGATGATGTGATGAGGTGGGGTTCGATGGGTCAATCTTTAAAGCTCGGAGATGATGTGATGAGGTGTTATCGTATGCATATTGTGAAGCTGATCCAATTGGACTTAATCAGGTTAATTGGGCTTAACCGGATTTAAATGGGCTATTTGGACTTGATCGTGCCTAGCTGAACTTGATCGGACCTAATTGAGTATGTTTGAATGTACGGACTTAGTAGGTGCATTTTAGCAGTGCAGTCTGACAGTCCAAACAAAATTTATATATAGAATTTTTTTTCTATTTATTTGATTTATTATTTATTTATGTTTAGCTCTTTTAATTATAAAAATATAAATGTTAAGTTTTTTTTTTTTGTGTAATTTTATAATTAAATTTGTTTTTAAATGATATTTATAAATATAAATTTTAGTAAGTTTTTCTCCTGAGTTTTATAATAGAACTTCTCAAGGTGAAAAAGTGTGAGAGCATTGATTGCTATGGAGACGTGTGTTAAGATAACGAGTGAGATTTGGAAGGTCATAAATACGAGATAATTGGAAAATAGCTCCCTTTCATGTTTTTTTTTTGGGAAGTTATAATAAACAGATTATATATATATATATATATATATATATATAATATATATATATATATATATATAATCAGTTTATTTTATATTGCTGTCTTAATAAATAATTTTATGAATGGTATCGTCATATATTTCATCAATCAAAGAGTCTCGAATTTTCAATCTAAACAGTTACGAAGTCTGTGTTACCTTCTATGAAATATAATATGGATAAATTTTTCATATCCTTACGGGTAGTGCTTTCTTTCAATTTAAAATCCAAATGATATTGATACCGGTGATTATCCATCACGGAGGAGCTTAACCAGTAGATGGGTTGCTTATAAATTACTATTCATAATTTGAGCTCCCGTCGTTGTAATATAGGATATGAACTTTTTTGAATTTTTAGAAAAATATCAAAAGATTGTAGTCTATATGTCCGATAGCTAATGGATAATATTTGTCCGAATTTTACTATTTGATTATAATTTAACGAGCTGTGCATAATATATAGTAGAAAAAATTTATCTTGTTATCTAAAAAAATACATATATGGTGATGGTGGTTTATTTGAGCTCAAGTCAGTACTCCAACTCAGCTCCAACTCGACTACACTCTAGCTCGACCCGAACTTAAATAAGTTCGAACACGAGCTAATCGAGAACAGCTGAGCTCATTTTCACCCTAACTTTAAATGAGAGCCACAAACAAATATATAGATAACCATAGTTATCAAAACAAGATCAGACCGGCCGGTTCAACCGGAAACACGCCTTGGTCCGATCCGGACGGCCCCTCAATTGAGAAAGCATAGGAACCCGGACATGAACTGGTTGAACTGAATAAACCAATTTAAACTGGATTATACCAAATTTTCTATTTATTTATATTTTTAACTATATATATATATATATATATATATATATATATATATATATATATATATTATATATATATATGATTGTCCCGAACTACTTTTAAATTAAGTGTAATATGATCTTTTAGTCTATATATAAGTCCTTCATATAATAGTTTTAATTATTAAAAAAATTCCTTATATTATAAATAAATATAAATATACATATATAACTAAATAACTATACACACACACACACATATATATATATATATATATATATTATATAT
Organism: Xerophyta viscosa; assembly: GCA_002076135.1. NCBI lineage: Eukaryota > Viridiplantae > Streptophyta > Magnoliopsida > Pandanales > Velloziaceae > Xerophyta > Xerophyta viscosa. The sequence continues at coordinate 1,997,200 of MJHO01000001.1, forward strand.
ATATATATATATATATATATATGTGTGTGTGTGTGTGTGTGTGTGTGTGTGTAAGATGGCCAGACTGCAGAACTTCTATCTCATGAAATTTGAGGCCTCTGAATCGTTTCTGATAGCAGTAACTTTATAAAATATCCTCATACGTCCCACTACACCCTACTACTAATCTAGTTCTTATTTTAGTTAGTTATATATTTACACATAGGGACTTGTTTTTACGACAAATACATACATATGTGTGTGTGTGTATATATATATATATATATATATATATATATATATATATATATATATAACTGGTTTAACTGGCGGTTCAACAAGTTGAACAGGAACCGGAGGCCTCATGGGTTCGGCCACCGGTCCGGTTTTTAAAACCTTGCAGACAACCTTGTTTCAACAAAGAGTGGACAAGTATAGCTGCTAAAGAAGGAGAAAGCATAAATCAATGGGAGAATTCATATTGAACAGGACGATAAATTTCCAACAACAAATAGAACTTCCAGATGCTTGTTCTCCACAATTACTCGTTGCTTTATTTCGCCTACATTGGCTCACATACAGAAGACTAATACTTGTTTTCCCAAATAGAAATTTCACATAAACTTCTGTATTGGATTGGCAAATTTACCCGAAAAGTATTCAGTTTTAAATTTCAACAAGACCAGAAAACTGACAGCACAATAAAGCTGAAGGACAAAAGCTTAACAAATGCATTTAACAAGAAAAATATAGTCATATCCAGATAAACAGCGCATGAACGGCAGAGTTTTGAACCACATATGTTAAATAAGTAAGCTCGGAAAACTAAATAGCATACAGAAGAACTAAGCCGGCAATGCTCTTTGGATCAGAATGTTCGCATATGAACACCAATATGTGCAAAATTTAAATTAAGCATGGAGTGACGCAAATGTTTCGTTGCATATGTTGGCACACAACTAACGATCAAATTAGATATGAAATGACTAGAGAAAAAGTTGGTGTGACCCAAGGTTTTCTATGTCGAGTCGAGCCGAATTTCGGTAAACTCAGATCTCGGCATGTGCCGACCATGCCGTTAGTGCCGTGCCGACCATGCCGATATATATTTATTTATTTTTTTATAAATAAAAAATAAATATAAAATTAATTTAAAAATTCAAATATAAAATTTTTTGACACGTGTCGTTTCAGTTCGTACCGTGCCAACAACTGCCGGAACAGGCACGTGCTGCCCGACAAGAGCTGTGCCGACCGGCACCGAAAACCATGGTATGACCTTACTACGAACAAGAAGAAAGGAATTATTTCAAATGATTCGGACATGTAAATCGCTGCACCCACTGGAAGACATTAGGCAATAAAAATGACTATCAAAAGAGGTAGAGAAATGCAACTGATAGCAACGATCACTGGACTTGAACGAAGATATGCTTTATAATATAGCATAGTGGGATGCAAAGAATCAAAGATTCGCGTTGCCGACCCCAACTAGCGGGGGAAGGCTTTGCTTTTTGTTTAAGAACTAAGCCATAACTAAGAAAGCTCCCTATCTTCTGTCAAACCCTAACCACATAAAGGAGAAAGATAAAAGAAATGTTAATATGTCTCTCTGTGACCTACAAAACCTGTCCCTTTAATATGTTTGCTACACTGAAAAAAGACCAAAGAGGAACAGCCTAGCTACGAAATTAAAGACCAGTCATGAAAATGTGGAACATAAAACACCTTGATTTATAATCTAAGTAATGGAGAAGGCAGATGCTATAAACAGCACAAGAGGAAGAACATGGCATGCTAGACATAACATCATGACCGTCGAATACATGAAAGTGTTTTAACACAAGACAACCTAATTTATCTCAACCGTCCGAAACTAGAACGATGTCATTCTGTACATACAAAACACCATAGAAACTACATAGGATGTCAGAAGGTGGAAGCATTACGCAAATATTCCACAGTATCAAGAAGTCTACCATTCATGGCAACATGCTTTAAATCAATAATGAAATTATTACGAAGAAACCCGAAGCCGAAGGTTCCATCATTATATACCCATATCCTCCCCTCCACATTCCTAGGATCGCCAGATGAACCATGAAGATCTGGGATCACCAAATCATAGCTGGAGTTAATGCACAGAATACGAGAAACGGATTCCATGTCAAAGTTATCACCATTCCAGTCTGAAGGCTGAACATGTTGGCGCTGTTCATATATACGTTGCTCTTCTCTAGAGAATGGAGGTTCAATAAACATGGTGTTGGAAGTCCAGAATATAGGAGAATAACTGGAGAAAGGCTCTGCTGCCTCCCCAACCCGTCGACATGATATGCCTCCGCTTTCATCATAAGTAACAAGATAAATATCCAACTTCAAGTCCTCGGAAATTCCCTGATAGAAGTAAAATGAAGTTGGTTAAAGGAACTAGACATGACTAGAAAGTAAATATGGTAGGTCAAATTCTAATATAAATTTAGAAACACAGAAATAGAACTGCAAATAACATAACATTTAAAAAAATAAAACAATTGGTAAATTGTCATGCAGGAAAGCTCTCGGCAAGTGAAATTGAAAATATACCAAAAATGGATCCATAAATGTATCTGGTAAAAATGCAAGACTTGGCCAATATAACAATGGATTTTTAAGCACAAAATCTCAAATCATAATTAACGGAAAAAGAGACCAGACTTAGTTGATCAAGACCAACCTTTTGCTGTGAATCACTTAAGTTCATAGATCAAATTATCTTCAAAAGAACAATATGAATGAGTTAGGTGACAAACATATAGATTTAAACATCACATAAAATTACACAAAACACATTCACAAATGTACTTACCTACAACCATAAACAATGACAATTACTTAAATAATATACCCTGTGACAGTTCCATAGAAATTACGTGTCGTAGCTAACGCAAAATTTCTTACCAGTTCCAAAAACATATAAAAGAGTGTTTGCCTAAGCTCACAATTATAGCAGCTTTGTTCAAACTCACACCCATGTCAGTAAATGTCACATATAAAAGCTCTTCTGGACTCGCTCATAACCCCAAAAAGCCACTTCCAAAAGAACTTTCAAGATGGTACACATCAAACTTTTCCCAAAGTAACCTTGTTACTAACATCTTTTGAATATAGAAGAGATAAAACAATGAAACTCAAAGCAAAAGCTCTTACCTTCCAGAGTCCTTGGAGAGGCCGATCGCGCGTGGGGCAGTAATTCTCAATCTTTAGGTAATGCTTAGGCTCCATTCGCAATTTCCCAAGATGCTTCTTCCTCCGTTGTCTTCTCGCTGCTCTGTCGGCCGCTCCTGGACTCGTACGATTTGCAAAATATTGGTACATTTCTGACATGATCCGCTCTGGCGGCGAAGATCGGTTACTTCTGTTACCGTCACCCAGGCGTTCGCGCCAAAGACTCCCTCTGCTTTCTTCGACGACGATATGGTTGGATCCCAAGAAGCTAATTGCCACGTGGATAGGGTCAGCTTCGTCCGACGCATCATGGTAAGGGTGGAGGAAGGCGACGGGATCGCCTGAGGATGAGAGGCCGAGGTAGAGGAAGGGTATTTTGGTAATTGCGTTGGGCTGGTGCGGCGCGATGAGTGAGGCGGTGATGGAGGAGGGGGCCCAGTCGAAGAATAGGAGGGAGGCGGAGCCGATGAGGCGCCAGAAGCCAGGGAGGGGGGAAAGGTGGTGGAGGGCGGCGAAGAGGCGGCGATGAGGGACGGAGGGTGGGGCCCAGCGTCGGGGTTGGGTGAGGTGGGACCAGCGGCGGTCGGAGATGGCGAGCCAGAGAGGGGAGGAGGAGGAGCAGAGGGCGGCGGCGCGGCGGGCGGTGCACGCGAACGCGGCGGCGTCGGAAGGGGACAGGAAGCTCAGCACCGCCAGCTGCACGTCCTCCGGGAAGTCCCAGAAGGATACGCCCGTCATTTCCACAAATCGAAGGGGTAAAATATTATCTCAAAAACTTTTGCGAGGTGGATGAGAGCGAGAGCGCGTGAGAGATTGCAATTGCAAGTTAGGTTCCGATGCCACCTTCTGAATATTAAGCGGCTTTGATTTGTTTGTATTGAGAGAGGGTAGGAAGAAATATCAGATGAATAGAGGGAGGTAACTGCAAAAAGAAACAATTCGAGAAAAGGTCTAGAATGCGCCAGGACCTTCGTGTGACATTTTAACAATTAAGGACTGGTTGGTGGGCGTAATTAAATTGAAGTTGGCCATTAATGCTAGATCATAATAAACCCAAAGAGAAATAGTATTCCTATCATTTGAACTCTGAAAAATTTAAAATTAATATGATATTATTCACGTCAATTTATTTTCTATTATTTTAAAAATATATATATATTTTTTATATAATACTTCTAAAAAATACAAAATAATTCTTTTCAAAATATTGAAGAATAATAGATATTTATTTTTAAAGCATATTATTAAATTCGGACAATTGCATATCTCCTTAAATTCTTGATAGTCAAAATGAATCTGAAAAAGTATTCCTTTTTTACATTAAAACAAGCAATAAATCTTAAACAGACCTATCCATTTGAGCAAAATACTCACTGCTCATTAAGGTGAAAATCATGTTTAGAGGGAATCTGAAAAGAAGCATCCTGAAGAGCATGGAGCGGCGAAGAACGGAATGGAATCCTCGACAGAAAATGGAATCCATGGTTGGCAGCGGAGTAGGAGGAGCTGATGCTGAAGGCAACGCAGAAACTGAAGGAGTGGGAGAGTAGAAGACGGTGAGAAGCAGGAGAAGAAGGTATTGGGAGAAAGCGAAGATCTCTGGTGTGATGCCTGCTAAAAAGGTCGTCTTCTTTTTCCCTGAGAATTATTTTCTTGGAGTTGACCGTTGTCTTAAATGTACCAGAGAATAGGTAGATCTTTTCCGTTATACATTCTATAAATTTCTTTCAATTTATGATAATAATTTTTATATATATTTTTTTAGAAATTGAAATATAAAACTTATAAATTTTAATAAAATTATAATTTTTATTATTAAAAAAAATTTTTAAAAAATATTTCTAATATTTAGTTTAAATTTCAGCCTCTTAACGGATATAAAAAAAATTTATAAAATATTTTAAAACTCGTTATTATTTTAAAATTTTAAAATATTTATTTATAAACATTTTTTGGAGTTGAAGAGAATTTGAGCAATGGGCAGAGATTTGGTCCCACCAGAAAAGGCCATCATGCTTCTGCATGTTCAAACCCAGTTTGCTGCTGTTGGTGTGGAGGCAGCGGTCATCGTAGTTTCTCTTGCAGGAAAAATCCTCCTTCGAGAAAGCACTGGGACTGGTAGGGACCAACATTCATCTAACCATTACAGATCTGATTAAGCAAAAATATATCGGCCTTCATTGTTCTGCGATTATCAATTGCTCCGGGAACTTGGTCAGATCTGATGTTTGGATCAATCACGCTCTCAAAGTGATCGCTAACTCTCAGCACGATCAGAAAGTTATTAAGATTGGAGAAAATAGGTTTCTTTGTTTTTTTTTCCAATCCAGAGACGAAATATCATTGCCCGCAAGGAAGGGCCCATTATCATTTCATGGTACTCAAGTCAATGTCAGAGCTTGAAGCTTAGATTTTCATGGTTAACAAGAGTTTGGTGGTAAGCGTGCTTGGATCAATTTGCATAATGTTGTTTCCTTTTTGTGCTCTACATCGTCAAGCGATCCGAACTAGTTTGCTTGGCTTTTTCAAATAGATGATGAAGCTAAACTACACCAAGATCTTGACTTTTGCAAAGTTCTTGTATCCTGCAAAGACCTTCAGAAAATTCCCATAATGATAAATCTCTTTGTTGATCGATATAATTTTTTAAATGTTAAGATCTCTGTTAGCGGATGGGTTAATGAAGATCTCGAGGAAATCATTCAAGCAAACAACAGTACTGTGAAGGTACCAAAGGGTCCTGGGCAGATGCGGTGAGAATGAAGCCATTCCATGTTAATCGTGTATGGGTGCCTAAAGCAAGTAGCTATCCCCCATGCACCGGTTATTCCGGCGGCGGCAAACAGTCCGGTAAGGCCTGTCGTTGAAGGGTTAGAAGGGGAAAACATCGCAGGTCTCTTCATGTGTGCATGAGCATTCAGGTGATGCGTCGAACAAAGTGATGTACTATGAGAAGCACGTTGCTGGGATTTTTTTTTTAATTATTATTATTTTAATAAAAAATTAATAAAATAATATTAAAATAAATTTATTTGTCAAACTAACGTCCGCGGCGCCATGTCAAACAGCGTCTTTGAAAAACGCTCTTTCCCGCTGACTAGACAGGAGAAGAGCGTTTTCTCAAAAAACGCTCTTCCTCCTAAAAGCGTCTCTGCGAAAGACGCCCTTTCCATCCCGAGGGACTCCAAAATCGTCTGCGAAATTTTTTTCTAAGAGGACGAAGAGCGTCTTCCGATATGCGTGCTAGATAGGCCCTTGAATGGGGACTTCCATATCATAGCCTTTAATTTTTAAATTGATGAATAAATTTTTTATTTATATGTTAATTTTAATATTTAAATATTTATTTAGAATTTTTAGAAAAATGTTCAACATAAAATTGTAGATTTTAATCAAATCTACAATTTTTATTTTAAAATATTTTTTTAAAAATATTTCTAAAATAGATGTTTTGGGTTCTAAAGCTCAACGAGTTAATAAATTGATTTTGAAATCCATTAAAACTTTTAAATCTCAAATCACCTACTTGGAAATTTTTTTTAAATATTAAATATAAGAGTTGTAAATCTTATCAAAATCTATAACTAATGTTAAATTTTTTTTAAAAATTACTTATACATAATAGTCAAAATATCTTCAGCACGAATATCGAAAGAGATATTTTTTAAATTTAAACAGTAATTAGAAAATCTAAAAGTTAATTTATAAAATAGAAAGAAATCTAAGGGCTGATATGGTGTTTGCCCCCGGTAAACTACTTTCTTCTGCTACGCACGCTGCAAGATCTGTGAATGACTTTTCCTCTGCTACGCAACCTTCGAGAATTCCTGGTGGAGCAGGTATTTGTGCTTGTAAATGATTTATTTAATAGGCTCAAGAATCAGTTGACAGGAGCATATTCTACTAAAAGTGAGAATAAAGGCTTAGTTTACTAAAAAGTTCTCAAACTCTCGATTCGGCTATTTTCTCTAGCTATTTCTTAAAAAAATATATATATATTTTGAGCTATATCCTTTTGTCTTATATTTTCATGAAGGGTATAGAATAATTTTTTTTTTCTTAGCTAAATCCTCCAAGGACAATAATTGATCAGTAAACTAGAGCATTAGTACTATTTCTCTCTTAGAAAATAGCTAATTTTTGTATTTTTGATAATAACAAAATGCTATCCAAATGGGCCGTTTAGAGATCTTTTCATCGTTACCCTCAACTGTATCATTCCACATGGTGATTTAGTAGCCCACAACAGGAAACATTGATTTAATGGAGAACATTGACACCTCCATAAATGATTTATTCAAGCACAGCTTCTTGTACCTCTTCTCCAACAGGCTACGAGGTTTAATTCGCAACCATGTATTCCACTTGGTGGTACCAGCTCTCTTGCTCGATGCGATACTCGCCAAAGTTCACCGTCAAAGGAAACATATAATGCTATTGAAGCTTGGATAGGAAATTGGATTAAAGCTTGTATTTCTTCCTCAAAGCTTGCTATTCTAATCAATGAAAAACCTAGAAACTGGATATTCTCTAGGAGCGGGCTTTGACAAGGTGATCCGTTGTCTCCGACTCTCTTCATTCTTGGTGTAGATGTGTTTGCAAGGATGCTAATCAAAGCAAGGAATAATGACTTTATTTTTTGTGCCGGTCCTAATGAAGATATTATGTCTCTTCAATACACTGATGACACTTTGGTCTTCTTTAAAGCAACTCCCGATATCGCTTCCAAGCATAAATCAATTCTTGACCTCTTTTCATGGCTTTCTAGTCTAAAATTAACTTTACAAAATCAAATTTGATCTTCTCAAGTGGTTGTCAGATCGTAAGGAAAGAAAAACTTCTATTTACATTGTTGTTCGTCGAAATTTTTTGTAAAATATTCAGGATTGCCTTTAAGGAATCATCTTAAAAGAAAGAAGATTAGCTATATATCATTGGCAAGATTGAATGCACAAATGAAGGTTGGATGAGTAAATTATTATCGCTTGGAGGGAGACTCATTTTGATCAATTTAGTATTAACCCATATTCCAATTTATTTCTTATCTTATTTTTGGGCTCCTTCTTGGTTTATAGAAAAAGTTGATGCTATTAGAAGATCGTTCTTATGGAAAAGAAAGAAAGACATTATAGGGGTTTATGCCTAGTAAGTTAGAAATAAGTTTGCAAAAGCAACGCACAAAATCGGCTTGGAGTTAAAGATATGGAAAAAATTCCATCGAAAAAATTTGTATTAGAGGAATTGTATAGAAGAAGAAGACCTCTTCATGAAGCATCCTTGCCTAATACAGCATCTCCCTTTTTCGAAAGGTATCCTTAAAGTTGGATCCATCTTTAAACATAGCGTCCAATATATTTGTAACAATGGAAAATGAATTTCATTTTGGGAAGACAATTGGTTCGAAGGACAATCTTTCGCAACAACCTTTCCTCATCTGTATGCTAGATCCATTCGCAAAACGCTACTATCGTGAGCATGTGCAAAAACAGAAGGTGAATGATTCCTTGCATTCAAAATGGGTCTTTGGAATTCATAAAAGGCAGAGGCTTCTTCAGCTACTAGTAAATATATCTCTTAATGCAACTCAGGACGACATAATATGAAAATAGAGGGTCAACGAAAAGTTCACCATTAAAAGTTTCTACGGCTTTATCAATGACAGTTTTACTCGTTGTGCATCTACTACAGTAATTTGGAAAATCAAAATTCCTGAGAATGTCAATATTTTTGTTTGGTTAGCTACTAAGAATATAATCCTTATTGCTAAAAAAAATTTTAAAAGAAAGAGATTGGTTAGGTAGTGAAATTTGCTATCTGTGAATGGAGTTGAAGAAATACTACTCTTTGCTTCTCAGATGTCCATATACTATGATGTTGTGGTAAAAGTTATTATTTAAACTTGGCATGTCTAGCCTTCCAACTTCTAAATAGATATTTTGAGACTCCAAAATTCTCACAAATTTAAAAAATATTTTTGACGTTAAAATCTTTTAGCTCAAACACCTATTTAGAAAAAATTTTCTAATGATAGTTGTATTTCTCATGAAAATTTTTCAAAAAAAAAAAAGAAAAACTTAGATGTACTTGGTATACAGATGACGTGGTGGACCGGGTGCACCCAATAATTTCTCATCTTTAGTTATAAACACAATTGCTATTTATTTGTGAAGCAAAAGGAATAATATGTGTAGAACATGCATAAAACTTACGAAAGTTTATCTTTATTATAATATTATCAACACCTTTTTTAATTAAACCAGTCAAATAGTCATTATCAGGATATTACCTATATAGAACCATATGCTCTCTGATAGATATTTACATATCCATCAGCCGGATCTCATCAGGCTCACAAAGTTACATCTTTTGTTTTAGTTTTTTTTTTTTTTTCTTTCTACCCTTTTCTTGGTTTTCCATTTGTCGCCCTGATTTTGGAGGTCATATCAATTTTGTTCGTAATTTTTTGTCGTTAATTTACAGTTCTTTTAAATTTAGTTCAAATCCAGCTAACTTTGGACAAAAATTCAAGATAAAAAGACTCTGTCTAAATCCATAAGATATTATTGGTATTACCCTGGATTAATTACACATGACACAGGTAATCACCGAACTTGATAGCACTTGTACATCAGTCAACCATCTAGTTTGTCGCAATTTAGTCCGCTTAGTCCTCCGAAAATTCTATTGCTAAGCTAACAAACCGGACATGGATGGCTATTTACCAGCAGCAAGAGTTTAGATCTCATCGTTGCCCTAGCGCAGAAGTCCCACGATGGTGCTTATCGAAAAAATCTCAACCTAACCCAATTTGCGAACACATAATCTAACCAAGTCCGAGATGGTGCTCATCCTTCTCTACCATCTAAACAAGTTCACCTTCTGTACACAATATTACTGTTGCATCCCTCCACATCAGTTGAGTTTAAATAACACTCCAATCCACCCCGGACCCCGCCCCTCAAGCTCCGGCTGCACAACACAGCCAGATCCTTTTTCTTCGATCTTTTCTCCGACCCGAAAAGGATGGTACCACTTAGGTTGGTGGTAAGCTTAAGGCCCCCTAAGCTTATAAGCACAAACTCATCCCCCGCCTAGACGGTATGGAACTTACTCTTCGTGGACTCACGCCTAGGCACAAATCTTGTCCAACGGTGCCCAGCTCACGACGTTCGGTTGACCGATCCTCATATTTCGGTCAATTGAAACCTGCGCAGACCGCGCACACACGATCGCACCAAACCCGAGGTATTACATTTAAATGCTGACGCTCTGTCCCGCACACCAAAGCTCTCATCATTGTACCAGGATAATAAGATAACCTCTTATAGTAGGATATACACTGCTTAAGCGGACATGAACAACAACTGGATTGTATTACTATTAATAATCATTTTGATATGATCCATCGATCAATTGTGTAGACTGCACACATCCTGATGAACTCGAGATAAAGTTTCAGATGCAAAACAGTAATCAGAATGGCCATTGACAATAATAGTCTCATTACATTACAACTATAATCCCTTGTATCAAATATCACATCTCTGTAGCTAAATATATCTACGATCGTACTTTTCATTCCATTGTTCACAAAATACATAATAATATATAAATAAGCAGAAGGGGAAAAGAAAAGAAAAGTAAAATCCAACTATTTAAATGAGTAAATGGTAGAGATAAGCAAACAAAGCAAGCATTTTACTGCACAAGTTGAAAACCAATATATACACTGGGATTATACATAACCAATATTAATGTACTTAGCAGAAAGGACGTTACCGGAATTAACTATTTTCCAGAATTGGCATCTGCGATGTTGAATTTCCGTTTAAAAGATTAGCAGCTATTATCAGTAGCTCAATCATCTCCAACCCGGCAGCAGGAACTGTATCCACTCTCTCGCGTTGCGACGGCTCAGAAGATGAGTAGGTTTCCTCGTTCGAACTACCATAAAGCAATGCAGGTTCAGATGTATCTGATGACCAGCTGACTGGAAGAGAGCTGCTGAGGGCTGTCTTCATTTGTTTTGCTTCTGAGATTATTACATCCAACGTTTCTTTATTACCAACTGTTGAGCTAGCAGAGGCACACGCTTCTTGTACCTAGATAGCAAGAAAAAACAATTTGAATACCATTTAGAATGATAAAGGAAATAGTAAATCGGACTTAGAGAATAGGCAGGATTTCCTCTAGTGAATTTCCCCCCCCCCCCCCCCCACACACACACAGAGAGAAGAGAAGAAAAGAAGAAAAGAGAGATCCTACTAAACTTAATTCAGTCCTGCAGATGAAATAGTAAATGCAACATAAAACTTTTGGGAACACAAGTATGACAGTTTATATTACAAGTACAACTAAGATATCAAATTTTCTTCGAAACTTCATACTACGTGAGTATCACACTCGATAGTATAAAGAAAGAGAGGTGGTTTTGTTCAAACGCTGTCAGGCAACTAGAACTTCTATTGACCCGGACGGCACCTAGACCCCGGATGGTCTTGCAAGCATTAAGTTGCATGTGTGGCTCCTACTCCTCTACCTCCTGCAGTAGCAATGCAGCAAGTCTTGTACGATTGGGAGACTACCGGCCATTTAAGGTCCGTCGCACAGGAAGCACGCCATTTGCTTCCGAGACTTTGGCCATCCCTTGGCCTTGTTCTCCTTTGCGGATTCTCTGCTGTTGGTGTTTTCCTCTCTCACACCATTGCTATTGTACCCCTCATTATCCTCGGCTTCCTCTTCGCTCTACCCACGTACCTTGAACTCGATCAAGTACTCTGCCTCTCGGATGGCAGCTGCTAAGAGTCTGCACACCCCTTAACTTGAGCTCTAACTGAGCCCACCTGGTCAGATCGTCCACGAATGTGAACAATGCATCTTGTTCCTACATGTTGGGGATCTCGAACATGAGTTCTGTGAACTCCTTCCCATAATCAGAAACAGTCCCTGTATGCTTGAGTCGCCTTAGCTTGCGCCGTGTTTCATGCGATACATACTCGAGATAGAAGTGCCCCTTGAGTTCATCCTTGAAAGCCTACGTGTAATGGCAGTCCACCTCCCTCTTGCTACGTAGTCACACACTAGTCGCCACCATAGAGTTGCGACTTTCCCCCAAGAAAAGTGGAACCGTTCGAAGCCTGGAAGCATCATCATGCAAGAACACATCAAAATACCTCCCCATGTGGTACAAAAAATAGTCGATATCACGCGCTAAGCAATCTCTTGAAAACCTTTGGCTTGGGCACCTCCACATGCCCTGTCGGATGCCCAAGTTGTCCACTATTGGCAGCCGCTGCCGCTCAAGCCTTCATACAAGTTCCCGTCTTAGCCCTTCCAAGGCAGGTTCTCACGCCAGTTGCTTGCGCAACTCCTAATTCTCCTAACAAAGTGCCTCGATTTGTGCCTCCATTGTAGCCAAGAGCTGTTGCTGGTCGCCCACGACTTCATTTACCGTTGCCACCATGTGCGCCTCAAGGACATTGTCCATGTCCATGATACCCTGCACCGCGTTTGGCCACCTTGCCCACCAACTTCCCAAAGCTTTGTGTCAATGGCTGTCAAAACGTTGCATGATGGCTCCCTCATTGGCCTCCCGTTAGTCTTCTTCTTTTGTTGTTCCTCTATAATCACCTCGCTCTCGCTGTGTTACATCATCGCCACGAACCTAAAGCTGTGATACCATTTGTCACGGGGCTAGAAACTCCTAGTGACCAGCGCTACATCTAGACCTCGAATGGCCTAAGTTCAGCCTGACTTTAGACAATAATGAGTGAGAGATTTGGTGGGAAATGCCCATTTTACTTGATGAAGAAAAAGTGAGAGGTGCCTAAGCTCTCTACAATATGCGCTATATTTGCAAGTGCCAATGGATTTGTATTCCTATAAGAATTCCTAAAGTCACTAAGGCATTAAGTAAGAATTGATGGAGTCCTTTGAATCCGTAGCTGTTGTTGACCTTTGAGTTCCATAACTCTTGTCTTAATGCTCCTTAGTGGGCTATCATAACTCCCGAACATTAAAGTAGTCCAACACTCCCGGCTATACCGTTTGTACTGCGAGGAGACCCGAGTCTGACTCTGCTAGAACCTCGCTGCGTGACAACGTAAAGGGTTCCAAATAAGAAATAAAATTAAAAGTTATGAATGAATGAATATTACGGAAGATGAGGGTATTATGAGAATTTAAAATTTCATAAACGATAAGTAACAAAAGCCCAATAAACCCATGTATTTTATATGGCACAAAATGCGATTAAGTTGGCTGTTATGGGACTATATCTATCTCATGGCAGCTTTAGAAAGCCCTTACATTTGTATAGGAAAAAGGTATATCTAGGGAATTTCTTATCCACTCTGTTTTCAGATTTTTGCATGGATACAATCGTACTTTTGACTATCCCCTGCGTATAGAAAATAATGGATCTAGAGACTGTCATATGAAATACAGTAACAATCTCGTTATAAAAGGTCTATGCATAAGAAACTAATTAAAAAAAATGGAAGGCATCATGGTAGAATGATAGAAAAAGACGAGGTTATCTATTATTTGAACAACTAACGTTCATCTGCTAACAAAATTTTAACACCTTTACAGTAGGAAGAGCTTATATTTGGCAAACCTGCTTAAAGAAAAGGAACACAAGTTCGCACAAATTGATATTACACTGCCTTTTTACTTGAGAATACAAACATAATTTGTGCCAAATCAATATCATTGATGCCATACCATATTCATCAAGTGGTTTGGAGGATTAGCAAGCCTAAGGTAAACCAAACCTTAAGAAGTGAGAGACGAAGCCTATGGATCAAGGAGGTGAGGCGCTCTATAGTTGCCATGCTCTCCTTAAGTGCTGCATTTTCAACTTTCAACCTACAAGCCCAGCAACAAATATCCAATTAAGAATGTGCAAGTACCCAAGTCATCCAGTGCTCATAATGTAATAATATATTTTGGAATGCTGCGTGTTAGAACGGAAACCACATGCAGATGGACATCAGTTTTTAGCAGACAGCTGGATGACTAAGTAACAAAATGTTTACGCTCATTTTTGCAAATGCATTATAAAGGAAGTTTACAATACTTAAACGTTCTCTCAGCAGCAAAAGAAGGAATTGATTAGATCTAGCTATCCTTGTGATGGCGACAGGAGTAAGTAGTATGAACACATAAGTAGATAAACAAACCTAACGCAGATGTTAAAAAAAAACAACCGATTATTGTCATATTTTCTTAATTCTGAAAGTTTGATTAAGAAGATAGAGAAAGGTTCCCCAATAGAACTACAAGCATTTTGTAGATGTTTTTCCTATTTAAACCATTGGTAATCTTTGTTCATTCAAACAAAATATGCAAACAGACCTTGCAACATCAATAGAATGGTAGTTTCTCTTTATGTTCGGACCGCTTTCCTCATTAGTTGCATGAAAGTCTGTGTCATGTTCGCCATGATCTTTACCAATCCAACGTTTCAGATATGTTCTTTTTAAAACTGTCCTTAGCTTTCCTTCATTTTCATGAAGAGTGACACTTTTATCAGAAACGGTACCGGCTTTCCTGCAAGAAAAATAAAAAGGGGTATTAAATAAAATGTGCTTTAGGTAACAATATATACCGTATTCAACAAAAAAAGAAGATGTCCACAAGAACAGCATCAAACTACGTGGTGCAGATTTTAGTAGTGGTAAGTAAATAAAGAAGGAACATAATGTTAGTAAATGTGTTAATTAAAAAAAAAGCAACCAAATGATATGAGGGAGTTTTAATGATAGTGATACCAAGAGACAACTTCGCTGAAAAGGCACATTAGGAGAAAAAAGAACACTTATTTAATTATCTAATCCACAAGTTTTCCAAGCTTCGCGTCTAGGGTTTAATAGGTCACCATCGGGCATCTACCAGTAGAAATATACTTGCAAGTATCTATGGGTACAAGGATCTATACAGCCAACCCTACCTAGTGGGAGAAGGCTTTGTTATTTTTGTTCTATGGTTGTAACCAAGAATTTCATACCCCAAATGTTGTTGCAAGTGTAAACCATATCTTAGAATCACACAAATTACAAGCATTTGGGGATCCTAGATTCTATTAGCATCAGATTGGATGGAGCCTCCGGTCAAATCAAAATCTTACTATAAGATCAAGCAGTCCAAATTGCATGAAATTTTGGTCTTAAAGCTTTTATCGTAGTAACATCAGACACACTACCTAAGGGTTCTATTTATGTACTAGGTTGAAGGATTTTTGAGCCGCATCAAGATACGGATTAAGGGTCGAGTTAGAATTAGGGTTTGCATGAGTTATAATATGAGTATTATTTGGAGAATATTTAGTAGGATACTTATATTGGGATTTAGGAGAATATAATTGGAGTTATTTTAAGAGAGTATTTTTAGAAGGATATTTAGGAAAAATATTTGGTAGGATTATGGAAAACTAACCTCTATAAATATGACTGTACTATTTGTTATATGGAAGAAAATAGTTAATGTTAGATATATTAGTTTGTAGAATAGAGCCGCCATAGCGCCACCGGTGTTTATTCGCTGCGTACTGGCCGCCGACGGGAGTTGACCAAGTCGGTTCATAATAGGCTCCTAATCCACATTGCATATGTACTTATGAAAAAAGATACATATAGAGTACTATGTGGCTGTTTTATTGTACAAAAATCTTCCTCATGGAGAATTGTCTTCTACCCTATATTTAACACCATCCCTAGATCTTTTTTCTCCATCCCAAAGTGCTTTCTACCAAGGTTTTTGGTGGCGACTCGAGCCGAATCTCAATAAACTCAAATTCCAACATGTGCCGACCATGCTAAGGATGATGTGCCTTGCCGACCATGCAGATATACATTGTTTGCTATTTTCAAAAGTATAAATAAAAATTCAAAATAATTATAAAATTTATATATAAGGTTTTTTGGCGCATGTCTTGCCAATAACTACTAGAACAGAAACGAGCCGTCCGACACAGGCCCTACCGAACGGCAGGTAAAACCATGCTTTTTACTATCATTATTTGCAAATGGCGTCACCTCCTAAGTCAGAACCAACTCCTGGATCCCAACTAGATTAAGTTTCATATTCTATGGTGTGAAAGCAACCTGTAGGATAACGAATTTGACAACAATGTACAATGCAATGACAGCCATTACGTAGAGTTACTAATATTCTCACAAATATTCATATAATTTAAATTGTAAATTGGTAAAATAAAAATATACTCGCATGATAGTTGATATAGTTGCTTTAACTCTGCTAACTCCATAAGAGCTTTTACTTTTTCATTTGTAACCTGCAATAGAGGTGAAAAGCAAATCAAAATGCAAGAAATTATGAACTATACCACAGCATCTACTATAAATTTTATGCTTGTATTGAGCTAATAATAGATGAATGTCATTTTGCATATCAAAGAGTTGGGGAAAAATGCAATCACTTCCTACTAAGGATGTGCGACATTAGCTGTTTCAAATGATACCAAGGGGCGCATGTACAAAATTACTTTAATTGTAGAAAATGTTTACTTCAAATAATTCATCCATTTAGAATGTAAACATAGTTCACAATATAATCTTTTCAAATGAAAGACATAAAACCGGGGTTTAAGGTGTCGTCTCGTGCCGCGTCTCGATAAATCCCAAACTCGAGACATGACATGCAGGTTCTTGCCCTGCCGGAACAGGTAAGTGCTGCCCGGCACGACTGTGCTAACCGGCATCTAAAACCATACATAAAGATGTGTCCATTCAGATTCACTATTCAATCCGACATCAAATACCAATTTACGACTCATGTTGCAGTAAATATTTATACCACATGACGAAGTTATTGCTTTTGCTACTTAGACAGCATTGCTTATACTCAGGTAGGCTTATAGTTATTTGTAACTCTTAACCACATGCCAGTAACTGTGAAGATAGACCACTCAACCAGTGGAACGTGTGAAGCATACATGCTCCACCATCCCATTAATTGTTCTGAAGCTTTCATTCCTTTAGCATCCTCTTTCAAAGATGGCATGATCATAGTTCACTGCGCTCTGTGAGCTAAGTTTGGGTGAATTCAAATCTCGAAACATGTCAAGTATGCTAACAATTAAACATTTTTATTTAATATTTTATCATTCTCTCTCTATCTCTTCGATAACAACGACAATGGTGGGTGTAAAATTCTCATCTTTTCCTTTATTTTTGGAATGCCACTAGCGCCTACCGGCACATCATCCCAGTTCCAAACAGCACATCATTGCCAGCATGTAAGAGTGAATAGCCACTTGGGCCTGGTCACTGTGACCCCATTTGTAAGGAGGCACCCCTTCTCCTGAAGGGCCGTCCTACGCTGCCGAGTCTTGATGCATTATCATTCTCCATCTATGCTCTTCTTTTCTCTGTCCTGAAAAAGGATTGTTTATGCTTTTCTAGACTGACTTGGCTAATCAGTCCATGGCTATAGGCTATTTCAAATGCTAGTTTCTGCACGTCTTATTCAGTCAAGAATACATAGAGAATTCTTCCTGTTATGAACATTCAGAGTAGTTGCATTTTTCTTCAACCCACTGGCAGCATTGGCTCGCACCTAAACCTTACAGTACACTGATTCTTTCTCATATAAGATACTATAAGCTTGAAACTATCAAGATTCTATTCTTGTGGTTAGAAGGAAAAAATCTGTTATTCATGTATATTTTGTAGCACCATGCATAGAATGATAGAAGGATATATTATGTGTTTGTAACTAGCATTTTTTTTAATTCTTTGAACAGATTATTACCATTTTCATTGTTTCTAAAAAAATTAGGAGCTCAATAAATTCATATCTTGTGTTTCCACAACTCTTGTTAGAAGGAAAACCCACAAGGTTGGATAATTATCAAGTCTCTGGACACCTCTACACGGTTACTGTTTTATAGTTTCAAAATAGGAGGTCAGACTCTGTTGCTTGCCTAAGTTATGTGAATTAGTATTCACCTCTACTAGTATGAAAAAGCCTTTGGTTAACTTGCTGTGAGGAGCAGTTAACCACTAGTGCTGTAGAAAAAAATAAGTTAGTGAGAATGAGATTTAAAAATAAAAATCATATTTGAAATTAAAGCACAGCAACCTGAAGTAAGTTTCTTTGAAGTTCCTCAATCTTCTCATGAAGAGCCTTATTCGTTTCTCTTTCTAGCATATGCCTTTCCTCTTGTTGTGACATAAGCAACAACGCAGCAACCTGCACTTCAAGTAAATAAGTTATTTATGAAAATGCAAACTAAACAGAAAAGTGTGCTACCTTCTCCTATTTAGTAAATTATCAGCACATGATCATAAGCTTACAAATCAAGTGATTAAAAATGGAAAATGTTACCTTCTCTTTCAACGCTTGAGCAAGGGCATCCGAAGGATCAGGTATACTTCTGGTGTTAGAAACAGTTGTATCTTGTTCTTCCAACTGTGATTGAATGGATACAGGCATAACTTCAGTAAAGTTGCAAAAATAACTTATCTTATGTCAAGACAAGAACCATGCATCGTAAAGTTCTGGCACAGAATGCTCAGTTGTGCCCGCCTCAAGAGCTTGTGGGATCTTATTCTTTTTGTCTGTATTATTTCAACTTTCCGGAATAAGTAATAATCCATTTGCAATCCAACTGTGGATTGCAATATCATCACAAATGACTATGGAAATAAAAGACACGTGTATCGCTTGAGTGTCGGTTCACTTGTATGACCATAACTTTATGACCATTCAGTAGTAAATATAGGTTAATATGGTAAAATTATTGCAGATATGACAGGGTAAACAGATGTCTATCATTGTTGGATGTGCTCTAGTGCTAGCCGACAAAAAGCAGTAAGTTGAAACACATCTTTGACCTCTTGTCCTCTCTACAGAGTGAAAATTATTCCAGATCATTTTTTCTACATAATTAATTCGGGAGGATAGTGATGAAGTAAAAGGACAACTCTGTGAGTTCACTTCTCACAAATGTTCCCAAATTCAATGGATTTGCTACTAGTAAGGAAGGGGAATTAATACCCATGTGTTGCAACATACTGAGCATGTTGATATGAAGCACACGATATACCTTGCACGAATAGTGCTTAAGCATCCTGATTGGCATTGGAGCCGAAGTTCTGGGAGTAGAATATTAAACTTCGAGGTTCGGTTAACCAAAGTAAAATAGCACTGCAATGCAAGTCGGCATTTTATTAGACACATGTAACATACCTTAGCCGATGTATTAGCATTTATGTCATTGCTCATATGTACATCCTTGCATTCAAAGTTACTGTACTCCTTATCTTTCTGAACAGCGTCCTTTAACTCACAATTTGTGTGATTTTGAGCAATCATTTTCTCAACCTCCAAGTACACTGAAAGCATATGAGCTCTTTCATCATCCAGAATTTTCATAACTTCACTTTTATTCTGATATTGGTAGGCACGCAAAGTTGAAAACCCACTCCTAATCATGCTTCCTAAGGTAGCCTGCAACAGTGGAGTTAATCGGCTATAAAATATTGGAATATTAGCCACAAAGATGAGGAACTTATTGCATACTTGCTTCTTTTCCAAAGTTTTGACATGTCTTTGTAGATGATGTTCAATTTCAAGCCCCTAACCAAATAGGAGAAAATTTGTAGTCATAAGCTGTTAAACAAACATGACATGCCTTATATAGAAGTTATGAATACCATACGCATGTTGCGTTGCAGCTTTTCCATTGAGTTTCGCATTGCCTCCAATTCTTCTTCTAAAGATTGCTGTATAAAGTAGCTAGTCAAAATAAAACAAAGAAAAATCCATAAAGCAGAAGCTCCAAATACAAAATAAATTCAGATTTTAGCAAAAGCAAACTACAAATTTAACATAGAAAAGCTCCATCAACAAAACCATTTAGCGTTCAATCTTGATACTTCACTTACAGTTTAGATATCCAATATTTTGCATCTATTATTAGCTGGATATGAAAAGGTAAAAAGCAATACATAACTGGTAAAAAGCAATATATAGCTCATTGAAACACAGAAGGGCACAACAGCATCAAAGGGCTGGTAATTAAGACACTCCGCCATAGGGAGAATACATGGGTTCAATTCTCCCAAGAGGAATTCAAACAGATCAATCAGAAAAAAGAAACACAGAAGGACAAAAATCACCCATTCAAGACCAAACAATATTAGGAGCAATTTGAAGATCTAAGTAATCATTTAGTATCAACTTTGGTTTTCTTTTCAATATAATGAGCCTATAGAGTATGTTCCTTAATAACAAGTTATGTAGCCTACCAAGTACTCAATGTATTAGAAAAGGCCTCGCATATTCATAGCCATGTAAATGACTGAAGTTTTGAGAAAAATATTAATTTTCCATATATTTGTGAGAATAGTTTTAGACCGAAAGCGATCTTAGACCTTAAATTGCTATCGATTCTTAAGTATCAATATTGGGTTATGTGGTGAGAACTGCCGCCTTGTGGATGCTTACCACGTGCAGAAAAGTCTAGAACCTCGGCTCAAAGTATTTGAAATGAGTTGAAAATAGTTAAGGTATTTTATGTTTTAAAAACCATATGCTTATGTTAAAAGCTTCCGCATACATGTATGGTTTGGTTGTAAATGTATTTGTGGCGACCCCAGATTGTGGGCCGTCATAGCCTCTCTGTCTTCTCTTATAGTTATAATATCTTCACATTCTTTCAATAGTTATCATTAGCAAGAACTTAACATAAGCAGCACCAGCCTATCAATTAGCTGTATCCGTCCTGCTTTTGAACAAATCGAAAGCATAGCAGCATGTTCCCAGACTGCTGGACTTTGGAAATGAACAATAATTGCTGAAAGTCTAAGCACATAATCATCCTCAGAGCCATTGCACCTACAGAATGCATCTGGAAGTCTATAGTAGTTCAATACAGAATTCCATCTAAAGCAATTTCATACTTAAAAGAAATTCACCACAAACAGGTTATCTTCTTGTTAAACTTTGTGTTCCCTTTTTTACATCAGAGCTAGCTATCACAATCCTGAGAACATTAAAATTTTCTATACTATAATGCAAACGCCTATTTACCTCCTGAACTCCCCTGCTATAATCAAACCAGGAAGCACAACCACTCTATGGATCTTCCTCCAACTATTCTTCTCAATGCCATGATACACTTCTTCTCTTCTGCATTAGCCAGATGTATGGTATCCTGTTATCCACAGATATAGCTGGTTGCTGTTTTGGTATATGCACGATTGATCCCTTCTCGAATGCTAGCTGCTTATTCTACTTAATTCTTCGTTGCTGTGAATTTTTTGCAGCATTTAGACTTGACTGTATGCTTAAATCATGACCCCAATTCCTAATACTCTTAGACCCAAAAAGGTGGCCCCTTACCCTTCATGACTTTGTTGTCCAAGGCTGTCGACTTTCTCTAGATAGATGTACAAGTTATTTCTTGAATGGGTTTGTATACTTGGTTCAAGAACTGCAATCTCAAAACAAAAGGACCAGGGTTGTCGCAGTAGGGGTCAAATCTATCTACTGATCTCCCAGTCTACTAGTTGTCATAGTTTTTTAAGACCCTACAGATGCACTTGGCTACATAAATGGACAGGAATCATGACTATAAGTCCATTTCCAACAAAATCATCAACTTCTAGAGGTTCATTTTCCTTCAATATATTTTGCATAAGCAAAAGAAAATTATGAAAAGAGATTACACTGCTTTTCTTAAAAAATAAACTAGGCCACAAAGAATGAAAGAATTACTAAAATCCATAGGAAGTCATGCACAGATGCATCGAAATATATTGCTTGAGAATTAATTAAGTTGCATATCCTGAAAAACATAAAAAAGAAAAGGGCAGACCCAGTAGCGCGGAGCCACTCCCAACCACTGCCATTAGGCACAGGCGCGGTTTACCGGGCTTGGGGTTTTTTTTTCTTTTTCTTTTTTTTTGGGGGGGGGGGGGGGGGGGGTGGGGGGATGATGTACACACGCGTGCCAGAGCGTGTTTTCTGACCCAGGGCGCATGAAGGATCTCCTTAGGTTCAAACCCTGCGAGGGCACTGGGTGGGGAAAAACCCCAACCGGTGTACCAACAGGGCGCACCTCTGGAATAAATCAGTTGTAAATATTAGCTAAACGCAAATACTGATATAAAAAAAAGGAAATAAAACAAAGATTTCAAGTTTACAATGTATTTTGAAGTTGATGTCCCACTCTCTGTGCTGAATTTCCACCTTTCTGAAGGATCACCAAGAAGGCATGAGCATTTGTCCTCCCATGTCAGATGTGAAGAAATACCAGTATCCCTCTCACGAATTTCATAGAACTTTTTGACGATCTGGAAGGGAAAAAAAAAAAATTCAACCAAACAAGATGCAAAAAGAACAAAGGCAAAACAGAATTATGTTCCATATCTTCTCAAGAAACACACAAACCATCACTCACCTCCAAAATATGCACACCATTTACCAAGTACGATCTATATTTCCACGTCACCCAGAGAGTTAGAAAAGTTAGAGATAGTCTTAAAATAGTAAAGTTAGAACTAGTCATAAAAACCTTTACGCCCAAAGAAAAGGGAGTAGCCAGCTATCAGCAACATACAAGTAGATTCTAGATAAGTGCTAAATTTCTTTTGTTTTTTTGAGTCAAACAATATACTAGTTAGTATTGAATCTTCACAATCTTAATCTGGTAACAAACTTCAAAATTAAAAGAGCATGTTAGAAGAAAGATTATTGCATGTAATTCGTTTCATGATGTAGCTGTCAGAATCAATATTAGCTTGCATCGGATCGCATAATGGAGTAAAGTTTAAGACAACTGTTTGCATCAGGACATATCATCCAGAAGCTTCGTTTGATTGTCACTACTCCCAAGCAATGAGCAGTTCCGAAACTACCTTCTTTAAATGGATAACATGTAATCAAAAGCATAATCATTGCACGGGGACTCGAACAATTTTAAAACTAGTTTATACTAACGTAAGATGTGATTCTGTTCAAGTAGAAGATCACTTTTTTTCATTTTCTGTGCTTTAAGCACTATTTGGAGCTTCGTACAGAGATGCGGCCATATATATGTCATGCAATACAGTAACTCGTAAACTGTACGGAGTGACCCAATGGCCATAACAAAGAAATGTCGAGTTCCCCAGCTCCGACGCAGAAGACGACATAGTGACTATTAAAAGAATCTTTGTCACAAGCCTCAAGATCAGGAATGCAGATCCCAATAACCAGCAACAACTATTTAGAAAAGAGGACTACAGCTATCTAAATGGCCAACCCACGTAGTTAGTACTAAATAATGCAGATTACGCATTAGTTTCTTCAAAGTTCAAACGGATGTGATCACATTTGTCTAAGTTTATATAAATTAAAATTCTATCAAGATTCAAGATGTATTCAGAAGTTCACTTTCACCCCAGATCAACATTATTTGGAATAAAAGACCTTAAACAGTCTCAAAAGAAACACCCTCGGGGAAACATTTTACATAAGAATTTTATACATGAACAAGAAAACCCAAGTTTTCAATAGGCCTATACCTGATTCTAATCCTATCATATCATATTTTATTGCCCTCCAAACTGCTCTTTTTATATTCAACCTCAACCAAAGGATGGAACTAAATACTCCTGGTAGAATTTATGCCTTGCCAGTTAACGCAACCTGGGATTTGATATTAACCCAGAAAATAATTATACATACAATATTCTTAAAGCATTTCCACATAACCGCAGAATTTACATATATAAATTGTGCAATTCCATTTCACCGGAAAATCTAGGTCGATAGAGCTAGCAGCCACACAGTAGGTTATTACGTACAATTTCATTAATATCTTTTGCAATCAGATCGACTTCACCTATAAAATAAATAAAAAAGTGAGCACAGATGATCCTCATTTTTCAGACATAGGTATAAAACCTAGAAATGTTTGATAACAAAACCAGCGGAAAAATGTAAATAGACATCTATGCAACTGCCAAGTTACAAGAGTAAAGGCACTCTGATTTGTGTAGCAATTGCAAATACATTTTAAGAGCAATCCCATAATAATTTTCATTGTCTTGGTCCTTTATCACAGACAGCAGAAGACGCCCTAAGCAAGCACAATGATAAAATATATCATACAATAAAATGACTACCTCACCTGTGCAAAGGGATCAATTTTTTCTTTTAGTTCTCTGAACTCCATTTGCAAAGCGGCGTTAAAAGTCTTTTCCTCAATGAATGCGAATTGAAGTTCTTCTAGCCTGTCAATTAGAAGTAATAATTGTTATAGTCTTAGAAAATTAAACTTGAATTCATCATAGAGATTTTTGAACTAACAAAAGCAGCAACTTTTACATTATTTAACAATATATGAAAGAGAGTTGCATTTGCAAGCAGCCCCTAGTCATCACATACTCCAATCGCAACAAACAACTTTCGAGAAAGTGCAAATCTATTTTGGTTGGCATGCACATGAAACTTTCTATTAATAAGCAATGGTGAATAAAATAAAGGTAATTGGACCAATGATGCACAACAATTGGGACCTTTTCCAAATTGATATTTCAAATTTCACCACCAAAAATTCTAGCAAAAAAAAAACATGACATCAACATTGTAAAGAACATAGGTCCAGTAGTAGTGGTTGTTTCTTATTTGTTTCAAAAGAAAAGATATCGGGGTTTAGTGAGAAGAATGAAACTAGAATTACAAACTCGAAGGAACCTGGGTGTTAGGAACCATTGGTGAAGTACACCCATCAACAAGTTAGTAAAGCTTCAAGAAAGTTACCAATAAGATTCAATAACAACAATGAGGACGTTTTTGATCGGATTGACACAGCAAATTAATGCAGAAAGCATCAAGATCTTCAAATATTACAATTTATCTGACATAATCTGCTACAATAAAGTAGATATCTGGCTTTATACAATTCACATCGGTTTGGCAGCATCTTCCAGAATTCATTTTCCTGAGTTTGTGAAAATCATGTTTACCACTATTTCAAGATGCTCTGTCAAAAGAAGCATGGAGGCTCATTTAAATGTTTTATAGTTGAGCAGCACGATGAAGATAGATGATTAAAGAAAAAAAGGAAACAAAAAAAAAAAAAGAAAACTTGTACCTACTAGGACTAAATTTGATTAGGTATGCCTACTTGAAATCAGTGACTTCCTTTTTAGAATGTTAACAGTGAGATTAAGTCAATCTTCCATAGAAGTCCATCAATCTTGCTAGAGTTACCATAGCATCATGATTACAATATAGCAATTACCAGCGTAGTTAACTCTATGCCCCAACGCAAGATTTAAGTCGTCTTTTTTCAGACATCTCTTAGTTGATATATGATCTGAACTAAGTAAACAAGTGCAACAAGGCTGTTAGGGCACATTTGGAACCGAGCAATCAAAAAGAAGATCGTACTATATGTGTGCCCTTTAGAGAAGACAGTAAAACAAGTGTGATTGTGAATATGGACATCACACAAACAACTGTATTCAACGTAATCAATCATATTAAGGACACAATGGCTATGATACACTCGAACAAAGCAAGATGAACACTACGAGTTAAATACTAACTGAATTTTCCAAAGTGACGCAAAACAGTCCAACCAAAATGGGGCTAAGCTTTGTTTCAAATGCACGCATAAATAAATGTTGTATTGGCACCCATGCATAATCATAACATAGTTCATATTAGCCCCATCTGTCTAAAATCATGGTCAACAAATAACTGAATTTTACGCATCAGCCGCCACAACTTAATCTCTAGAGACAGGACAACAAAAATTCATGTCGCCTAAATTGAAGGAAAATAATAAAAATCATATGTCGCCCTACACCGTCGATATCGATATCAATTCCTTATGCCTAAATTCTACTTTGGAATAGCAAGTCCTATTAGGCCATCACCCAGTAGATAGCCCATAAATTAAACTTGCAGAGCAATGCTCTTCAGAACCCTTGAACACTTACCATTCAACCTTGCTTTCTCACGAACTTGGGACAAATCAAAACCTGCTAATTCAGCCCATGAACAAACCAGGACATTTGGTCCCATACAAGACTTGTATTATAAGAATAATCCAGTTGTATCACAATCTAGAAGACATCAAAGTATTCCGTTTCGTGTGGTGCCGAGTTTCGGTAAATTCCGAGCTCGAGACATGCCGACCGTTTCAACAGTGCTGATAATACAATATTATTTTTATATCTTATTATATATTTTATAATATTTTAAAAGTTATTTTAAGAATTTTAATTTTTTTTAAAAAAAAGAGAGGTCACACGCTCTGCGCATGACCACTTAAATCGTGCCACAAGGGACCAAAAAAAATAATAAAAAGGTCACACCCACCGGCAGATCGGCGTGATTGTTCATCTTCCTCGCGAAAGCGAAGAAGAAGAACAGTTGATTTATAGTAAAAATTTATATATATATATATATATATATAAAAACAGTGCCGGCTCCGAGACGTTTCGGTTGGCACAAGGCGTTCCGACCAAAACGTTGAACTATGGAAGACATAACCTCACAATTCAGCGCCTACATCTGCTAAGGTCACTAAACCATGGTTTGCATTTCTGTCAATACAAGATCGTATCAGCCAAAACATATCAGCATCACCCATAGCCATTACTATTTTTTGGTTTTTATTTTTTATAATTTTAACCAATATAATTCCAATGTTTATATTAAATAATATAATTAATTTGTGCCGATATATATATATATATATATATATCGCTCAGAACCGCTGATATTGGTATGGATATCTTATCTGCGAAAGGCCAAAACCAATGCAAATAATGTGAACCTTGTACTAAACAGATCTAGCAGTAAAAGGAGACAATACTAGACATGCTGAGTTAGAACTTTGATGCTAGTTCAAAATAGACATACAGAGAGGGCAGAACATCCAATTTTCCAAACCAACTCAAAACTGAAATAGTCTTCATTACTGATCCAATAATTTGAAATTAATTCGGGTTAAATATCATGTCACCTATTTTCAAAATCAAGTAATTTGTGCACTGCATCTTCTTCATGTTCCTTG
Source organism: Xerophyta viscosa (assembly GCA_002076135.1). NCBI lineage: Eukaryota > Viridiplantae > Streptophyta > Magnoliopsida > Pandanales > Velloziaceae > Xerophyta > Xerophyta viscosa. The sequence goes on from MJHO01000001.1 coordinate 2,024,432, forward strand.
GCCCTTTCAGCCTGTTATACGAACATAAGAACATTAGATGCCTATGACTACCAGTGAACAGAAATCCAAATATGCAGACACATGCCTCCATTATTGAGTGATCTCGTTCAGCGAATGCTGCAGCCACACAACTCTGGAAGAATTTCATCTGCTTCTCTAGTTCTTTGTTCTGCTAAACAATTAGCAATAATGTTGATAAACACATTCAGAAAAATTGCAAACTCCATGGATCACAATGGTCCCTAAAGCACGCAAGTATAATTCAAAAATCATATCTGTGTCGATAATCAAAATCCAGGTACAACAATCAATATACTGGTAGTATCAATTTAGCATGTTCCACGGTATGCTCATGAAATCTCAGGTAATTGAAAATGATAAAATGATCAAGAGTTACGGCGGAGGAAGTTTCTCATGATTCTATCATATCCACTATCCTGAGACATATAACCAAGTACTAGTCTTTTATGATTTAGTAAAAATGGAATCATTAACATAGAATATAATTTTGGCATAGACTATGGAATAACTTCAAAAAACTGATTAAGCATGCTCCCAATTCCGGATGTTCAAAATTTATTCAGTGGTGACTAGTAACTACTTCAGAAAATACCAAAAATCCAAGGCAAGCAACATTGTAACAAAGTACCTTCAAGACCTCAGCACTATGTAGATCGGCGACCTGACCCTAACAATGAAAATAGCAAACAGATTAAATGAAATTATTAAACTAATAATATATGAAAATTAAAAACAAAGGCACACTTTGATGCGATAAGCTTCAGAAAGCTCCTCTTCCAAGTTGAGCTTATCTCTTGTGACTACTGCTAGTTTTTTTGTTAAGCTCTCGATTTCATGCTCCAAAGCAGTTGTTCTGATGAAAATTTTGGAAGTAAATAATAACAATATGCTGACTGATACTTTAAGTACAGAACTAACATTTACCAATGAGAACAAATATATGTGATGCCTACATACCTCTGAAAATGCATTCGAGTTGCCATAGCAAGAAAACCAGGACCAGCTTGTTGAATACATAATTGCTCGATATCTTTCCTGAGTTCATCACGCTCTTCGCACAAACAATAATTAGTATGCAAAAACAAGAATATCAGTGATGTAAAGAGATAGTCACAATGTTCTTCATAAAGTAATCTTTTTTGCACAATGGGAAAAGTCCTCCTATTCAATAAAACATGCATTCAAATTCTTTTTAATAAAACGAATCATGATTGTTTTATGAGCTTTATCTCAAGAACCATCGTCAAGCCAAATGAACAGCCAGTGTAGAGGTTGGCACTTTTATGATGTTGGGTTGTTGTCTTGATGAAATACATGTTTTAGGATATCACATATTGGTGGAATGTGAACCATAAACCATGTAAAGATGTTTCAGTTTTTCAAAATGATGCACGTTTAAAATGTCAACTAGTAAATTCAAAAAGTTCAAAGAGAATCTTGCAGACATAGAAAAATAAAATATACCTCGTTGTAGCTGCTCAATCTGAGAAAGCAATTCCTCCTCTTTCCTTCTTTCGTCCATTTATGGCAATCTTTAATCAGTAACCCTACACATAAGATAATATCCAATGTACAGCTTTAAAATGAAAGAAATGAAAGGATTGCCTATTCAAACTAAGGCATGACCTTTGTTAGTGCTTGAAGGCTAACTGACACTAGAAAAAGAAAACAGAATTGTATGTAAGATGCAAAATTTAGAATTTCAGCAGCATGAGATATCTAACCAAATAATTCATATTGCGAATTACAAAACGACGACAACTAGTAATACAGAATGTGACAACAATGTCAAGATTTAATCCTAGCTCTGTTGGAACAGTATAAACGTTTGTGTCTATCCAAGTGTCACTCCTAGAGTCACTCCTCTTACAATCTCGACCCTCCTCCTAAATCACCGATCGAGATGGTGAATTTCGCCCATCCCCACCGTCGATATACACTAACACCAAGGCCTGAGTGATCGTAGGAGTTGCGAGAATCAAAAAGGCCAACGTTCAAGATTTTCCAATTGGCATAAGAGGAAATTAAGTTTTGTATGTACATAATCGCACATAAACAAACCACCGAAAATCCCATAATGTATCTTTCAGAGATCAAATTGCTCACAATTAATCTTTTTAAAAACCCTTAATAATAACAACCGGGATTAGACGTGAAGGTACCTGCGGAGAGTTGGATGATCTTGAGTGGGGACGCAACGAGCCAACGGCATCGAAGAAAGACTTGAGCGTCGTGATCGACAAGAATCAAAGAAGCAGCCGATGCAAAAGATGGAGACAATTGACAGGGAAGCTTCCCTTCGAGGCTTCGAGCTAGTGTTTTTGCAATAGCCTGATTCAGAGAATATTATATGCGATTATGTACAGAATTTATAGAGAATTCCTATTCTCCATTTTTTTTTCAAAATTTAAATTTTTTTCAGATAAAAAATTATAAAATACTAATAATATACATAATTAAATTAAATGTCAAGTTTAACCTAAAATATTTGCAATTAAACTCTATATATATATAATCTAATATTTCAACATAACAATAATATTTCAACATAACAATAATATATAAAATTAGGGGTCGGGTGGGCGGAGGTTAGAGTCCCCATCCCCCATCCCTTATTCCGCTAGAAAGTTTTAAGTTTTTAATCGAATGGATGAACAGAGTTTCTTAAACCTTTATTGCTCTAGACAAATCCAAATTATTTATATCAAATTGAAAAAAAAAAAAAATCTCCGAAGGAGGTAATACATAAGAATGCAGAGGTTTTTTGGTGGTATCGAGACCACCTAACGAATGCTATAGATGATTAGCCTATCGCTTGCCACCAGCCCATACAATGCAGTATCATGCAAACTAATAAGATGTTGGGTTAATTACTGTTCAGCTCCCAACAAAAATATTTCTTGCTTTGTAATTTTACATCCTAGATTTTTATTGAATAGCCCACATTTTAATATTTCACTTTTATACGGACCAAATGCTCCAAGAATATCTCACTCCAACATTTAAATGTTATTTTTAGGCGATAATTTTAACACCCCAAAATAATATTTAGAAGTATTTTTTAGAAAAATTTTCAATATAAAATTTGTAAATCTTATAAACATCTACAACTTTCATGTTGAGAAATGCTTCTAATATTTATTTTAAGGTGTTTAAAATAACACTTAAAAATAGTGTTAAAATGTCAAAATATGGAGATGGAAGGATTTTTTTTTGTGGGATAACTTTTCAAGGGCGGTGACGTGATGAAGTGAAACTTGGAGAGGCTGTCCAGCAATCAGAAGTTTAAATGGGGGGGGGGGGGGGGGGGGGCTGTTTTATAGTTTTCTTGGGAAGCACCTCCCTTGTAAAAACCTGTTGATTGTGACACTGCAAGATATGTAGAATTGCAGTATCTGCTCTCAGGCCTGCCCCCACTACTAAGTTCCATAGTAGCCTTGCCCCAAAGTCTGGTGATAAAAAAAAATTATTTCAATTAGTTTTTTTTTTTTTTTTTTGACAAAAAACAAACATTTGGTTGAAAAATATTCGTTATTTTTTAATTTTTCTTTTTCAGAAAGTTACAGTTTGGGTATTGATCATGCAGTGCCGCTGGTTGTGCTGGAAAAAATAGAGATATATATTAGAGATAAAGTGCTTGGCGGAAGAAATATAAAGAAAATTGTGTGTGTTGAAACAACTACTACAATAACAACGATTTTCTTTTTTGCTGAATAAAAAAATTAAGAATATTTTTATCATTTTTACACAGTAAAAGAGCATATTTCGGCCAAAATAATTAGCATGGCACAAAAATGTTAACTGCAATTAAAATGGTATAAAAGGACAAAATGCATTATAAATACATTTGATTAATCTATTGTTTATAATCATTTTATTTTAATTTTTTTATTGCTGTCAAATTTGTAAAATATTTTGATCGATGCTATTATATTGCCCGGTTGGACAATACTATAAAAAAAATGCTAGTGCCCTACCAAACCACCTACAAATTCACTAAAATTTTAATAATTTATATAACTAAAAAAAATTGGGAGCAACTTTGGATAAACTTTCAACATGAAAGTTGGAGAGTTTTAATTAGATTATAACTTTTATTAAAAAATTTTAAAAAAAAATATTTTGGAGCTCCCAAAAAATTAACGGATTCGAAACGGATTTTAGAAATGATTACTACAATCCGTTAAAATTAAAACTCAAAAATATCTATTTTGAAGTTTTTGTGGAAAAAAGTTTAATATATAAATTGTATCTTATCAAAATCTATAATTTTTATATTAATTATTTTTTAAAAATACGCTAATTTTCTTATTTATTTAAGCAAATTATAGGTTTGGTAAATTTATTGGTGTCACTGTGCGTGGCACAAGCATCACTCTACTATCAATGTACACTCGAATTATTTTAATCTTATTTTCTGACAATCAAAGTGAACCTGTTTATTTTAATTTCATCATACTTTTCACTACATGTTTGATCCCTCTTTCACCTCTCCTACTTCAGATCAAGATGGTTTGAATTTGGTGAAAGTGATAGGTGTCAAAAATTATAGACACTAATTATGATATTTTAACATATGTTGTGACGCATCCAGAATTTTACGTAAATATAAAAAAAAAAAGGTCACAAAATACACAAATATAAAGTACTAATTATATTTGTTCTTACCGAGTCTTCAAATTTTGATACTCTTTATGAATTCTTATAAGGTGTAACAGTCGAAGAAAGAAGAGTACAGTACCAATCAGCGTTGACCCAATTGGTTAACGGAGTTGAATATTAAGAGAAAACCAAAGGCTAATTTCTCATAAATGATATGTCAGGAGTTCGATTCCCAACAATATCTGGTTGGAAGGATCTATCGTTTACCGTTTAGTATCAGGTCATAATGTAAGATAGAAATCGAACTCGACGATCAAGATCGATTAAACAAAAAGGAGTACAGCAGAAATAAATGAGTTGGTGTGAAATATCACTTGATTCTCGTAATGAGTATGTGAAATCCAACCTCATCGCCCCTTTTGTCTGGCCTCCTTCTATAGCCTACACCTGCCTCTCACCCTAACGCGAGGATCCGGCTCAAGTGCAGGGCTAGTCGAGAGGTACTTAGCTTGTCCACTTCGATGGTCCTCTATTTGCTAGAAAGAATGATGTTGTTAGATAGCATTATTTCTTATGAAATTCACATCGGTTCTTATTTTATCATTCTATCTTGTTCAATCATGGACGGAGCACCCCACGTCGGGTATGATGTTGCTTTATGCCGAGGGTTGAGCCAATTGCAAATTGGCACGAAGGGTCTGGCCTGCCGATCTACTTCAGGATAATGAGTAATCATGAAAATGATATCACCAGATTTGGAACGATTTATTAACTATAATGCCATTCTTAATCATACCTCAAGGATCTTGTTGGGGCACTAGGAACCATTTCTTATCAGCTTCATCAGTGATGTAAATACATCATCCTCCATATAAATATTAAGCAGACTGATAGATGGATCAACGGCTACCGGTATTCGTGGAGCATTACAACCAAGGGTTTAGAGAATCCCACAAATTGGAAAGAGCTATGTAAAATACAAGGAAAATTTGAAGCTATGAATAGAAACAATATTCTTTAAGAGTCTTGTCGGTCTTAATACAGTGCATTGAAATGTGTACTTTATACAGTTCAAAACATTACTGACGGTAAACCATCATGAGCCTGTGAATAACAATACCGTCAAGAAACTTGTGAAGAATAACAGTGCTTAGCTATAAATTATAGATAGAAAATTCTCTTAAGAGAATAAGGGACTAAAGAATATAATTTGTTTTTGAGATTTTATAGAAAACTCGGCCAGTAACTGTTCACTTTCTACCACCGTCATCCCAAATAAAGTTACAATTACACTAAACTGTCCACCAACATAGAAATAAAAAAAAGACTAGAATTGAGAGAGAAGAATTAGGGATGGAGCCCAGGGAAGGAGACAGGAGGGCAATGGGCAGAGGGCCAACAAATATAAACTAGAAAAAAAGAGAGAATGAAAAGAAAAATGTACTAAATGAGGAATGGGCAGGTTGAAATCAAGGTTCCACGTTTCGGTCAGCATACCGTGTGCCGACCGAAACGTCTAGAAGCTGCACAAGCTTTTTTTTTTTTTTTTTTTTTTTTGTAAATACTATTCATATTCCTCGCTCTGTGTGTAACCACTATTTTATTTTTTATTGCTTTTTTCAAATTAAAATTTTTTAAAATAAATTTTAAAATATAATAAAATAAATTAAAATATATAATAAAAATAAAAATATTATTATATTATTAACACGATCGAAACAGTAAATATATCGAGTTCGAAATTTACCAAAACTCGAACAAGCACAAAACAGAAAATCTTGGTTGAAACTAAGACGAAGTGAACCTTGAAACCACGTTTCCCACTATACCTCCCATATTCCTTTCAATGTACATCAGGGCGGGGGGATCATTCCCATATTGCGAATTATTTTACTTATTATAGACATTAATCGCACAAAGCAATTATGTGAGCGAAACCAACGTTGAACAGGACTGGAAACAGATAAGATATTATAAATCTATTTATTACATTACATTGTATCGCTAACATAAGCATCAGAATGTCACTTTCCAAAATGCCAAACAATAACCAGCTACAAATAGAAGGCTAGAAGCAATTAAGAAAGGAATTAACAGGCATCAACCACTCTAATTTGCTGTTCTTTTTTTTTTCTCTCGTATATTAATTTTATCAAATTAGGATAATAACAGGTACACAGACAAACTAAGACGTCGAAATGGGGAAGGCACCCTTCGTGGCGTCCACGGAAAGCTGGATGCAACAACTCAGAAAGATACACGATACTCGTTCTTGGGCAAAATATCTGGCTTGCTTTCTCACACCGACCCTTCAAAAGCAGGCGTCCAACAGACAGCAACAGCAAAGTGCGGCCAAACTGCATCAAATCCATAACACCACCACTTACGTTAGATACGTAGCATATGGGGTTAATCACCAAGATCAAAATGGAATAATATTAATTCATCCTTTGCGGCTCTAATTCAAGGAATAATTTTCCAAATAGAATAAAATTTGACAGATATAAACGCCAACCGAATCGAGATTATTATGTCCTTTCCCTTTTTTTTTTCTTTTTTTCCTTTTTTGTTGGAGGCTGGTTCCTTCACACTGCCGGGGAATTTCACTGCATCCCCGCTCAGCCGTGATCAGAGTCGAGAATTAAAATTGTAATAGATGCACTAAACTCGCTTCTTAAAAGAGATATAGGAATCAAAACCACAAAGCATAGTCCCAAGACCTAACTTCAACTCCCACACTCCTGTATCCAATCATATATAAGATGCAATCAGATGAGATAATTGAAACATCACTCAAGAAGCTGCCTTTTTTTTAAGTAACTACTAATTAGGAAATCTAGAGCTCGATTTGTAAGAGGAGGAGGAATCTAGGGGCTAGGAAATCTAGAGCTCGATTTGTAAGAGTAGGAGGAATCTAGGGACTAGGAAATCTAGAGTTCGCTTTGTAAGAGTAGGAGGAATCTAGGGATTGATTTGTAGTTATCCCTAAAAACAAAGATAGTTGTGCGAATTAATGGCGAATTAGTGCTGCGAGTTAGTACGAATCGATCAAACAGAAGATATAAGAAATTAAGAACCAGCGCAATTATTTCTAGAATGTTGACAAATTAAGTATGGAGACGCACGCTGTCATCAAGTTCTAGAACAACACGCAAAGCGTTCAATTATACATGAAAGGAATCTCCCAACGCAACAAATCAACAGCTCAGCGCAAGGTAGCACCGGCAATCGCATCATGCTACCTTGCACCCGCCATCAGATCTCCAATCAAACGAGAACGATTACTTATGATTACGAAGAAAATCAAGAAGAAGACATACCATCCTTCCATGAAGCTGGGACCCTGCTGCTGCGGTGGGGGAGGACCATAACCCTGTGGCGGATACCCTTGCTGAGGGTAGGCCTGTTGCGGGTAACCCTGTGGCGGGTATCCTTGCGCTGGGTAACCTGGCGGCGGATAAGCGTCCTTCGGATATCCCTCCGGCGGATACCCTAAAAAACAAAACAAAAAAAAAAGAAGAATTAAGAAACACATAAATCTCCCAGAGATCTACAAGAAAACCGCAACCATAGAAATTAATCATCAGTAATCATATGGATTGGGGTACCTTGGGGCGGCGGAACGCCAACGGGCGGCTGCTGCTGATTGTAGTAACTCATTTCTACTCCGGTCACTGAGCTCCCGCGACGGCGGCGGCAATGAGAGGAAGATGGATGAATGTAAGGAAGAGGAAATGAATTAAAAAAAGCGCAGTTTGTAGAATAATGTGAAGGATAAAGAGGGGGGTATATATAACAGAATAAAGTTAAGACGGTCACAGGATGGATGAGGGTGCGAGGAAACTTCCTTCAAATGCACTAATTAATTGTAAAAAATATCATAAAATTCAGGTTTTGTACTTTTGACGCACTAATTAATTATTATTAACAGTATGCTATTTTTATGATATAGTCCAAAAAACTCAGCGGTCCAACCAATTATTTACAGTAACATTTAACTCTATTTTATCACCAAACTGAGTCGTTTTGCGGCAGATTAGAATTTATTTTACGCGGTATCCGCTGTTCATCCTTCCATGAACCATACAATGTTGTAATTTTTTTTAGATTTACTCAAAAAAGTTATATACGGATAGTATTATTTATATTTTATAAATTAAAAAGTCTTAATCTTTCAACCTGTATAAATTCAAAAGTCAATTTTATTCTCTATAAAATACAGAAAGAATAAGTTTTTCATATTCTGACGGCTGATACTTGCGAGATTTAAACTTTAGGCCTATTTTATGAGGTAAAAGTTTTGACTAGTTAATTTTTTTTTAAAAGAAAAACTGATTTTTAAATTCAAAATATCTTTATCTAGAACATTTACAAGTTCTTAGATGAAAGTAGAATATGGTTTTTTATCTTTAACATTTCGGTACAATTCGTTTCGATACTGTTAATTGTCTAAAAGCAGGGGATTTATTTTATAAAATGTAAAAAATCAATCCGATCAAGTGCATGGCATGTGAACTTAAGTGAGAGTAGATGGCGCTCGCTTAGGAAATACGAATACACTAAAATTAGGTTCTATATAATTTTCATACAATATTTGATACTGATATTTTACGAACACGTTCAACACATATCATAAACGTCATAGACGTGTTCAAAAAATAAAAAATAAAAAAAGATTTCGGACACACATATTCAGACTAGATAAAAGTGTTCAGCACACGTGTTCATATCTATATTTTTTTTATTTTAAAAGAAATTTATTAACAAGAGTAAAATATTATATCACACAAATGGTATATAACAGTAAATAATATAATTTATTTTTATTTTTATTAATATAATTAAAATTTTATTTTAAAAATATAAAATATTATTTTTATTGTTAAATATTATTATATGTATAAATATTTAAATAATTTTTTTATGTCCTCCACTTTAAAAATTATCATATTGTATATCATATGTCCGAAAACCACTTATTTTTAACATTACTGTTTTGTTGAATAAACCCTTAGCTCATAGAATTCAACAAAAACTATTAATAGAATTTAAACGAAATTTTGTTTAATATTTGTTGTTACTTTTTTACTAAATAGAATTTAAGAAACTATTTCTGCAAATTGAAATTAATTATACACTTAGAACCTACTATTGATATTGCCGCGTCCATTGCGACGGACGACTGGCTTAGTGGATAAGGAAAAGGTAGCGTAAGATTAAAAATGTTTTAATTTTTTTAAAATATTCGTTGCAGTTATTTGACTCGGGAGGCGGTTTATATAATAATAATTCCGTATTATTTATATTATTATATAATATTTATATGGCAACGGGCGGTAGAGTATGTGCTCTCTCATACATGCAATTGGCGATTTCATCTGAAGATCAACGTCTTATTATTTTCCTAGGAGATTTGCAAACCAACCCTCCATATCCTCTATTATGATTAAGCATCTCATTTAAAATTCGTTATTTATTAATATTCTAAAATATTTATTTAGAGTTATTTTTTAAAAAAATTAAATGTAAAATTATATATCATATTTTTTTGTTTGCATTCTTTTTTTTTTAAAAAAAAATTCTCAAAATATTTTAAAGCTCCAAAATTTTAGTAGGTTATTGGATTAGTTTTTAAATCTGAAAAAAATTGAAGTCTCAAAACATCTATACTAGAAATGTTTTTTTTTTATAAAAAATTAAATATAAAATTATAAATTATATTTTATAATATTTATCTTCAAAGAGTAACGTAGTTATATTAATTAATAAAAATTTCAAATTTCAAGTAATTAATTTAAAGAAAAAAAAATTTAAAATTTAAAATCAAATAAAATAAAATATAATAATTAATTAAAATAATCTAAATACACCTATAAATATTAGAATAAAATAATCACATTATAACGTAATAAGAAATTTTTTTGGTGGTATTTGAAAAAACTTAATTAATAATATATAATATATTATATATAAATAAATAAATATATATATATATATATATATATATATATATATATTATATATATATATATATATATATATATATATATATATATTATATATATATATATTTGGATATCACCACTATTTAATATTACTCCTCAATAAATGTCATGCACAATATATATTATTTATCTTAATCTAATAATATATAATAAAATTAAAATAAATTATTAATTTGCATTAATAAAAAATATAATTTTTTAATATTGTCATTTTATGTATGACAAACATATATATATATATATATATACAGTGACAAAACTGGTTGTACACTTAAAACCTACTGTGTTCTTGCAGCGTCCATAGCCACGGACGAGTGACTTAGCGGCTGAAGGAAGAGGCAGCGTAAGATTAAATGTTTTTAATTAAATTTTTTAATTTTTAATTTTTTTTTTTTTTTTGACTCGGGAGGCGGTTTATGTACAAATAATTCCATATATTTAATTAATATTTATATGATAACATGTATAGATTATGTGCTATCTCGTGATATGCAATGGGAGTCTTCACATGAAGATCAGCCTGGAATAATTTTTTTGGAGACTTACAAATTAGAATATTTTCAAATCACGTGATCAGTAAAGCGCTTATTTAAAACTAATGATTTTGTACTTTATAAAATATTTATTTTAAAAATTATGAATTACATCAAAATATTTTTAATATTTAAAATTTTTTTATAAAATTTTTTTAGATAGATATTTTCAAACTCTAATTTCTTAATAGATTAGCGATTTAACGTTTAAACTACAAAATATTTTAGAATTTAAAATATCTATTTAAAAATTAATATTTAATAAATTTTAAATATTATTATAATTATTTAGTTTATTTTTATTCTCTACAAAATATAAATTTTAAATATCAAAATTAATTTGTAATAAATGTAATTTCAAACGTTGATTTTAATAATTTAAAATTAGGAATAGATATAATTATTTCTTCTTTTTTCTTTTGAGATTTGCTGGATTTAAAATTTAATAATGGCTTAGAAAAATATAGATACTTACCTCCCTAGGTGGACCGGTCTGGATAGGCTGCTGTAGAAGGCGGCGTTAATTTAAGAGTTCTTTCTTTTCAGCCCTAGATATCCAAAATATGTCAATATCAGCCCCTATATTTTATCTTTATCGTTTTTAGTTCCTCTCGATGTTCGTGTTGTACCGTTTTTACCACCGTATTAGTATTTTTGAAATAAATTTTAACATAAAAGTTGTAGATATTAATGAGATCTATAATTTTTATATTTAACATTTTTTCAAAAAATAGTTTTAAATAGAGATTTTGAGGCTTCAAAATTTTAGCGGGTTAACGGGTCAGATCCAAAATCCGTTAATACTTTGGAGCGTTAAAACATCTATTTAGAAGTATTTTTTGAAAAAAATTTCAACATCAAAATTGTAGATTTTATTAAGATCTACAATTTTTATGTTGAATTTTTTTTTAAAAAGTGCTGACATAGTGGTCGAAAATGAAATGCACAATTTTTTAAATAGGGGCTAAAAAAGAAAGTAGTATTTTACAGGGGCTAAAAGAGAAGAGTTTAAAAAGCAGGGGCGAGCATTTTTTTTTCAGCCCCTCCTAAAGGGCAAACCTTGCATGATTCAACCCCTATAATTTATCGAAGTCATTTGCAACCCCTCTTCAAAAATTGTATGATTTTGACTATCGTATTAATATTTTTTAAAAAAAAATTAAATATAAAAATTATAGATCTCATCGATATTTATAATTTTATATTTATTTTTTAAAAAAATATTCTAATTGGTATTTTGAGATTTTAAAAATTTAGCAGGTTAACGCATCAAATCCAAAAACTGTTAATACTTCGGAATATTAAAATACCTATTTATAAATATTTTTTAAAAAAAATATTATACATAAAAATTATAAAATTTGATGAAATTTACAATTTTTATATTATAAATTTTTTAAAAAATATTGATATAATACCGAAAATAATATACATAAACATCGAAAGAGGGACTAAAAAAGAAAAAAATAAAGTGCAGTGGCTGAAAAGGCATACTTTTCAAAGGAGGGCTGAATCGAGATTATCCCTTAATTTAAGTTGTACCTGGACCAGTTTGATATTAGCGTCCCCATTCAGGACTTTGGAATATAAAATGACACAAGTATTTAGGACTTTGAAATATAAAATGACACAAGTATTTAAGGACTTTGGAATATAAAATGACACAAGTATTATTAAGGACTTTGAAATATAAAATGACACAAGTATTATTAAGGACTTTGGAATATAAAATGACAATCTTTTTTTTTTTTTGGGTCAAGAAAAATGACAATCTTTATGCCCGTCCGCTTTCATGGTGGAAGTAGAACCAACCAACTACCAAGGTCCATGAAATAGTACTAGTAGACGTTACATTTGTTATGTAATAAAATTTAATTTTAAATATATTATTATAGAAATCAAGTATTTAATCATGTAATATTTTTTAAAGAATGCTAATTATTAACACGGCTAGATGCTGGAAGAAGATAATGGCTCGTAATTTATGAATGATAGGTTAGAAATTCGAATTCTAATAATTTCTAGTTATAAGAAACTTTATCTTAACGCTCATTATTTTCAGTCGAGATGTGGTAATCATCCGTTGACCATAGCCATTTTAAATAGTACTAGTAGGCGACACATCACTTTTAAATAGTACTAATAGTAATCATCTGCTATGTAATAAAAGTTATTTTTAGATACATCATTATAGAAATCAAGTAGTTGATCACATAATATTTTTAAATAATGTCAGTTGTTAACGCGGGTGGATGTTGGGAACATATAATGGCCCGTAATTCATGAGGATAGTTTAAAAATTCGAATTTCACTAGTATCTAGTTAGAAAAAAAAAATTTATCTTAATGCGCACCATTTTGAGTCGAGATGTAATATAAAAATTAAACAAGAATATCAATAGGATAAAGAAAATAGCAATTGTAAATTTTATTCCTTTTTCAATGTAAGGACCCATTGCACTTAAACGAGAAAAAGAATATCAATTTAATTATTTGTATACCAATCAATTTAATAGTTGTTCAACTAAAATTTGTGGTTGATCAAATAGAATATATTCCATTTTTCATGTTCTTTCTGTGAAAAAATGAACTATTATGCTGAAATAGCTGGGGAGTGCGCTAGCATCACCGTTTAGACAATGACGAGGTGGAATCTGGTGAGCATGGCAGTGCATAATGATTCTGCCATCTAAGAGTAGACAAGAGACGGCGACTGCACTATACTGCATTCTATCCCGGTATGAAGCCAGCATCAGTCGTTTCAGCAGCGCACAGATGTGCGAGATCTATTTACCTCTTACGGGAAGGAGTATATCAGAATATGAGAGTAAGATACACAGATTCATACTTCTCCTGTCATCTGATTACCGAGAATAGCTACTCGTATTTTCTGATCAAAATATAAAATATAAAAAAATTTTAAAATATAAAAGGACAATACGGCCCGTCTGCTTTTTAAAAAGGCCATCATACAACACCTAAGCAATTTTAAATAGTAATAACGGAAGATATATCCGCTACATATGTGCCGAACTTAATAACTTCGGAAGAAGACGTCATGATATCTAACTAAGATGTTGTTATTGAAAATGTTGGATAAAATACATCTAATAGGTATAAATTTTATTTAAAAAAATATCCATATAATAGTTAAAATATATATTGATCGCGCGGTTCGCGACCGAGTTGAGTTTCAACGCTTTCGACGATGACGTGGATGAGTTAAAGTGCGAGGAAAGAGGTCGGGTGAGGAGAGACAAAGGGAATCGTAGCGTGGAAAACTCCCGGGATGTTCTCCGAGGTGAAAAACTACGTGCCGGCGACTAAAGATCGCCGGCGTTTGAGCCGGTATTACGTGGGTTTTAAATGTTTACAAGCTTTCTCTCTCTCTCTTTCTCTTGTTAAAAGATGAAAATCAACCCCTTATCAGGTCCCCCCTCCCTCCTATTTATAGTCGAGGTTGCCGAGCTCGGACGGTCAGGATGAGGTAGCTTCTGCGGCTCGGATTGATCCACGTCGACGTTAGCTCCTGTCGCTTCTCGCAGTCATTCTCCCTGTCTGTCATAAATGCGGTTTGTCGGCTACGGTTCTTAGGTCGTAGCTCTGCAGCTGTCACGTCCGCCGCTAGTTGCACTTAATGTCGCCTGCCGTAGTCGGCGTCTCTGACACACGCATTGAACGCAAGCATTAAGTGGTATTCAATGCGGCAGGTGGAGTCAGGGTTGACTTCGGTCTGCTGACGACCTCGGCCTCGGCCGGCCGAAGTCGGGTCTTGGGTGTAGAAGGGCTTCCCTCCGTCTTTGCGTAAAACCTAGATAATCGGGTCGGCCGAGCTAGGTTACTACGGTCAATGCCGACGTCGACCTCGGTTCCCATCCGAGCTCGGCCTCGGTGTGTCGACGTCGACCTCCGGGTCCAGAGGTCACCTCCCTATCATGTCGTAAATTACGCGTATCCAGTGGTCGCGAGGTCAGCTGAGCCTCCGGGGTCGCCACGTGTCCGTGCCAAATTTCAGGCGGTATCATATATGATACAATTTGAGATAGAAGATTTATAAAGAGTTTTAAATAAAAAGCCGATTTCTTTCCATGAAATTTAAAAAATAGGGCTGTTATTTAGATGTCCAAAATTTTAGTTAAATTTGAACTGAAGTTCATTCATATCTTCAGACTAGTTTTGCACCCGTGCGATGCACGGATATTAGTCATCAATATAAAATATAATATTAATTATTTTTTTATTTTTTTTTTATTTTATTATTAACTTTAATAATTAATTTTATTAATTTTTTTTTATTTATCACATATTATTAGAGCAAGACAAAATCACTTGTTATATATAAAAAAATAAAATTATTTGAGGATGACGTAAAATGATTATGATATCCAGTTATATATATATATATGTATATATATATATATATATATATATATATATATATAACTTTAATATTAATAGTTATGCATGTATAGATTATTTTTTTAACTTTATTTAGCCTTTTTATATTTTTTAAATTAATTATGTGATTTTTAAACTCTTAACAGATAAGAAATATATCATGTCATTTTAAAAAAAAAATATCATATGACATACCGAAAGTCATTAAGATGCCACATGGTACAACTGTTTGACCACCAAGTTTTATATATTTTTATATATTTCAATATAATTTTTTATATTTGTAATATTTTTTGTTATATATATATATATATGATAATATTCGAAGGATTAATTTTTTTTTTAAATATATTAATTTAATATAAATTAATATTTATTTTATTAAAAATAAATACCAATTGACATGCCGAAAGTTATGACTCTGATTATCCATTTATATATATTTTATAGAACTATATAGATTATTGAGAATTTGATAATGACCTTTCAAATTTTTTAAAATTATTACAATTTATCTTTAATATTAGTAAAAATAAATTATTATAAATTATACTTATTTTTTATCTTTAATAAACTCTCTCTCTCTCTCTCTCTCTCTCTCTCTCTCTATATATATATATATATATGATAATATTCGAATGATTAAGTTTTTTTTTGTAATATATTAATTTAATATAATATAATTTTTATTTTATTAAAAATAAATAATAAATTACATACCGAATTACGACTTTGATCACCGCTTTATATATATTTTATATAACTACATGAAGATTATTGAGAATTTGAATGACCTTTCAAATTTTTTGAAATTATTATAATTTATTTTTAATATTAGTACTTTTTTTTTATAAATTAATACTTATTTTTTATCTTTAATAAAGTATTAATAAAATATTAAATATGCATTGAATAAAAACTCTTATTAATGATGTGATTAATTACATATTTATTATGTTTGTGCCACATGTCAAGTTGTGAGATAATAGAGATGCCATAAGGCATATTGTGAGTTATAAGAGGTGCCACATGGCACTCAACTACTTTAGTACCGAGTTTTCTATATATATATATATATATATATATATATATTCTCCACCTCAACAACGGTAAAGCAAACTGCGCCGAATGTCGCAGCGTCAGCGGTTTCCGGAGTCGACATTCACCGCAATCCATACCATCGCCTCGAGTTTATATAGATCGGACAATTGCACTGCAATTCTTCCATACTTTAGTCCTATACAATTTTTTCTTTTTACAATTTAGTTGTTTAACACCTTTTAATACATTTATAATACACTCTAATGTATTTCTGATTCTCCGATACATATCCGACACTTTATATCTGGATATTTTTTAATAAATTTCTAACACTAGTGTTAATTTTTAACACTCTTATGTTAAAAAAAATATCTTAACATAATTCCGATAATTTTTTTAATACATTATTGATAATTTTTTACACCATTTATAAATAAATAAAAAAAAAGAAAAATTTAAGTATAAATTTTTTTACAAATAGATTACAATGTAAAGACAAATTCTTATCTTGGCCTGCAGTACAAATCTCATATATTCATGTTGTCGAGTCCAGAGACCTCTGACGCTCCGACATCTGCCGCAAATTGCTTCACCGTCGCCGCTGCGGTCTTTACCGCTTGCATCCAAATACAGAAAATGAAATTCACATATTGGGGTGCAATCTCAGCAATCCGGAGATAGCGATGGTTGATAAGGCGGTGTTAGGTGAATATAAAAGGCAGATATGAACCCACGACTTTATATATAAAAGCCGACGAGGGTCGGTTCGGTTCTAGCTATTTCCATGCACAGTTCTTCTTTTCTATGTTGTCATGTGAAAATTTTATAATGCTCTGGATATAAATTTCAAAACTTACGCCACATACATTAAAATTTGTATTTAAAAATATTTTTTGAAAAAATTTTCAACTACAAAGTTATCAGAAAAATAAATTATATTTTTATAATATAATTTATTTTTTAAAAAAAATTAAATACGATGTCAAATAAATCGATAAGAAACTATAAACAAATAAATTAATTTTATATTACTATATTTTGATAATTATTTTTGACATATATCATTATCTTTTATGAAAAAAACTTAAACAACAAAGTTATTTATTTTATTTTCTGAATAATTTTATAGTTAAATTTTTTTTCAAAAAATATATCTAAATATAAGTTTTAATAGGTGTAATGTACGTCCGAAGCATTATAAAACTTCTCGTCATTGGGTGGTTTCTTGACGTACTTTGGTAGCACTTTATTGCTGTTTCTTGTCATATATTTAAATTTACTTTCAATTATTAAATATTGTTTCATAATAATTTATATTTTCTATTTTTAGATAAAAATATACCACCAAACGGCCTTTTAGATAAATTTTAGTATCACTAATATCCTGATGTTAGCTCATAATATCTTAATTTTATTTTATTATACCTTATTCCGACAATCTTAATATTGACTCATGATATTAGGTTATGACATCTTGATTTAAAAGAGAACTAAGTGAAATTTTTTTGAGTGGAGACTACCGTAATATATATTTTTAGGGGAAGTATAATAAAGGTTATCTTTAAATAAGTCATTATAGAAATCCAAGTATTTGATCACCGTAATATTTTTAAAGAACACCAATTGTAAAATTTATTCCTTTTTTAGAGTAAGGATCCATCACATTTAAACAAGAATATTATTAATTTAAAATCCATTCTTTATTTACCAATCACAAATTTTTGAGATGACAAATACTGAACTGATAAATGAAATCAACTTCATTTTCGGCAGAGGATGAATGCCAAATGCTAATCTGAGTAAAAAGAGAAAGGAAAAAAAGAAATCATTTTCGCAGGTTAATTAAATATTTAATTGTTCAATCAAAACTATTAAATAGAATATTCTATTTTTAAGGTTTTTTTTTTTGAAAAATGAAAACTCTTTATGCTGAAGTGACAGGAAGTGGAATAGCATCACCCTTTAGGTGCTGTTTGGTTTGATGCAGTTGAAAATCAGAATTTCAAACGCAGCAGTTAGAAGTGCTGGGAGTTGTAATTTTCTGTTTTCGTAATACAGAAGGTCTGTTTGGTTAGATGCAGTTCGAACTACTGGAGTTGAAAAACTGTTGTTTGGTTTGGTGCAGAT
This sequence comes from Xerophyta viscosa, assembly GCA_002076135.1. Classification (NCBI taxonomy): domain Eukaryota; kingdom Viridiplantae; phylum Streptophyta; class Magnoliopsida; order Pandanales; family Velloziaceae; genus Xerophyta; species Xerophyta viscosa. Next base: position 2,043,158 of record MJHO01000001.1, read on the forward strand.
GAGTCCTGCAGTTTAAAATCTGGTGTTTGGTTTGATGTAGTTAGATGGGTGTGGTGATCTGCGGTAAACTTACCTCCTAATATGGTTTTCTTTTTCCTTTTTTTTTGAAATATAATATTATAAAATTTTAATGCTAGCAATATTATTAAATTGTAAAAAAAATTAAATTTATATTAAACATATGTTATTGAAAGAAAAATATAATTTACAAAGTTATTGATAATTTACATGTACTTTTCATCCAATTTCATTCATTTACAATCATCAAAATTTATGTATAAAGTACTTGAGTTTTATCACTACAAATGGCAAATATACTTGGCAAATTTGTATTGAATATATATTATATGAAAGAAATTTTTTATTTAAAAAAAAATCATTTACAATGTTATTTACAAGTTTATTGATGATATACTTGCGTTGAAAAAAATAATTGATTCATACATCTGAAGCATACTTCTGAAGCATTACCACCACCACTCTGATCTTCTTATTCACCAACTTTCAGAAATACTCGTCTGCTCTTTTATCCAACTGCATAGCATATTCTTTCGAATTCATTTGATATGTCATGAACTCTAACATAGAAACATCTTGCATCCTAGTTTAACTGCTATAAACATTGACAAAAAATTCCACATCCTATTACTAGTCAATACAAGCACTACTCAGTATCTCTAGTTTCAGTGTCAGGAATTACGCCACCAAGCTCTTGTCGGAAATGGATGCCACATTTGACTGCCAGATCAAAAAGGTAGAAACATCAATCACAAGACCGGCAAATATTTTAAGAAATTACAAAGAAGAGGGCTTCACATCGCGGTGGCGTCGCTCCTTTTGAGCGGATTTGGCGATTGAACACCTCTCTAGCTTCTAAATCACAGTCCAGGTGGGGCTCCAATTTGAGAAGCACCATGTGGACTTCCTGCGGAGGGCCAAGGATCTCCTCTGATCCTGCGCTTTAGATTAAGAGTAAGAAAAATAAAATTATTGGAACAAATGAAACTGGATAATTGGAAAACATATCGAAAGTACCTCTCAGCCGACGTAGAAAACTCTAGTCAAGCGCCGTGGTGGGGTGCGATTCGTCGGCCGAGGAAGCAAGCCGCGGGTTCCGGCCAACGCGCTGGTGAGCGCGACGAGCAGTAATTGCAATTTCTCTTTCAACTCTCAAGGAGGAGCAGAGAGAGGGGGATGGCGATGAGCAATTTCTTGTTCCAGAAGATCAGGCGGAAGCCGTCGCCGGCGCCGGAGCTGGCGGGGATGGAGATGTCGAAGGAGCAGCGAGAACGCGCCGCAACGGGAAAGCGAAGGACGAGAATGCGCAGCGAGGAGAAGTTTGAACAGTGCCAAAGTGGTTAAGAAATCCTGGAATTCCAACTACGGACTTTTCGTCCGCAGTCCCAACTACGGCATTTTATCTCTCAACTGCAGCAACTTTAAAGTGGGTCCTACTAACTTCAGCCAACCAAACATGGGAATTGAAAAACCCGTTTTAAAATTGCTGCAGTTTAAACCTAACTACAGGTAACCAAACATGCCCTTAGACAATAACGACGACAATAACGACGTTGAATTTGGCGAGGTAGGCAGCCAAAGAGCGCATAGTGATTCCAAGATTTTCGTTCCGTGTTGAGTCGAGTATCAATAAATATAAAATTAGACATGTGTCGAATCGAATATTGGTAAATATGAAATTAGGCACGTGCCGATTGTGACGTACCAACCGTACAGATACGTACATTTATTATATTTAATATAAAATTATTTAAATAATATTAAAAAATAGAAATACTAAAATAAAATATAAAGATTCAATTATATATCCAAAATAAATAGTATGAATTTATTTCGTGCCGAATTTCGATAAATTTTAAATTAGAACATGCCGAACTTACTATAATTAAGTTTTATTTTTATTATTTTTTGAATATTATTATATTTTTTAAAAGGAAAAATAAAAAATCCTGCCATGCGAGTTAAAATTGTCACTACACGCCGGTAACCGATAGCTGCCGGTTGCCCGCGTGCAGGAGACCGAGTGGTCACAGGCGCACAACTAGCAGCTGCCGGTCGCGCGACTGCGCGTTACCAAAAAAAAAAAGCCTGCACGAGTGCAATCGACAGTCGCTCACGTGCGGACGATTGTCTTCCTCCTCGCAAACGCGAGAAGGAAGACACTAATTAACAAAAAATTTACAGAGAGAGGGAGAGAGAGAGAAGGGAGGAGGGAGGGAGAGAGAGAAAGAGAATGCCGGTGCCGAGCTTTGGCGGCTCCGGCACGTGCTGAGCGGCACCGCGCGTGCCGCCCGGCACGACAAACCTTAAGTGATTCTATCATTTATTACGTCTTAATTGGAAGAGGAAAATGAAAGTGGAGGAAAAAAAAAAGAAAGGACAAGAAGTAAGAAAAAAGCAAGTGATGGCAATGTTTTTTCTTCTCTTTATTTGGAAGAGAAAAAACAGTAGCGAGAAAGTTATTAAAAATTGCCAAAAAAAAAGTATGAAGTTACAATAATATCCTCACTTGAAGTTTCTACATAAAGCAGTTCACATAAAAGGAGGACATATTTGTCTTTTCTCCAACATTCTTGTTTCTCTCCAAAATGGAGAGAACAAAATTTAGTGGGTCCATAAAATAAAATCCCACACGTTTTTATTCCCACCAAATTTCTTCCTATTTCCAAACAAAGGAAAGTATACTTTTCCCATCTATTTCTTTCCCACCCATTTCTTCTCCACCTAATTTCAATTTTGAAATGCAAAATATTACATATTATTTTTCCAAATAAAAGTCCTGCTCAAATTCATCTTCTTCTTTGTTTCATTCCATCAAATTCTCACCTCCCACAACCACTTTCTCCCCTTTCCTCTAGTCGTCTGCCCAACGCCCACGAGCGGCGATCTCCGACGACCCAAAGCTAAGTGATACGGTACTCTTTTTCCTCTTTTCCTCAAACCTTACATTTGCATTCGGTCAAAGATTTTAGATTCTTTCGTTCCCATGGGTGGTGGCTTCGATCAGCAGCCATTTTCTTCAAACTCATTTGAAAATCGCAATTTTTACAGCAACCGGAGCACCGTCCATCTGGAATCATCATCTATACCTGTCCATCTCGGACCTCACCAGCAGCGCCGCCGCGACCGTGTCCCATCCTGTCGTCCCGCCGCCACTAAGAATACTATCCGCGGCAGGCGTCTCGAGACACTGACAGCGGGTGCGTGGTTCACAATGAAGGAATTGGGACAAATATTTCATCTCAAAACCTTGCTCAATTGCAAAATGATCAACGAATGGTATTCTTCTTCATATCTTAGATTGTTTTCATAAGAAAGTTAATGTTGTCATTAGTTATCAAGTCTTACAAAAATTCTGCATGGTACTGCCCACTTTGATTTATCAAATGAAGTTAGTGTACAGATAGAAGTTGAAGCTACAGTTTATGAGGTATAATTCCAGTTAACAAGTATGTGTTACTACATTTCTTATATATTTACATATACTCTTCAGCTATTAGTATAAAAGATTTGTAATTGACAATAACCATTATTTTCAGGTGGATCAAGTATACTTCAACATTTCTCCCAAGATCGGCTTGACATTTACATTAGTTGAGGAAGCATTTCATTTTTATAAAGCATATGGTTATTACGCCTGATTTGGTGTGATGAGATGAACCAGTCATAACTTTGACGGAATACGATTTCGTTCGACTTTTACATGCAACAAAGAGGGAAAACCAAGGCAAAGGTCAACAAATCCTAATTCTAAAAGGATACCTATTTTGAAAATAGGATGTCAAGCTATGATACTTATCAAGGATAACTATCTAGATGGTCGTTGGACAATAGAAAGAGTAGTCTGGGATCACAACCACCCACTCGACCCGCAGTCAGCTCAATTTTTTAAATGTTTTCGACAATTGTCCGAATATGTTAAAAAATGCTTGAGATTAATGATGCAGTAGGAGTGCCTCTTCATAAAACGATAAATAAGCATTTAAGCAAGCAGGTGGATGTGAGAAATGCTCTTTCACTCAAAAGGAGTGTCGAAATCATGCAGAAAAATTAAAAAGACTAACACTCGGTGAAGGTGATGCAGAGGCTCTTATGAAGTACTTTGGTAGTATGCAATCACAGAACTCAAAATTTTTCTATAGTTGTTCTATTGATGAAAAATGTAGACTAAGTAATGTGTTCTGGGGTGATGCTAGATCATGGGCTGCATATAGGCACTTTGGAGATGTTATTACCTTTGCCACTACCTATCTAACTGATCAATATGCTACGCCATTTGCTACTTTTGTTGGTATCAATCACCATGCGCAGTCGATACTTCTAGATAGTGGCCTTCTAGCAAATGGAAAAAAATAGAGAGCTATAATTGGCTATTTACATAGTGGTTACAATGCATGAATGGTAAAGCTCAAACGCAATAATCACTAATCAAAGTCAATCTATTGGTGGGGCTATTCAACAAGTATTTCCACAAACACGTCACCGTCTTTGTCTTTGGCGTATAATGAAAAAGCTTCCCAAAAAGTGAGATGGCTAGAAAGAAAAAAAAATTAATTACACACAGATTATGCAAAGTTGTTTATGATAATCTAACCGTCTCTCATTTTTAAAAGGAATGAGATGAAATGATTGTTGATTGAGTAGCAAGAAAATGAGTGGGTCTGCTCGAGATAGACAACAGTGGGTTCCTACCTTTGTCAAAGACACATTTTGGGTTGACATGTCTATTACGCAACAGAGCGAAAGTATGAATGCATTCTTCGATAAATATGTCAATAGCAAAACTGCACTTAAGATGTTTGTTGAGCAATATGATAATAATACATTGAGAAGCAAATTTGAGAAAGAGGCTGTCGACATTCCATTTTGTCCGGAATGTCAGTATGCACTAATGAAATTTACTAATTAGGATTCACGAAAAATAATTAAATTCGACTAGAGTCGATATGCCCGATTGACCCAATCATGCACGATTAATCCAAATTGGGCATGATTAAGCCCAATCGAACTAGTTGAACCTCATCAATCCCTATTACGTTCGAGTAAGTCCAGTTAGATCAATTTCGCGCATGCATACAGACAATAATATATACACGTATGATAACACATATATACGTACATGTACGATAACATATGAATAGAAGCGCGCACGCGGACACACACACACACACACATATATATATATATATATATATATATATATATATATATATAACACATGCAAAAAAAAAAACAAAAAAGGGAAACGGTGGGGTGGATCATGCAGTCAACTGATAATAAAAATAATATACTTATGCATGCGGAAATTTGCGTAAATAGTCACCTATTGAGTCTTTTGAGAGGCGCAGTAGGGTGTTCCGTTTTTTTCACACGTAAATGACGAACGAGTCTAAGAATCTTAAATGTGCATTGCTCGGTTTCCTAGTTTTCCATTAAAACTTAGGTGGCGACTCCAACCTTTCCTCCCCTCCGGAGTAAGGTCGTCAACAGAGGCCCAAGAGGATTCTTGTTGTTTCCACTACATGCTGAAGTTACATATATTACAAGTTTCAAGAAGAAGTGAAGAATCTGATGCAAGTACATGTTCCATTCTTAATAGGAGTGGGTCAACATCTGTATACATTGTAGCATATTTAGATGATTTTGGTAACCGAGTTGACTATCGAGTTCTTTACACTCCTTTAGATGAAGACATATGATGTATTTGCAGGTCATTTCAGTTCAGAGATATATTATGCAGACATGCATTGTGTGTCCTAAGACAAGAATTTGTACAAAAAATTCCAGAAAAATACATAGTGAAACAATGAAGAAAAGATTTTAAGAGATTACATTCTCTAATATCATTTCCACAAATATCACCACCGAGGATCATGGTTGTTCAACATTATCTTGTGAACTTTGTGGAAATTGCTTCAACTGATAAGGATAGGAAAGGGTATGCTTTTTCGTTACTGAAGAGAACAATAGAAGAATTACTAAAATTTGACGAGTCTCATAGTGATGAGGTATCTATTTTGCTCATCAACAAGGTAATCATGGTTTATTGACTGATCATAATGAATTAGTCAACAAAGTTTTGGATTCCTTAAAGATACGGTCAAAGGGTCGCCCAAGGTTTAAGCGATTTGTCGGACACATTGAGAAAGCCCAAAGAAAGTATAAGAAGAGCAAGAAGCATGCTGAGCAGTTCACGAGAGAGTAGGTATAATTTAATAGAACTTAGTCAGCTTTATGTTTTGTATGAGTATTATTGAGCATCATATTATGTAACTTTATCTAAAGCGAGCTATTGAATGTATGGTGTTCAAAATTTGCTACCAGGATTTTTTGAAGGCACAGATTGATAAATAGCTCAAAGGAAACTCCAAAATACGATTTTGTGCCATTGTGTAATCCTGCTGCCTGATCATTTCATTATTTATTTATATGTAATGGCTATTTTATGTGTAATCTATGTAAGTATAAAGTTGTTAAGAAACTTTAGTCCATGTTTGTAATGGTTCACTTTTGCTGTATATATCTCCTTAAATGGCTATTAAGATTTTTGCCTATACTTGGAATAAGCAGATACTGCTAGAAGTTGTGATCATTACAACTCAGGCACTTCATTTTACATATTTCTTATTTTTATTTTTTTAAATTCGAGAGGGAAACTTGCCTTCTTACAAGAGGTAGTTCATAGCAGAGTTCTAAAAGCCGGACGGCACGCTCGATGCTGCACGGCTCGTGCCAGAGCTGTTGGGCTCTGGTACGGTGACGGTGCCGAGCTGGCTGGCACCGTCTCCCCTGCCTTCTCTCTCTCTCTCTCTCTCTCTCTCTCTCTCTCTCTCCCTCCCTCCCTCCCTCCCTCTCTCTCTCAATCTCGATGATTTTTTTAAGACGCCGACGGTCGCCCCGCGTGCGGGCGACCGTCTTTTTTTTGTTTTAAGGGCACGGGCGCGTGACCGGTAGCTGTCGGTCGCGCGCCTGCACCCTTTTTTTAATTTTTAAAAAAGTTTAAAAATAAAAAAAATAAAAAAAAAATAAATTTTTTTAAAAATATAAAATTTTTTAAAAATAATAATATTTTATTATTGGCACGACCAACACGACACGGTCGGCACGTCGAATTTAGAATTTATCGAAACTTGGTACGAAACGGCATTTAAAATTATGGTTCATAGCCACAAATTGGCCGTGAAACAAAGGGTTCCAAGCACAGGAGTGAAACAAAGTGTTCATGTACAGAGGAGTTAGGCTATCATATGAAGCAAAACAGATATAAAATTCACAGACTGGGCAATGAGAAACTAAAAATTATAGCATATGTTTTCTATTATATATAGTTCATGTAAGCAAAAATACAAGAAGTTTTCACAATTGATCACCAAGTACCATCTACTTCTGCAGCTCCATCCAACATATGAATCTTACAAAAGAAACACTGGTAGTTTTAACTGATCAAAATTGGATTAATTATAACCTAAACAATCTTTTAGCATTTGTATTCTTCCTCTTGTAGTCAAAGCTCATTCTTAGAGATTCTGTGTTCTTATGCTCATGCTCAGTGACGGACCCAGAAATTTTACGCAGGGGTGTCGAACAATAAATTAATATATATAAAAGTTTACAAGCTAAAATTTTTTCACAAGCTAAACAAACATGTCACAAATTCAAATAAATTACTACTATTAATTTCTGTAACAATAATTCATCTAGTTTTCAATAACCATAACCTACACAAAACCAACATTGTCATTATTGTCAACGGGTTCAATTTTAGGATCATCACCTCGCCCACTTCTATATTAGAACTCTGCATCTTGGAAATATAAATCATGAGCCTATTGAACACCCTCCTATGAATACATCCACCGGCCTACGCATTCCAACACAGCGAATTTCTCTTAGACATTTCATCGAACACTTACGGGTATCATCAATGCGCGTCAAACTACAGTGGATGTGAACAAACGCAGTGTTGCTGAACATAGCAGAACCAAAAACTAACCTTATTGCATGGACATAAATTTCCAATCATCAGCCTCGATGTTTTTTTTTTTCTTAACCTAACATTATTAAAATGATAATAAATTTCAAACCTGCGATGATTCCATTTTGCAGCTTCCTATGCTTTGCCTTTTTTTTCTCCTCGTGCTTGTTACCGAGCCCCACAGTGTGATAAGTGAAGAAGAAAAAGAAAAGATCGACACTGGACTGCGGCGCACGTGGATGGACGGACCGAGGGAGGCAGCAGGCTTCGCGGCCGGACTCGCAGATCGACGGAGGCGGATACACGGGGAACACCGGACATGCGGGACGGCGGCGGTGCAACTAGAGGCTTGGAGCAGCCGGCAGGTTCAAGTTAGGGTTAGGTTTAATAAAAAATGTCCGCATGCGCAGCTTTTAAGGCTTTAACGATGTAAAAGAAAAAAACAAAAAAAAGGAAAAAATCACGCAACCTGGGAGTCGAACCCGCGTCATGCAGACCAAAGCATTATGGTCTGGACTTTTGCCACTGCACCATCAAGGCAAAACTAAATATGTGTGTCAGATGTTTTATATAGCTGTATGTATTAATATATATATATACTATCACATTCAAAAAGCAGGGGTGTCGCTTGACACCCCTGCTCATGCACTGGGTCCGTCCCTGCTCATGCTGATAACCTCCACACTCATTTTTGCTGCCTATATTCTTTTGCCTTCTCTATGCCTCCAGATGGAGCTCAAATTTGGATTGCCACGTATTGGAAGGACAGTAAGGCCCATATACGCAGATAGATAAGTCCACGAAGGTGGATACCGAGAAGCCTGCCAACGCCTCGCGCAGGCCTGACCTTGGAAGGGAGCACCACGGCTATATCAGGAACGCGCGATGCCAAGACCCACCTCGGGGTCTCCTTATCCGAGGTCCACAACTCGATCCGGAGACCTCGGCCAGATGCGCGGGTCACTCCCGCGCGGATATATAGGGGACCACGTCTTCCACGTCGCCGCCACGCAAGCGTCCGCCACAATAACCGGTCTTCCGTGGAAGTAGTGGCTCACGGTGGCGCAAGAATAACCCAGTCAACCCGATCATCCAGTCGAGATCCGATATTTCTCAACCGCCTAGCTGGCGCACACCAGAGATGTCTGTAAAAGGCCGTCTATAGCATTATACTGGGGTTGGATTCTGATTGCTTGAGAACTACTTGTAATTGAGTGAACTGTGAGTTTCGTGAAGTTGTAATCTCTTTTACTCATAGTGCATTCTCCGTTGGCATTACGTGATCGTCCGTGGTTTTACCTTGGCAACAAGAATTTTCACGTAAAAAGTCTGTGCGTGTTTTTTGTTTTATCTGTTTCCTATTTGCTACATTCTTAGCCAATTCTGTATTCGATTACTTTATTGATCGGTCGAGGACCAGCTCGATTACCTCCAATTGTGACAACTCTGGGTTACTTCATCTACTCTGGCAACAAATTAATTAGAAAAGCTAATGGTGACTAGAGGTAATCTTCATCAGCTCCCAGATCGTGATCAAACTCAGCACTGGACTCTAACCCATTGTCATTACCAATCGAGCGCTTTATTGTAGTTCGTAATATGGGTCTGCTAGTGCTTTTAATGGTGCAGACACTCGATCTTACTTCCGATCGCCGGCTAGAGCTTCCCATAATCGTATGGAAGGTCAGGCAACGTGAATGTTTGTAACAAACTGTCAGAGTCCCGAGACGCATGCTGCGGCGATAGTATTCTAAGTGGCGGCAGGATAACAGGATGAGACATGGTCGTGGAGGCGCTGATGGTGAGGTCCGAGATGGACAAGTATAGATGATGATTCTAGACGGATGGTGCTCCAGCTAGCTGTAAAAATTGCAATTAATCAAAATAGTTTGAAGAAAGTGGTTGCTGATCGAAACCGCCACCTATAGGAACGAAAAATCTAAAATATTTGACAGAATGCAAATGTAATGTTTGAGGAAAAGAGTTTTTAAAAAAAAAAAACCGTATCACTCAGCTTTGGGTCATCGGAGATTGCTGCTCGTGGGCGTTGGGCGGACGACTAGTTAGAGGAAAGAGGAGAAAAGTGGTGGTGGTAGGTGGGAATATGATGGAATGAAACAGAGAAGAAGATGAGTTTGAGCGGGATTTTTATTTGGAAAAATAATATGTTATTATATTTTGCATTTCAAAATTGAAATCAAATTGCCATGTCAGCTTGCTGACGTGAAGAGAAAGTTTTTGGTGAAATATTTGCAGAGAGTAGCATTACTCTTTCCACAATCCAAACAACCTGTTAAGAATAGACAAGAGAGGATTGACGGCTAAGATCGATTTCTGATCGAGATATAAAATACAAATTAAATTCGATGATCATAAATTCCAAAAAAAAAAAGTATAGATAAGGGTTACATGCTGGCCTTTGATTTTAATATCCTTTATAAATTTGCTGCTCATTTTAAAATTTTTTATAAATCAGTCACTATTTTAAAATTTATCCTGAGAGTATTTAAAAAAAAAAATTAAATGATATTTTTTTTATTTGATTTATAATTTTTATATGTAATTTTACATGTGACGGACGTGGAATAGTTGGTATTGTAATATTTATAATCGCAATAGAGCAGATTCTTAGCGCTCGGTGTTTTCAACGTCGGAAGTGCTCATTAAGAGTTCAAATTCGGATGCATTTGCTCTGCTCGAGCTCCACATCACTTATTTAAACTCGACTAATTAAATGAGCAAAATTAGTGCATCATGTTACTTGGCCCGTTAGGCTCGTAAGCTTAAACATTCTTTTCTATTATATTAAAAAAATTTATAACAAAATTATTTAAATTGTTCGAGCTCGATCTCGACTCGAGCACGGCTGAATTGATGCTATCAATCCGAGCTCAAAGTCAACCTCAGCTCGATTTACTCGAGCTTGCTTCAATTGATACAATCGAGCAGACTTAAGTTCGAGATTTTTTGAGTCGAACCGAGTTCAAAGTTAGTCTCTGAAACTTATGGAGCTCTAACTTGAACTCAGAGTAAATTTATATGGTGCAACGATTTTGATCACCAAATTATATATATATATATATATATATATATATATATATATATATATATATATATATATATATATATATATATATATATATTACAAAGGAAATATCTGATTTTGTACCATATAATAATCTTAACTATATGTAATGTGTCAAACATTTAATTCTATTGAGCATTTAAGATTATGTTTTTTTATATTCTTTAATCATTTATATTATAACAAATAAGTGTTAAGTAATGCTTCTCTTCAAATATTTTAATTAACATTAGATAAATTCTTAAAAAATAAAATAAATAAATATGTCTAAAAAAAAGATGATAAAATTATTCTACTAAAATTAGTTATTTATAAGTTTTATTATTATTTATGATATCAATTTCTTTTTAGCTACGTTTGTTTAGAAGAAGAGTATATAAATATTATACTTGAATTATTAATTTTTTATTTATATACTACGCAATTTGAATCATTTTAGTTTTAAATTATATAATATATAATAACTTTTAATTTTATAGATTCGTGTTTAGTATGTAAAAACTAGTTAAACTTCATATTTTACCTATAGGCTAACTTCTTAGGGTTAACGATAAGCAAGTCCTCAATTCATTTTTTTTAAAAAAAAAAAAAAATCAGCCTCCCACTTTAGGTGTTCTAAATTAGCTACTATTTTTGTTGCGCAATATTATCATGTCAGAAAAAGCAGGATCTGATTTGGAATGTAAATGTGCACTGTTATATTAGTAAAAATAAGGGCTGATTGGAGTATAATGGTAAGATGCTAATTCTATAATTTTTTATGACAGATATATGATTTCTTTTTTTTTTTTTTTTTTTTTTTTTTTTATCAAATACTCTTAGAGAAGTCAGCTAGATAACTACTGTACAAGCTAGATTAAAATAAAAGCTATCAGCTACTGCCACGTACCACAAACGATGTGTTTGATAGCAGCTTATTCAGTAGCTTTTATATTATAAAATAATTTAAATTTAAGTTATAAGCCGTGTTTGATAGCTAATAGATTATCAAAAAATTTAGTTACTTGAATACCCTTGCACTAATTAAATATTACGACCTAAAACCATTCATTTATCCGGGGGATAATTGCGTATCAGCCCTCTTATTTTCGGGGTTGCGCAAATCAATCCCCGAAAACGTATTTTCGGAGGACTGATTTGCAAAAAAAAAACAAATCAGCCTCCGAAAATGCATTTTCGGGGGCTGATTTGCGCAAATTTGAAAAATAGAGGGCTGATACGGCAAAGCCCCTTTATCCGGCCTCGCCTCCCTGCCTCATCCAGGTGCTGCGGCATGGCGCCGCCGTCGTTCTCTCTGCCTCATCTACGCCGCCATCATTCTCAGTTCTATACGAGGTTCTAATTATTTTGATTAATCTCGTTCTGAAATAATGGATAATGGAGCTGATTATGCACAACAAATTAGTGGAGATAAATTATCTGATTAATCTTCCTAGTATGGAGTTCATCAAGTTTTTTTCTTTTAAATAATAAGGCGTCTGAGACTCAAGTTTCTGTAATGGAAGTTATATATTTCTGGTTCTAATAATCAACAATTTACTTCTACATTCTATAAACCGAATTGACAGTCTGTTTCTCACTAAATATAATGTCTTTATCTAGTCTTCTTCGAATTGCTGTACATGTTCAAGGAACCAATTGAATTTTCTTATATATTTACAATTGTTTTTTAATATATCTGTTATAGTTTTTTCTTTTCTATTTGTTGATGATAAATTGACTTCCGCAATACTTATTTCTTAGCAAGCATTATTTTTCTATACTTGTATTTTGTGAGAGCTATATGAGGTATTGTTTTTTGTTAATTATGAAAGAATTATGTCTTTCTTGTTATTTTATATCTATTAGCTAAATTAAAAATTTTATTTACCAAATACTTTTAAAAAAATCAGTTAGATTATATAATCAGCTAGATATTAAAAAGATCAGTTAGATATTAAAAGAATCAGTTAAATAGAAATACGAGCTGTATAATCTAGATTAAAGTACAAGCTACTAGTTACTACCAAAACACATCTCAAAACCTAGGAGCGAATGGTCAAATTGTGCGCTTGCTTCTTAAATGCAAACCGAGGGTAATTGCATAAATATAATTAAGTTTTACTTATCTAATATTCTTAGAGAAATTATTTAGATAGAGATATTGACTGCACAAACTAAATTAAAATAAAAACTATTTTCCCTTTTACTTGCATTTCTGATTTCATAGTTTTTTTTTTTTTTCTGTGATCTTCATTCCTACTTGTAATTGAAGTTGTCTTAAAATCGGATTTTTTTTAATGATTTTTGCACCAAAAATTTCTTGATTTATACGTGTTGACCGGGTACCCTTTTCGATCATAAGATTGAAAATGACCATAAAAATGATTTTACAACAAAATATTACAGGATACGTATCTCATCGCTTCACAAAAGATAAAATAAAATAAAATAATAAAAGAAAACAATATTTGACTCTTTATCGTCGACCCAATCTCAGCAGTCTTATTTTGACTAGCTGTCCAGTCTGGTGGGCTCTCCCCGGGAGTCGCTCTGTCAGACACACCTTCACACAACATCTACACTCTACAAACATTGACTTAATCCTACATTCAGTTTTCAGACGCACCTTCAGATACACCAACTAACTTAACTAACATCCTTCGGAATCCCTCCATCTGAGATACACAACGCCAGCCAAGTAATGCGTGTAAGCTCCGGCGATCACAAGCACGTGGAACAGCTGGTGGCTGTGTCCGGCGAGGTCGAATCTACCTGGCATCCACCGCTCCGGCACCCTTGTCGCGTAAATGATCACACCAAGCGCGTAAAATACGCCCATTATCGTCTCGTACCTATTGGAAGATGTAAATATATAATCAGAGAATATTAAACATATAAGAAGAAAATGTCTTAATTTTATCTTTATAAGTAGTGGAGTCTTTTGTTAACATACCCGGTCGTCAGTACTGCCTCCGGTCGGTCGCCGAACAGCATCGCCTTGTGAATTATCGGTACTAATCCTGATATGGCCATGCAGATGAACAATCCGGTGCGGAGAGGGCGGAATTCGGGCGTCTCAAAGGCTGGGATTAGGGACACCAAGATCGTAGCAGCGCCGAAGACGGTGATGAAGCTTAGATAGAGATTCAAGAAGAAAGGGTGGCATTGAAAGGAGTAGTAACCAACGGGTAGAATGAGTTACGATTAAACCGGTGATGCCGGAGTAATCGAGGCGGAGCATTACGTAATTCGTGTGCTCGGAATGGCAGGAGAGGAGGTGGCACGCACTGCTCATTAGAAGGCAGAACATGGCGCCCCCTAGGTACGCATAGAACGGCCACCGAGATGCCATGGCGGCAGAGCTGGCGTGGCTGGAATTTTCAAATTGGGTTAAACTAGATGTGTTCAGATACGAAGTGGCAAGGAGGATCACTTGGTGGCTTTGAGATGAGTTGGCCATGGCGGGGACTTGAGGTCTGTATATGGCGGAATCAGCTGGGACCATTGCAGCGGCAGATAATGCGAGGATGAGGAAGATGAAGAAGCCCATCAAGTGCCTGAAATATATATGTAACGACGATTAGTTAGATCAGTTTTCGTTTCTTTTTTTTTTTCAGAAACAAAAAGCTCCGAAGTTGCGTAATTTCTCCCAAGTTCATGCAGGAACTAAACTTTGGTGAAATTTTGGGTCTTTTAGCATTTATCTATTAAGAGAAATTTCAGATTATGAATTACTGTAAACGTTGTGAATGCTTACGTCCAAACATTGAGGGTCTCGTTGTGGATGGAGAAGATGCTGAGAATGGTTTCCTTCAAAGGCCATTCAGACCTGTAATAACTCAATATGAACTCATTGTGCTTCAGAAACTTGGGCAGCGAGTGGTAATCCACGAGCCGACATTTCTTCTTGTCCTCACTGACGGCGCCGGCGTCGCCGGAGACCTTTTGCTCCGGCGGCGCCGCCCTCGGTGATAGAAGCAGTGAACAACACTCTTGCTTCGAGAAACCTAGAGTTGGCTTCTTCATAGTGATAGTCTTAGCTATGGTTGTCCTCGGCGACGCCATTAGAGCTTCAAAGATTGATGGTGTTTTTTTGAATTTCTAGCTGGTTGTTAATTCTGAATAGAGAGAGAGAAGTTAACAGATTTATAAGTGAGAGATTTCAGAAGTTGTACTTGAAGCAGCGTGGGATGGTGGTCCGAAATTGTGAGTTTGAAGATGAACAAGTCCGGATTGAAACACTTCGTTGTTGTTATCTGACTTGTCAGAGTTCAAAAACAGGGATATTTTTTTGACCAAAAATTTACCAGGAAAAGGTCTTATTGTGGCTACAAAATATTATAACATTAAGTAATTAGCAGGAAAAATTAAAGATTTGTCCAAATAGCTCCTCCTTTGCAAAGCAAGTTTCAAATGAATCACTCTTCTGCAAAACTTATAATATTACACAATATATATATATATATATATATATATGTAAGAATTTTGAATATGACAAAAAAAATGGCGTGCACTATATATATATATTTTAATTTTTTTTTAAAATATTTCTAAAAAGAGATTTTGTGGCTCCCAATTTTCTAACAAATAAAGACTTGGAAGCCTTACCAAGAAGGCAAGGCTCAGTTGGTCAGCAATCTGAACTCATCGATTGAGGGGCCTCTGCAAGATTAAGAATTCGAGCTCGTAGAAAAGCACATGTTGGTAGAGAAGGTAATCGTAATTGTTCACTATTCCAATGAGATTAGTTTTATCTTCTATAGAGATGAGGGCACTCGTGAGAAACCAAAAAGAAAAAGAATTTAAAGCTTTAAAATATACATATTTTAAAAATTTATAATATAAAATGTATATACCAATTTTTTTAAAATCTATTTGTTTTTTTCATATTCAATTTTTTTTCTATATATATATATATATAATTTGATTTAGTAAAAGTCAGAAAATATTAATTTAATTAGAAGGATGGTAAAAAAACATGAGCTGACATGCACTTATTTTAAAATTAACGACCAAAAGCAAGGCGGGGAATTCTCTTTGGCTCCGGGATGCTGTGCCACATGGACAAAAATTCTCTACCCATTTTATGTCACAATTTTATATCTTTATACTTCAAATAAATACCTCTATATATATATATATATATATATATATATATATATATATATATATATATAAACTCTAAATATAAAACTTATAGATTTGGATAAAACTACAACTTTTATATCTAAATCTTATTTTACTAATTTGTACTTAATTTATGTAGGAGTATTTTGGTAAAGTTTTACCACATTCCAAGGAATGTTGTAAGCAAACTAAACGAAGGAAAGCAGCATTCCCAGGAATTTAAACAATTTGAAATAACAAACCAAACGAAGGAATACAGCTTTCCTGGGAATGTGATTCCTGGGAATCTAGATTACTGGGAATGTGACATTCCTGGAAATTTTGCAGCGTCATGAACCAAACGCACCCTAAATATAAAACTTATAGATTTGGATAAAACTACAACTCTTATATCTAACATTTTTTCCAAAAAAAATTTCAGTATAAATATTTTTGGACTCTAAAATCTTAACGTGTTTTAAATAGTTTTTAAAATTCATTAAGATATTAAGACTTTGGAGCAACAAAACATCTTTTTAGAATATTGTTGGAAAATCGTTTAATATAAAAGTTATAGGTCTTATTAAAATCCAAAATTTTTATATTTAACGTTTTTTCAAAAAATATATGTAGTTATTTATTTAGAGTATATGGATAGAGAATGGGAGTATAGAGTGGGACAAAGGATATATGTCCCCAATTAGTAGGTTGTCGCATATCAGGATGACATCAATTAAGAGAAGATTTATATGTTGTCGCATATCATTTTGCTAAAGAGTTAAATACGTTGCTGAAGAAGAGTATAGTAGTGCCAGACTTGATGGTTAGGCAATGAAAGTGAGCCTAATTGAGTTTAAAAAATTAAGAAAATACTTATCTATCAGTCTCTATTTCTACACAGTTCGTCCAAGTTAATCCTTTTTTATATATATTAAATAAAATCATATATATATATATATATTGAATATTGAAAATAAATATTAATGTGCTATACAATTTTTATATTGAATTTTTTTAAATATCTCTAAATATTTGAAAGCGTCAAAATTTTACTGGATAAAAAAACTTGATGAGATGAGAATTGACATTAGACATGACAAAGTCAAATGCCAATTGAGATTAAAATAATTTGAGATTTTGTAAAGAAGTCAGCCCATTGAGCCTTGAAAGAGACATGAGGAGGTGAAATTAGACCTTTCTCAATTGTACGTGAATAAAATAACAATCTATTTTAATATTTTTTGTGCGCGTATGAAAAATTGGATTGCTAATATCTTGAGTGCACTTTCATTACCACAAAATAGTGGAGTGAGTCCTTTTAATAGATTCTAAAATCACTTAAAAGCAGTTGAAGCCAAATAAATTCTCGACATGCAGAGGTCATAGCTCGATACTCTGTTTCAATAGAAGATTTGGATTTTGGACACAATAGGCTACTTCTTGGAATTCCATGTTAATATAGAAGGGATAATTTGTTTCACACCCCTCCTTTTCCAACTTATACCTAATCTACCCCTCAAGTTTGCGAAATTCATTTTTAGCCCCTCATTTGAAAATCGTACCATTTTATTTTGATCGATGTATCAATAATTTTTTTTAAAAATTTAACATAAAATTTATAAATTTTGATGATTTCAAAAAATACTTGTAAGTAGATGTTGATGCTCTGAAATGTTAAAGGGTTTTGGATCTGACCCATTAACCCGTATAAATTTTGAAGTCTTAAAATATCTATTTAGAAGTATTTTTGAGAAAAATGTTGGACATAAAAATTGTAGATCTCACTAAATTGTACAAATTTTATGTTAATTTTTTTTCAAAAAAAATACTAATATAACAGTAAAAAATAATACTATACGATTTTCGAGGAGGGACTAAACAAAATATATAAAACGCATGGGCTGAACGCGGAGACCTTTGCCCCTGCAAAGGCCAAAAACAAAGGCGCCCAAAATAGAATTGAAAATGTAACAACCGGTTGTAGATCTTTGTATGTCCTTGCAACCATCGTAGCTAGCATCACAAGAACCCCAATAAGGTGCTGTTTGGTTGGCTGGAAATGGATTGCAACTGCTGCAGTTGGAATGTGGGGTGCGAACGCGCGTGTTTGGTTGGCTGCAATTGCGATTCGCGCTGCAGTTGCTTGTTGATTTCGCTGCAGTTCGCGTCGCGAGCTGCTGCAGTTGCCACTGCGGTGAATTTGGGCGTAGTTGAAAATCCACGCGTTTGTAACCCCTATTGCACTGTTCCACCGCGATTGCTGCAGTTCGCTCGCGTCACCACCGCGATTTTCGATTGCTCTCTGCGCCGATTGCTCTGTCGTGTTTTTGATCTGCCGCGATTGCTCTGACTTGCGCCGATCTGCGTTTGGAGGCGATCTGGTGTGAGCGGCTGCGATTGTTGCGCGATCTGTGTCCGATCCGTTGCGACCTCTGTTCGATCTGCGCCGATCTGTGTCCTCTCTGTGCGATCTGCCTCCTTCTCTGTTGTGCGAGGTTCTGCGATCTTCGTGAGTTGGTCGGTGTTGTGTCGATCTGGTTGGAGCTGCGATATTGTGGGATCTACTCCGATCTGTTGCGATCCGTGCCGATCTGGTCTGTTGTGTAAGCATCGTTGGGATATCTTGCGAGCTCCTTCGATCTGTTGCGATCCTTATCTTTCTGAGCCGAGCTGCTCTGAGCTGCTCGGATCTGCTCACGAACTTCGCTAAAAAGCACACCAACCTCGCCAGCGCCGACTCTCTCGTACGGTACTTTTTCTTAAAACTGTTATTTTATTTTTTACGGTGATTTATATGTGTTGTTAAATATTATTTATATGTTGTTATTATGTGGTGATGTACGTGTTGTTCAATGAATATGTGCTGTTATTATATGTTATTTACGGCGATTTATATGCTGATAATATATGTTATTTTGGGTGATGTATTTGTTTTGTTTCATATATTTATTGCTAGTAATATTTATCTAGGAAGATGAATTCGATAGAGCATGAAAATGAGAAGAGAAAAAAGGCCGTCGTTGTCACCGTTTTGTTTGCAATCCAGTCATTACTAATGTTGGTTATTAGGTATAGGGGTAGACGCAACATACCTACACCCTATAATCACATTTTAAGAACGAGGCATCGCAATGTAATGTTGAGTCGGCTTTATAATTCCGATGATCGATATTGTTTGCACATGTTAAGGATGAAGAAGGAACCATTTTTTGGGTTATGTAGTTTACTTAAGAGTCGAAAACTTATGTGGGATACGATCCATCTTACCGTGGAAGAGCAATTAGCAATGTTTTTGCATACCGTTGGACACCACCAATGTAATAGCATAATTGGATTTTCATTTATCCGTTCTGGGGAGACGGTGAGTAGGTACTTCAAACATGTCATATGGTCTCTCGGCAAGCTCCGTCCTGATTTTATGAAGTCACCAAACAACAATACCCACAATATAATCACCGCAAGTCATAGATACATGTCATACTTCAAGGTGTGTTACTCATATTTAATTTAATCTATCTTAATTAGTTTTTTTTTTTTAAAATATAGCAAGTCCCTTGATTGACATAAATGGTTTACTTTAGTACTGTATTGGAGCAATAGATGACACCCATATTCTCGCCTCCGTGCCTGCCCATATAATAGCACGATTCCCAGTCGTAAGGGCATTCCAACCCAGAACGTGTTAGCGGCCGTAGATTTTGATTTGAGGTTCACTTTTGTTCTTGCTGGTTGGGAGGGGTCGGCCCATGATGCGTTGGTGCTACGTGATGCTATAGAGAGGGAGAATGGGTTAAAAGTACCCGCAGGTATAATAATATAAGTCGTGAAAAAATTAACCAAATTGGTCAAATAAACGATAACTTAATAGTTACTATGTATTAATAATATAATTTTTAAATACTAATAATAATTTAAATAGTATATCTTTATTATTAATAATATTAATATATTAATAATATAAAATATTTAATTAAATATATATATATATATATATATATATATATATATATATATATATATATATATATATATGTTGACTTTCTCCACTTCTCTCCAAATTTTTTCACTTCGCTCCAATTTGGAGAAAAGTGGAGAAAGTAACAATCCTATATAAAAGAATAGTAAATAGAAAGTGAGAAAAGTCTCTTTTTCCAGTCTTTTTTTTTTTAAGTAAACAAAAAAATTGGAGAAAGTGAGGAAAGTGACTTAACCATTTTCTCCATTTTCCTCACCTCCTTCCAATATAAACAGACCCTAAGGAAAACTTCATTTCTTTCATCCTGAGAATTGTTAGGAAACAAAGATAAAGAAATAGTAGAATTAGGAGAAACAGAAGGAATTAGATTCACAAGAAAAGTTTGAAATATTTTCAAAGAATATGACATTTCGAGAAATTCCCATTCTCCTTATTTCCTAGTCATGACACGATAATCTATTTGGCTCTCAGAATATCCAAAAAATGCATCTTAACGAGTTTGCTTCAAGCTTGTTGTATTGAAAACTTGGAAGAAGAACAAAACAAGTACATCCAAAAATTCGCAACAAATTGTAATTTAGAGAATAACCATACAACCTTTTTCAGAGGAGAATCATTCCCCAAAGATGGAGTTGACGGTCGGATCAAGTCATTTATTGTCGATAAACTTTCAGCACAAACGATTTTAGCCAGATTTTCATAGAAGCGCAACGCACGAGCCGTCTCCAGAAGGTGTCTATGCTTCCTTTCAATGACTTCATTTTAGTGTGGTTGGCGAGGGCAACTTCTTTGATGAATAATTCTCTCTTCAGCAAAAAAGGCTATAAATTCTCGAGATAAATTGTGGCGCCCCAGGGCCGGGGGCCGAAAAATTTAAAACAATAAAACAGATGTTATGAGCTAGTACTTTCAATTCACAATAATACAACAATTAAAGTTGATTAAAACACAGCAGAAAATATTACATTATTATACATTTTGGTCCCACTACAAACCTCAGTACCCCGAAGCTCGCTCTACGAACACCAGCGGACTTCGCAAAACACCTGAGGGAAAAAGTAGCACCATGAGTATATAAAAATATACTCAGTGAGTGACCCTCCTCAGCAGTCCCCTACGTCAACTGCTAAGGTACCGATCAAACACCAACATGCATCACGCCAGTAAGCATAAAAACTAATGCAAACAGATGCACAAATAAAAATCCGCATGCCCATGCATATACAGTATGCAAACATAACACGCATACCAATACATAACTCGCATGCTAAGCCACTCCCGCATGCATACATCAGTCACGCATGCCAACAACGAGTAACCACCCATAACATAAGGGTAAAAGTAAAACCATCGTCAGCTTAAAACAAAGCTCAACGAACAAGAAACTACCTCGCACTGAACCAAGATAAAGCAACTTAAACATGCCAAAAGCGCATAAGCCATCCAAGGCACAACACATAAAGACATAAGCTAATAAACAGATCCAAGCTACCATGTCAATATGTCAAGTCCGCACCCAACCCAAATCAATTATGCCATTGATATCTTGGATTATGTTAGGGTGAAATCACTAACCCAAACCAGTTAGTCCTCTCATGTTTAGTTTAGATACCCGAATTGACCCACGGTACCAAGGTTTGGTTACCCGCTTCTAGTGCACATCCGAAGCACCAAACCTACGATAGGGACGACCTCTCACTAGTATCCCGTGAGATATAACTCAGTAGCGATGCACCCTCCGGAAGGCACAACCCTGAGCCTCGCACACCGCAGGAACCACCCTAGCCAAGGATGATCACCCTACGCCTACCGGTCTCAATAGAGACATCATTCATTAAGATTAACACTCCCGTTGTTAACCGCTCATCATACCGCCACCCTAGTCGGTAAATCACACGACCTCCGGGTACTAGACGAGCTCACAACTAAACCGCGCTAATCTTAAAATCAACCTACCAAGAGTATTGCTAGAGCAGGTCCGCTCACATACTCAGTCGGGTAGAAAATAACCATTAGGCACACAAGCGTATGTCACAACTATGTTTACTAAAGTGCCGCTAGAGCAAGTCCGCTCACGCACCTATCCAAGTAAACAAAACCACATAGCTAACCGTAATGCCAAACATATCAAACTCGTCCTACCACATGTATTATAATCCATACATCGCTAGGTAGAACAAAACAAATCAAGCATGTTATACAAGTGAGCTACATTCTACTAAAGTGTTTACCAAGTCAACACACTCAACACTATCCATAGTAGAAATACATCACATTCACATGCTAATCCACATAAACCATGCTTTTAATCCATGTAACGGCATACAACCATGTAATCTATGAGCATCACAAATCCATGTTAAAACCCTAACATGATCATACTCATTTACACATGCCACAACCACATTACAAGCATGTCAACACATGTAAAGCATAAATCCAATGCTAAAACGTACAGAGCAAACACCGCTCACATACCCACAAGTCAGTCTATCACGAGTATAACCAGGGAGCCCACCCACATACTCAACCAGATAAAACTAACATGCGCACATCCCAACCCGTTCTATACTTAGGGTAAAACAATCACACGTTTACCTACCCACCAGAACACGGGATAAACAAGCCTAATCATGGCCATACAACATTACTCCTACTTATATACATAGTACTGTAGAGTAATCTATCCAAGTGTTATCATATAACACATACCATACATCCACCACATGTATATCTAGAGCAATCAACTCAAATACATCGCAAGGCAGATCATGCATAAACATGTTATCACACAACCACTCCTGCCAATGATATCATTCGGGTCACACACCTCGATAATCATTCATGCAGGTAAACACATCCATAACATGCGGTCCATGCAACAAATTCAATATAACAATCCTGACATTCCTATTACATGCATACCCAGAACACCCGTTCACAAGCATGACTAGGCAACGTCGAAACCATGTATAAAATAGCATTCATAACCACCGTCAAAAGCATAATCTAGCATAAAGCCCTAATGCTCAACCCGACGGCTAACAAATACCTAGCATGCTAATCGAACCACATGGAATATACCGAGACATCCAATCAAGATTTACAAGCACACATATAACACCACATGTTTCACCTAACATGTCCTATATGGTTCTCGCTTGTAGATCTTGGAAATAACCGTCCCAACCCCCATGCAAACACGGACAAGCACACTATCGCAAGCTGTACAACACAAATCCAGTGTATTAACACCTCTACTGCAGTATAACCAGCGCAGGCGGCGCACACACATCGCTAAGTAGAGTCAATCATACACAACAAGTGCCACAACAAATATGTCCCAAGTATAACAGATCCTACTAAGAGCATTAACCCGACAGTCGTGCCCTAATACTCTTCCAAGTAGCAGACCAGGTCAACGACCCTACGACATGTATAACTAGAACGCAGACGGCGCACAACTACACAAAGTGGTGCAAAGCACAAAACCATGTTACCGTCCACTCATCCCTCATAGAGTATAAACCTGGCAATCCTGCCCCCTATACTCACTCAGGTGGCGATAACACCGGTAACATATAATACAACTCGTATGTTATACCTACGAGCAAACTAAGTGCCACATCTATTAAGATGTCCGAACTAGCATGCTTTAGTCAAAGGCCACCTCTACTATGGTATTAACCTAGCAAACATGCTACAATACCAATCCAAGTAGATATCACGCCAAATAACATGCTACACATCAATACAATGTCATGCTAGTATACTAAATACATCAAGCATAACATAAATTTAACACAAACAAGTGTAATCATAGGATCCACTCACCTACGTCCCGGTCCTACCGACCTGAGACACGGCGAAAACCCTCGGAGTAACCGAAATCACCTCGCCAAAGCATCCACGAGCTCGAGGCAGGGCGACGGAGCAGCTGAGATCGCCGGAGGCGGCCGGACGGCGGCGGCGAACGGCGAGACAGCAGTCGAAGGAGGCAGCGGCGATCAGCACCTCTGACACGTCGGGGAGGCGGCGGCATCGTCGGCGGCGACCGGAGTGACGGCGGCGCGGAGCAGCCCGCGGCCGAAAGGGAGAGAGATGAGCACCACGCCATGGAAACACCTCGAATCTACAGCAACGGCGCCTAAGATGACTCTGGCAGCGGCGGCGAGTCGCGGCGGACGGCGGCGAGCAACGTCGACGGCAAAAATAGCGGCGGCCAGATCTAAGGTTCCGCGATCGAGAGGAAATCGCGCGCGAGAGGAACGACGAGTAGCCGAGGAGGAGAAGAAACGGAGACGGCGGCGCACGCACGCCGGCGAGATGGTCGCGGCGATCGGCGAGCGGCGGCGTCGGGCGAAATCGCGAACGAGAGAGAGAGGGAGACGCGCGCACGAGAGAGGGGGAAGAGAAATGGTGCGGCGCCTGGGCTCGGGTGCGTCGGGCTCGAGCTCGACCGCTCGCCCGCGCGTCCGACCCAGCCTGGGCTCGGCCAGGCCGAGCCAACTTGGCTCGGTCCGCCGGGTCCACCCCAAATTGGGCCCAATCCGGCCCCAAACGCATGATTTTGATCCAAATCAAATTCCGAATCAAATCATAAACAAATCAAGCAACCAAGAATCAATCAAAATCCTCGATTGATCTAAAAATCACTCCGATAATACAAAACCAAAAATCGGAACCTTACATAAATATTTCCCCCTAAATCACTACATAGAATTTTTTATTTACTTTCCAAACTGACTTTGCACCATTGCATGAAAATATTGAATACATGCATAATCTCACATTTATGGTGCAAAAAATAGACTCAAGAGAATCAGGACTAATCATCAACCAAAATAGCATAATAAAATTTTCCAGTTAATAGACCAGTAGGAGATGGGCCCATAAGTCAGTGAACAAGATTCAAATAGAAATAGAATAATTTTCAATTCTATGAAAAGAGAAGGCCTGTGATTCTGCAAGAGGACAATCTTCACAATTATGATCAATGTTTGACTTATTGTCACGCTTGTCTAACAAAACACTTGATGAAAATAAGGAACTTAGATTCTGTTGAGAATAGGGGATCTATCCTATATCACATGTGGGTCAAGAGTACAAGGAGTTCTAGTCTATAAATGAGTCCAATATAATGAATCAATCGGGTCAAGAAATCTATTTCCTTTTCTAAACTTCTACATGATATTAGAGCTACTTGCTTCGGCCTAGGATTTCTATTGGTTATCCTCTTTGGTGCCGTCACCACCCCAAAGGAAAAATTATTCTCTGGCCATTTTATCCATCGTCGTCTTGCGTCGCCTCTGCGCTGTCACTGCCATTCGCCGCCATCTCGTCTTCGTCGTCATCATATCCCGCGCCACACTATCATTGTCAGCACAGCATGTCTGCCTCGTCGGCTCTATTTGTCAGGGTTCTAATCTCACGGCGGATTGCCGGAAATAGACGGGGAGGCGTCGGAGGTCCAACTACAGCTGTGATTTGAAGTTGCTCCTATTCTTCTATCGTTTTATAGTTGTTTCAGTTATAACCACCGACTAAATCTCCACTGTCTGTTCATGCTTGAATCAACCGTTGGATTTAAAGAAACTTTGAAGCGTTAAGTTTCAACGATTGCCGTTGGATGTGATTACCAGCCGTTGGATGAAGAGCGTGGGCGAGTTTTTAAGTAAACGTGTGCTGATCACATGCAAGGGCACAAATGTTAATTTTCATATCATCTTCAGCTATAAAATGCAGCTCACGAGCTTCTTTTGGATGGTTAAATACAGAACAGAACTTGATCTCTTTCCTTCAAATTATTTTGATTTCCTTCTCTTTTCTTTTCAATTTTCTTTTGTAGTTGTAAATCTAATTTTACCAACCAAATTTAACTGTTTGAGATTCAATTGCTTCAATTTCTCTTGAATCTGCTGTCCCAAACAAGTTTTCGACGAAATGCTCGCCGGCACATTTTAAGGTTTCTCTCGTCACCGAACATTGGAATCCGACAAATCGTGACAAATTGGTATCAAAGGTTCAATCTGGCAATTGAAAAATAGCTCAACTATGTGGGGATCTCGAATTGGAAGTAGCTATTCAGATCTATTACCACAAGCAATCAAGGTTTTTAAGCATCTTATTCAGTGGACGCACATGCTCATCATGAACGACATACATATTTGAATCATTCACCATATATTTCTTATGATTACGACTATGATAATGATTCTTCGGATGATTACGACTATTCCTATACTTGTGATCCCTATTATTACTAACCACCTCCTACTCATATTGATTATAGCAATTTCTACCAAAAACTTAATTGCTGGTATGAGGTGACATCTTCTTTGTTAACCCATGCTTCAAAGGCAATGTAATAGTCCTCTAATGATCTGAGATGGTCCAATGGTGTGGGTTCTGTGAAACAATCCTCATAAGATATGTCATTGGTCAAAACCTCTTGAGCAAACTCTATCTCTGAGAAAGAATTCTCTCCATATATTTGAAGTATTAATTATTTCAGGTCATCAAAATGGGATTCTATTTTGTCACTTAATCTGTCGAATGGCTCTGCATATCTACCCATTGGGAACGTGAGGAAATTCAACTAGGCATGAGTAATAGTTGAATTCTTGAGGTAATGGACGGTTACCTTGCTGGAAAGCTCGAGTAGTTCCTACTGCAGTGAGAACACTCAGCAAGATTGAGAACAAGAAATGGTTATCTGATCTGGATTGCCGGAAGATTGGGTTCTTGTGCCTTGAATTATCTAATTGATCTGATTGAGTTGGAGCTGAAATTCTTGAATATGTTCTGCAACCTTGATGGTTCGCCGGAGCTGATGACAGTGGCGGAGTCAGGATTTTCGGCCAGGGGGGGCGAAAATTTTCCACGGTAAAAATTTTTATTCAGATATTACATAAAAATTATTTATCATCAAAAATAAATTTAAAAACACAACTCTTTAACAATCAGGCAGCAATAATAAAAATATAAATAGCAATAAAGTTACAAAAATAGAACAATAGCAAAAAATATAGTTTGCAATAAAATTACAACAATGAAACATAGTTGTAAATTGTAATGGTTGAAAATTATAAATTATAAGTTATAATAATTGAAATATAGGTAGATTGCAGCCGTCGGCAGCTTCGCACTATCGGCGTCAATTTAGGAATTAGAAATTGGTGTAGTTAGGTAGATTATGATTTTTGGAAAGTCGATTATGCAGGAGTTTAGAAAGAAATTTAATTTTTGAAATTATTTTTTAGAAATATAGAGTGGTATAAATAGAGACCCGATATTCTGATCCCGTTTTATCTTTATATTCTCAACTCGTACAACCTAAAAAATACTTACATATATTTTTTAAAAATATTTTCAATATAAAAATTATAGATTTGATGAGGTCTATAAATTTTATAATCAAAATTTTTCCAAAATATGCTTCTAGATAGGTGTTCTGCTGCTCTAAAGTCTTAACGGATTTTTAAAATCCGTTAAGACTTTGGAGCCCAGAATACCTAACTAGAAACATATTTTGAAAAAAATTTGAATATAAAAGTTATAGATCTCATCAAAATTTATAACTTTCATGTTTAATTTTTTTAAAAAAAATAAATATAACAAAAGTATTAGGCTAGCGGGTCCCCCTCTAACCCATATGTGGCTCCGCCACTGGCTGATGATGACTCAATCTTGAAGGCTTGATGAAAGCTCCCGTATGGAGTGAGGAAGATGATGATCTGGTTAGAGATCTTAGGAATTACAGAGCAATCTGTATTGAATTTGTAAATTTGAGGGTTCTTTTCTAATGGGCTCCCACAGGCCTATTTATAAGGCTCGTTTTACAACTGAATTCTGTTGGGCTAGATTAACTACTCACTACTTCTAAAAACTGGACATGAACTCGCTGAAATTTACAACTCGTGCCACTCCATTTGTATAGAGAACTGCCACTAAAGTTGAACTTATTTATGTTCCTGCCGCAAGCTACATCTGTTGTTCGTACTCAAGTTCCAAATGAATCTTCTTCACGTACCTTCTTTTTCATTTTCAATAGTCTTTTGACATCTGCCTTTCCCACTACTCGTTTCTTCTTCGTCTCATTCTGAGGTGTTACACTTCCATTGCGGTGCGAAGTTTTAGTTGGGGCATCCATTCACAGAGAAACAAATCCTGCTTGAGGAGACACCCATGAGCAACAGCATGAGATAGATCAATCAAATGATTCACACACCATGTTGCCACAACTAATAGAAAAAGTTTCAAACTATGTGGAATCAGATGTAGAACACTATAAGGTTCTCTTAATGCTGAATTGAAGGTCAATCTGCAATGGCGACCATGTCAATTACCACTTGGGTACATTGATGCAGTAATGATGACCTCTTCAAATGAGCTCATGGCAAAGCTTGGTGTTACTTTTCTAGTTCCTCAACCAATTTTAGAGGTATTGAGACTATTCTCAGTCATAACAAGAAGCATATCAGTTCTTGGGGATATAATTTCAGTAAATATGTGTTAACACTGATGGTTCTGAGTACGTTTTAAGTGTTTTTAAACTTCCTGATCAGCTGGAAGTTATCAATACATATATTGACAAAGTAGGCCTAGGAACTTACGCATGGGCGGGAATTTAAGAAAACGCGTGCTGATCACATGCAAGGGCACAAACATAATTTCCATATCGTCTTCTTTAGCTTTTAAATGCAGCCCATGAGCTTCTGTTTGGATTGTTGAATACATAACAGAACTTGATCTCTTTCCTTCGAATTATTTTGATTTCCTTCTCTTTTCTTTTCAATTTATTTTTGTGGTTGTAAATCTAGATTTTACCAACCAAATCCAATTGAATTTGATATTTAATTGCTTCAATTTCTCTTGGATTTGCTGTCCCAAAAAAGTGTTCGACGAAATGCTCGCCAACGCATTTTAAGGTTTCTCGTCACCGAACATCGGAATCCGGCGAATTGTGACACTGTCATTCGTTGTCTCCGCATATCGCCTTCGTCTCCTCAAGCCAATCTCAGTCACGTCGCCGTTGTCTTTTCTGGTTGACCTAAGTGCTCAACGCTGCTTTAGATCCTTTGCAACCATTCATGACGACGTTCCCTTTACCATCGTCGTCACGATGTTGTTGTCGCTGTCACGCATCATTGTTGCAGTCCCAGTCTCTGCCCAACCTCACCAGCCTGGCGGATTGCAAATCGGTAAAAATAGAAAAAGAAGAAAATGAAAGAAAAAGAGGGAGAGAAAAGAGCTACTATGCTTGAAAAAATAAAATCAAAGTCAGCTATTGTTTTGGTGCCTATAACAGTTTCGACAGAATGCTGTAGAAAAACCTCCATCTCTTCTTGCGGTGCTGTCTCTCTATCTCGCTCTCTGCAATCTCGTTGCTCCCGTTCTCAAAATCATGCTACTAAGTCACCGCCTCTTCTTGGTACAGATTGGGATTTATTTATGCTATGTCATCGTTTTAGTCAGCGTAAATATAATGCCGATTTTTTAGCTTGAGATGAATTATTATGCCCAATTCACTATCAAGCTGCAATCATTGCGTGGAGTTATTATCGTCTTCCCACGCAAATTTGAATCCATTGTAGCCGATGTCGTCCACTTTTGGCAAAACTCTGGATGCCAATTCTCTAGTTTGAGTGAAGCAAATTCGTCAAATATGAAGCATCGTCAGAAGAAGTAGATCGTCAAGATAACATAGTTTTAGGATTTTTTGATGTTTTTGTAGAATTTAGTTTATTGTGTTCTTTGTCTACTGTCATGTCTAATATTTTGATGTCCAAATTTAAGGTTTAGATATCTTATGTTTGAAGAGGAGTGTTGAGAATACGGGAACTATCCCATATCATGTATGCGGTAAGAGTATTAGGTCAAAAAATCTATTTCCTATTCCAACTGAGGATGTCCGAGGCAACATGCCAAAGCTTCCACAATTTTATTTGATGAATTTACTTCACTAGAATGTGCAAGAAAAGAAGCGAGTGAGTTTGGTGGCTTTCCAAAATTCAAAATGAAGAGTTCTCCTTTCCTATGGCCTCTCCAATCACCTTCCCAATTTGCAGGTCATGTGTAAGACAATCAAAAGAAGAAAAAGAGACAATAAAATTTTCTTTACATGCGACTAACTGAAATTAAATTGGCAGAAAGATTAGGATCATACAAGACATTAGAAAGGATTAACAGTGATGAATCTGGAGGAGTTATATCAATGAACCAAACTATATGTCTTGTGATGGGTGGCTTAAGAGTCTACAACCCAAGAGTTAAATGAGTCAATCTTACCAAAATCAAAAGTATGAAGAGATTAAATATTTTGTTGGATAATATATGGTGAAATAGAAAAGTATCAACTCGAGGCATTGAAATTGGACTCCACCTGAGAAGAAGATGACATAGCAGCAGCATGGAGTGCAGAGGATAAAGATGCTAGAGGTTGTTGTTATGGTGCACTAAAAACAACATATGCTTTTGGATTCCTCATTTTGTGGGCGCTTCTTACACTCTTCTATCAGGTGGCTTTGCTCCTTGCAGTATCCACATAACGAGAAACTATCAAAGCCTTTCTTCTTTTTGCATTGCTGTAACAATTGCCCCATCTCATGGCAATTGTAGCATTTCACTTTACTTAAATCATGGAACTTCGCCCTCCGCCCGCGGGCGAATCGGTGGGGCGTGGTGGCTACAACCATCACGCCCCTGGTTCAAATCCCACGGGTGCACTCGCCACGGAAAAGCCGCAGTGGCTGTGGGATAAGTGCGGGCGCCGCGTTTTCTAGCGCCTGTGCGAAGGTGGTGGGCCCAATGGCTATTCCACTGCATCGTATGGGGGCGGACGCTACGCCGGGGTTCGATGCCTGTCGGTTAGAAAATGGTCCCGGATGGGACCAGATAGGTTTCGCCTCGTCATCTCAAAATAAATAATAAAAAATAAAAAATAATATATATATCATGGAACTTGCCTTTGTGTGTGCTTACATGCAAGTAGAGCCGCATTAAGTTTGGTCCCTTAAGTAGAGAGGGATTTCATGTGGTTTTTCTCAGCAAGGAGATCAAGGAGGATTTTGTCCAAATCAAGGTTACTTGAGCGATTTAGCATATAAGCACAAACATGTTCAAATTCGAGATGCATCTTCATCAGGAATTGTCGAAGAGACCTTTGTCTTAATTTTGTCATAGTTTCAAGTGCTTCTTTAGGAATATCAGACTCAACCATTCTAGATTGTAGTCATAGGAGAATAAAATTCTTGAATGGAACAAGCCTCTTGCGAGAGGAGACTTTATCTCTTGCTCAAGTTGACATAAACGAGCCTTATTGCTTGCTAGATCCGCTCCAGATAAAATCTCACATCCCCTTTAGCAGTTGAGGGGCTTAAGTTCATTACAATGTAATCATCCACAGACTCCATGATCCATGTTTTGATTTTGGTATTGTTGATCCCCCACTTGGATGCTTATGTGCTATCTAAGGACTTCATGATGCTACCATCAACAAACTC
The DNA here is from genome assembly GCA_002076135.1 of Xerophyta viscosa. Lineage (NCBI taxonomy): Eukaryota > Viridiplantae > Streptophyta > Magnoliopsida > Pandanales > Velloziaceae > Xerophyta > Xerophyta viscosa. The sequence continues at coordinate 2,074,804 of MJHO01000001.1, forward strand.
CCGAAGTTCATGTCCTTCCAGGAAAAATAACTGGAATAGAATCCAGCGTCAATAACCATTACATAATCTGAGATACTCAAAATAATATGCTATGAAAGAATGGTACTCCGAACAAATCTCGCTGATACCATATGAATAAAGAGGACAATGGAAAAAATACAAAAAATACGAATATTATTTAGTGAATTTCACTGTACATCATTTGATATGTAATGTAAGCATTATTTAAAATAAACTACTAACTATAAATGTCATGATTTACAATCCATATATAACCTATTAGTCAACCATATAAATCCATGACTTGTATCACCATCATATAATGCAAGTATATTGGCTATTGACAACCATATAAATCCATGACTTGTATCACCATCATATAATGCAAGTATATTGGCTATTGACAACCATATAATCAAGTGAGTTATGGCCATTATAATCCAGATTTGTAGCGAAGACAACCATAATATGTTGCTAGTTAAAGATGACATGCTATCTTTGCTCAAACATATGATATTCGCTTTCGAAAATTTTATCTAGAGCACCTTTATTCTTCAGGAGCTCCTGAACAATATATCATGTATGAAAATATGTGATATATATATATATATATATATATATATATACATACATATCGTGTGTGATTCAGATTACATCAGGATCACCAATGGTTTCTAAATGGTATTTTCTTTCGTAAATTTGATGTGAAATTTTGTTGCTTCAAAAAATTTTGGGATTAACTTTGAAATAACTGTACATGTGTTGTAGCGGTTCCACAGTGGTTTCTTACATTTGCTGCAAAACGTTACTTGTCTGCATTGATCCTTATCCTTTTCCTGTCTTGAGTTACTTCTACTTAAGAGTTAAGATAGTGTATATACATAATTTATAGTCTTGAGTTACTTCTACTTAAGAGTTAAGATAGTGTATATATAATATTTATAGTCCTGGTCAACCAAGAATTAGAAAGCAGAAGCAACCCAATACACCATCTATCAATTTCCCAGACTTCCAGGATTTGCTTATCCAAAACTCCAGATAACATTTGCTTATATTACCAATTGAAATGCAAATCATAAACACGAAAGACGTAAACTTGAACAACAAGTGAGCCATCAGTGGTATGAACTTTGTTTTTTTGACAAAATGTATCTATGTAATACACTAATGCCGGGTACTTATCGATGAATTTAAGCAGTATATTAACATGTAGCATGGTGTATATATACAATAGGATAGAGCGAGGGTTTTAGAGGACTCATTCTCAAACTTTTTTATAACGAGCCAAATTTCTAAGTTGAATGAAATTCAACTTAAACTCCGGTAGATTTTTACTTTTAGATGTCTCTTGCGTCCCTTTTGGTGTCAACATGATGCATATGTATTTTTTATGTGATTTTTCTGAACCAAATCTATTTTTTATGTTTTTAACCATTAATAAATGAAGAGGAGGACCTGATTGCGACAAAAGCAATTAACATGTGCACCACGTATTTGAGATTCCTACATAAGTATGCATTCACATTACGAATTTTATTAGAATAATTTTTATTTTTTATTTTTTAAAAAGGTATGTGCGCCGGATCGTGCCCGCTATCCAAAATTCAACCCAAGGGCCAAGGCCTTAACCGCCGGGCAAAAGCTCACAATACCACTGCTTCCGTATCGCAGGGATTTAACCAGACAAACTTACATTATCAGCCCCTGCCTTATATTTTGTATTACAAATAAGACCCCGTTTACAACCCATTATCTTTGACATCCTAAAATATCTATATATAAGCATTATTTTAAAAAGTTTTTAAATACAAACAAATATTATAAATCACATCCAAATTTATATTTTTCTATTCAATTTTGTTTAAAAAAATATTTTTAAATAGATATTTAGAGGTTCGAAACGGATTAGATAATTATCTTTTAAACCCGTTCAGACTTTGAAACATCAAAATACACATTTTTTATAACCAACTAAATATGAAAGTTGTAAATCACATCAAAAAATTTTTTTACATACTTAGATATTCTCCAGAAAATACTTATATACTAGTGAAAATGTCTCTAATATAAATTTTGAGATAAAGGTTGATTTGTAAAAAGATTTTAAATTCAGAGATTAATTTGTGAATATTTTTTATATCAGGGGTTGATATGCAAATTTCCCATCTGACAATATTTTACGTCCTACTATTATAACGCACAAATTTATGTTTTATTACTCTTTCTTTCTTTTTTTTTTTTTTGGTTTGGTTTGGTGCAGTCATAGTAGAGAAGCTGACTAAATTTTTGTACTAGTGAATAAAACACATAGAGAGTCACCAAATGCAAATTATAAATAATTAATTCCTCATATCGAAAAATCTTAGTATGGATTAAATTTTGTTTTGAGATGATGGGATCTAATTCCAAGAATATGCTAAGGTTCCAACCCATTCTATCTGATTGAAATTGAATCTCACTCAATTCAGAAGGTTAAGGCACGACCGCATTACGTATCAAACTATACGCCTTTAAGTCTTCGTGTTTTTTATGGTATTGTATGTGTTGCATGTGTATCTTGTTGTGCATAAAATTACATTTCAAAAATGAAATTATAGCCATTGGAAAGAGAACATTGAATACTAAAGTTCTTGAGCTATGATTATACCTATAAATCTGGTAAGCAGGGCGTATTATGAATTACGTTACTATGTATGTAGGAATTTAGGACCTTATACAATTATATTCATAATACGCCCCGCTCTTTTCTCCGCCGAAAACAAGCACTCCATCTTCCAAAGTAACTTAATAGGCGCGTAATTTGCATCTTGCAACTAAAGTTTGACTGGGCCTCGATCTCGGTATGCCCCTTCAACCTCTTGCAAACCTCAAAATGTTTGGGATAGCATGAAGGGATTGAATCCACTCTAAGAAACTTAAAATTGCTTGGGATTATGTTTTCATCGCACTTAATTGGTCTATTTAGCTAGAGCAGAATCGACGTATTTTAAACCATCATGTTGTTTCACCACTTTCTACTTATCACCGCTGAAGACTACTCATCCTCTCTTGGACGGATATCATCACCGGTCGTAGGAAAATGAAGATCACCAGAATCCTCCTTCAACTTCATGATCGGGTCAATATCAATTCATAAGTTCGACACCACTTTAATCTGAGACTCTCCGTTGTGCCTTGTTCTATGTTTTTTGGGCTGCTAGGGTTTTATTTTGGTGACTTTATATTTAAGGTTATTTGTACTGTATAGAGTTTTCATTGGTAAATTTGTATCATGTACTTAATGTATATTTCTGACCAAACGTCAGCGCTGATGTAATATCCCTTTTAATGAAGACGATGCTTTTTCTAAAATTAAAAAAAAAGGATCTCGCGACATAATAGACAGTGAATTAGTTCCGTGGTTAAATTAATCTCTCCCATAATTAATTGTGGTTTTAAGTGTGGAGGTGGTATATAGGTTCATAGCAACCAACTGCTAGTTAGCTGTTAGGTCCACGATCGACCAAACAAGGATGGCGCTTACCACCTGAACCCAATCCATTCATGACCCATTTATTCTTTTTTTTTGAGAAAATGACCCATTTATTCTTGAACAGGGATCGGTACCCATTCATGACCCATTTATTCTTGAATAGGGATTGGTGCCATCCGTGGATTTATCTATTACGACGGTCGCTCGAATGAGGATCGGTTACGGACAGAATTCCCCTACGTTAATCTCAAAAAAAAAAAAAAAAAAAAAAAAAAAAAAAAGACTAGGACTTGAGCTATTGATTTCCATCTACCAAAATACGTAGTGTTGATTTTGGGGCATTTATGTTTTTATGCCTCATATAATTCAAAATTATATTTTTATAATTTTAATTCGAAATGATATTTTTATACCTCTTTAATTTTGTGAAATAATAAAACTATCATTATCCTTTTTTAAGACAATAATAGTTTCGCCATTTTATACCGTCAATGAGAATAAAAGCACTTTTTTTTTTTGAGATAACGAGACGAACCCCTCCCTGGGTCTCTGCTAACTCGCAACCACAATTTTCTAAGCACACCTATAGTATCATTTTGGACCCAGGTGCCTACAGGAGAGTAAAACCCCGGCCTGACGTCTATTTCCGAACCAGATATGGAGTACTGCGAGTTACCTAGCCACCAACTTTTTCGTGATCGTTGTAAACACGCGGTCCCGGATACATCTCCATTTCAGACACCCTCGGAGATTTGAACCCGAGCGCTTGCCTCAGGCTCGCTTCCTGAGGCGAGCGTTCCGACCGTCCCACCCAGGAGCGGAGGACAAAAAAGCTCTTATCTTTCATATGTTTAAATTATCGAAGTATAAAATACAATTATCCTCTTTTTTCTTCGAGGTTTTTTTTGGTTGAGTTACCGATGTGGAGAGCTTTTTGCCTTGGAGGAGCACTACTATAATACGTGAACAAAGCAGTTAAACACGAAGTTCAGATTTGTAGGTTTTTTTTTTCAAATTTTTTCAAAGTTTGATTTTTTTAATTTTGAAGTTAATTTATAAACTTGGTTAATAAGAAACAACGTTTCTGTGTTTGACAGTTCAGGCTAATTTAGAGATCACAAATGAACCTCCCAGTCTCTGAGATAGTGAGGGATCGAAGGAACATTTCTGTACTGTATGGGCTATAAAGTTCGAGCACCGTAGTCATAAATACTAGATGTGCGGTGCGTGCACTACCCGTAAAAAAAATCTAAAATCCTAATGCATTATTTGGAACTTGCACTAGATCTGATAGTCGATCAGAAATAAGAGTCCGAGTTTGATTGACGAGGCCTCTAAGGAAAGCCCATATCTACATTTTATTTTTGGCTGCTAAATGAAAATGTAGCATGTCTACTAACAACTTTCAGAGAATAACGTATTGTTTGGTTCAATAGATACATATATTAGTTACGTGTTTTAAATCAGTTAGTTTGCAATTAAATACATATATTGTTCAAATGTCACTAGAATGAGTTTATGTAGGTGGATGGGCGTAGGCCTTCCTACTCAAGAGGTCTACATTTTGCTGATTTTTTTTTATATATTTTGACCGTCAAATTTAATTTTTTACTCTATATCTCGATCAGATAGCGTGCGATTTTCTATTCTCTCTCTATAAATAGTTGAATTTACTCTACAATAGTAGATAAACAAGCGAAATTTCGAATTTGATATAATTGGAGTCCCCAAGGAACAGCCAAAGCAGTGCGCTTATTTTGGGTATTATTAAAACTACAATGCACCAATATTGTTCTTGCACAAAAAACTTGTTATAAGTAGGATCCTGGTAAATTTAGATTCTCTAGGAATATTAGAATATTTATTGAAGTATCGGAAAAGGAATATAACCGGATTGATCCTAACTGACTCCTCATCCAATTAAATTCCCACCCAATTTAAACAACTTGTAGGTTTGGAGATCGTTTTCATTCATCACGAAGTTAGGCCCTCTTGCGTTCAATCGAAGTAGTTGTGCTTGTCTAATCCCACGTTCATGGAGATTTCATAGTCTTATTCGCGTCGCAACACAGTGTTTGCCGAAGATCTTTCCTCTCCGCGGTTTTTTTTTCTTTCTTTCTTTCGATCAACGTTTTTTTTTTTTGCATTTTCTAATTATTTATGTTTATGTTCTTTGGTCTTTGTTCTATCTTTCGATGTTAATTATTTTGGTTGCAGAGAGGATGAATTTCGGTGATGCGATGACGGATTTATTGATTCCTAGTGTTAATGATAAGAGCAAGGAGAGAAACAGAAAGGCGAAATGCGATCTCCTGGATTTCGATTCCTTGCCGGAGTATTTGAAGGACAACGAGTTCATCCTGAGTTGCTACAGATGTGAATGGCCAATGAAGGATACTCTCCTCAGCATCTTTTCTGTTCACAATGAGACTCTCAATGTCTGGACGTAAGATCTCTAATCCCTGTATTTATGTTAAATTATCAAATAAAAAAGAGTATGTAATTACTAACAAGTTTGTGATTTTTCAGGCACTTGATTGGATTTCTGATATTTCTTATTCTAATCGCGTTCACAGCAACGATGATACCAAGAGAATCGTCTTATTCAATTCAAAATTCTACCCAGGTAACAACAACTGGAGGTATCGAATATAAGATTCAGAATGAAATCACTACTTGCATTCCATCTCCGAATTTCTCCGGTGAGTTGCCGGTGCCGCCGTTACCAGGAACCGACATGCTTCCACCATTATCTAGCTGGAATCTTAGAGATATCATCTTAAATTGTTTGCCTCACAGATTTCCTCAAGTTCAAAACTGCACCGGTCCTTGTTTTATGGTAAAAAATTAATCTTTTTTTAATTTAATTTTATTTTATTTGTGCTCTTGTGCCTTTATACTTACCATAGTTCTTATCGAAAATTATATAAACAGGCAAGCATGAAAGGTGATGTTACAACAACTCTATCGCCCGTTGTACTGAAGCCAATAACACGGTGGCCGTTCTTCGCATTCCTCGGCGGGGCGATGTTTTGCCTGTTCATCAGCAGTGTCTGCCACCTCATATCCTGCCACTCAGAATGCACAGCCTACTTCATGCTTCGCTTAGACTATACAGGTATAACGTCCCTAATCGTCACATCGTTCTTACCTCTCGCATACTACACATTCCTCTGCGATCCGTTCTTCTGCAACCTTTACATCGGGTTCATTACTGTATTCGGTGTGGCTACGTCCTGGTCTCCCTCGTGCCTGTGTTTCAGACTGCAGGATTTCGGTCGGTCCGGGCTATGCTTTTTTGTTGCATGGGCGTATTAGGAGTAGTTCCAATTGTGCACAAAATTATTGTTTTCGGGGACCGCCAGGAAGCGATTGCATCGGCGGGTTACGAAGGCCTAATGGGGATATTTTATGGACTCGGAGTGATTATTTATACGACAAGGGTGCCGGAGAGATGGCTGCCGGGGAAATTTGATATTGTGGGACATAGTCATCAGCTGTTTCATGTGTTGGTGATTGCCGGAGCGTACACTCATTACCTTGCTGGGCTTGAGTATCTCAAATGGAGAGATATGGAGCAGTGCTAGCATATCAAATCAATTTGCACTTCTTCCTTTTTTTTTTTCTTTTTTTTTTAAAAAGTTCTTTTCTAATCAAGAGGAGATTCAGAATGTTGCAGTTAGTTACATCATCTTATTTATGGGGTCCTCTCAGTTTTAGATTAGGTTGATAAAGGTTCATCCATGTATAGTGTTGGACTACAAATGTACCGCACAAACATCGTCCACGTCTACTTTTTTTTTTTTTTTTTTTTAAGATTATTGTAAAAAAATTATATATATAACTGATTTATTTTTGTGCAACCAACATAACAGATAAACACACGGATAGCACCGATCTATATTCTATCAACCGAAGAGTTATAATTTTTCGATCTGGACAGATCCGAAGGTTCTTGTTATTCTCCATGGGTACAGAAATGATAAATTTTTTATACCTTACGGATGACGTTGGAACTTGGATATGCCTGTCCTTGCGTAACATTTTATTTTTGAAAAATTTACATATCAGCCCCTCTATTTCACGTTTCGTGCATATCAGTTTCTGAAAATACGTTTTCAAAGCTAATTCACATTTTCAGGGGCTGAAATGCGCGAAAAACCGAAATGAGCGGCTGATATTAGAAAAAACCCCTTTATTTTTACAATTTTGTATAATTAATTGATTTCGGTGCAAATCCACGTGAGGGCAAGTTGCGTGGCTTAGTTCAATTCAATTCTTAATGGCGCTCCTCCCAAAAAGTAGAAGGACGCAAATTTATACAGCTAATCAGATCCGAATCCACTTCCTCTCTTTTTTACCGGTAGTGTGGTCTATTACGTAGGATTTCTAACTAGTTAGTAACTACGACACATCACATACATACGAACACAGTTGAACACGTATTAGACAGTCATAAAAATATTTGAAAATTAAAGAAAAATTTTGGACACATGTTGAACATGTTAGATAGAAGTGTCGGACACGTTAGATAGAAGTGTCGGATACGCGTTCCCTGAATTTTTCTTTTTGTAATTTTTTAAAGAAATACTTATTAAAAAAATAAAATATTATAAAATAGTAAATAACAAAATATAACCATGTACTCAAATATTATATTTTTTTTACTTTTATTAATGAAATCAGACTCTTGTTATTTATTATCTAAAGGACGTAAAATATTATATTATATATTAATTTTGTTATTAGATGTTATTCAAATATTTAATATTATTTATATTTTTATTAACGTGTCCAAGTCTTATGTGTTCTACCCTTTCCAAAAATTGTTGTGTCCTACATTCGTATGATATCATATTTCGTACCCATGTCCGTATTCATACTTTCTAGATTTCTAAGTAACCAGTAAGGTCTTAACTTCAAGATCTTTGTTGCAATATTTGTTGGAAATACAAATTTATGCAACATCTATTTGTTGGACAGGATTTTATTTATTAATATTTTATTTTGTTATGTTGTTGCTTAACGAATTTATAGTTTTAAAGCTAGGACTCCCCCCATTTTAATACAATTTCATTATCAATAAAATTATGCTACATGTTTTTTTTTTTTTCAAATCGGAGCAATTATAATTTAATATTCTGTTATTTTACAACTCTAACCCCATATAAGGCACCATCATTATTCTATTGAGCATAATTTCACTATCGATGTCATCATCTTCCTTCAACAATTTTGACATTAGATCTTTCGTTGCTACACCTTTTTTTTTTGTGGAGCCATCAAAGTGTGATTGATCCATCATTGTCATAATTATTCAACACTAATTTGCCATTTTATCGTGTACAAAATTTAAATGGACAAAAAAGACTTACATAGTCTTAGCTTAGACCTTATCTTTTCAAGCCTATTGATCTTTATTAATCATCCTAGTTCCAGTTGAGCTCGAGCATGGGCATTTTTCAATCAAGTTATAGTTCAAGCGTAAGATGACAAGGTAAATTTAAGATGATTTTTCCCGTGGCGTGCTTTTTGCAAGCGATATTGGGCACAAATAAATAAGCATGTGTAAAGTTAGAGCAATATCTATAGGACGATCTAGAAAGCATGGACACGCCGCGGATACGGCCGAACACGTGTTGGACACGCCGGAGAAATGTCAAAAAAGAAAAAAAAAAGGATACGTTTGTTGGACTATTTGAATTTATAGCAGAGCAAGACGCAGTATATGGAATATTAACGCTGTTGGCATACATGACAGCTAGAGATAAAGTTGGGGACAAAAGTTATCCCACAGAAGGCGAGCTTTAACTATTTAGATTCTATTTGGTAGAAAAATGGAGATATAGACAAAAATGTCAGCCATATAATCACAACAGGATGAAATAGGTGAACAACAGTGTCAGAAATTCTATACAATAGAAAATATTCCACTAAATTGAAAAAAAAAAAAACAAATTAATGTACTGTAATAAAGACAAGTCATATTGTATAGTATTTAATTGGTCGGTCACTCTATCAAAAATAAAATCATGGTAATTAGACAAGAATTTAATGTGACCACTGCTAACAATAAACTAATGAAAAGACGGTTACGATGGTTTGTCTTATTAGATGGAAATTAACAACGGTTCCGTTAGAAAATCTAAAAGATTTGCTAACAAGTGGAAAAAAGAAAAGATAGACTAAATAAGAATTTCGGAGAAACCATTCGGCATATTACCTAATTAAAAATTGAGGAAGACATAGCTGTCGGTTGAGCGGAGTGGCTGCGAAGAATTCGTGTTAGTGACACAATTGTCTAGATGACCTAGAGTTTCGGCTGTATCTGTTTTTTTCTTTTTCTTTTAATCATCCCTTATTTGTTTTTTTAAATAAATATTTTAAACTTCATATTTTGTAATCAAACTTCATATTTTACACATTTCTTGGGAAAACAGGCTGATACACAACTTTTCATATGTTATTGATCAATAAATAATCGTTTGTTGTTAAGACCTTGTTTTTAGGGGAAAATTTAAAATTTATTTTAGGATCTTGCTACAATGAGTAGTCAAACTCATTGTTTATTACCCATATATTATGCTAAGGACAATTTATTTTTAGATGAACAAATAAATGAATTAACATTATAATAAGTTAATTTGCGTTGCACATAATATATTAATTACTTTTATTTCATAGAAAGTGATCCGAGAGGAAATTCATACAAAATTTAAGATCCAAAATTACCAGTGACTATTAGATAGAGAATTATAAAAATAAAATAAATAAAATTCAGAGGGCAATTTATATCCAAGATTCCGCTCATTTCCTCCCTAGTAGATCATCCATGCATATAATCATTAATTACCCTTTCAACTTAAATCAGCAAACTTTAGAGAGAAAAAAAAAATGATGATGATAATAATAAAATGATTATAGCATGGTAAACAATAAAGGAAATTTGATAGTGCATTGCAAATAATCATCTTCACGATCTAATGTTATCAACAGCAACATAAATCATACTAATTAAAATGCAAGAACATTTATAAATGAAAATTTTGAGCAAGAGATTGGCAGAAATTTGCAGGCGTTAGATCATGGACGCAGAAAATCGAGATGGCCAGCAAGGGTAGGAGAGCACCGGTTCTATTTTTAGGGTTTTGTTTTGGATTTTTATAACATCTTAGCTGCGACTTAGATGGTCTTAGCTCCCCCCACCCCCCCAACAAAAAAAAAAAAAAAAAAAAAAAAATTCTCTTTTTGTAGGTCTTCGACTGCCGCGCTTGGCTCTTTCTTCAGAAATATTTACATACCATATTTTATGGGAATTTTTTATAGAATATTTCTGAGAATTTCTTGACTTGATCCGAGACCATCGAGTGGGCCTAGATCTTTTTAATCCAACAGACGAAAAATCATGTTTTATATTTTAAGACGTTCTTCGCCTATACCTCTCTCAGAGAAATATTGGAGACATCGTTTATCACTGCATTGTGCTTCTCTTTCTCAGAAAAAGGGTTAAGAAAGTAGGTGCCTTTGGCCTCTTTACTCTCTTTCCCTAAGAAGGGGTGATAATTTCCCTCTCCCTGTGACCCTCGCCCTTCCCTAAAGCACGGATGTGACACCCTTTGCTACGCTCGTCCCCCTCAGGAGATGGTTTAGCTAGAGAATTACAGATTCTTGACCGGCCTGGAGGCCGGACTGAAGGGAAGAGACTTTAAAGAAATCGATTCCCTCAAAACTGGCACAATCCTACTCAAAGTTTACGGTGCCGTGCCGTTTCGAGTTTCGGTAAACTCAGATCTCGAGACATGCCGACCGTGTCGAATCGTACAATTATTAAAAAAAATTATAACTATTATATAAATGGTAATGAAAATTAAATAACAAGAAGAAGTCACATTCATTTGTCAAAACTCAAAGCACATATTACATAAATTATTACCACAGTATCTGTGTGGTTGATAAAATAGATCAACGAAATCTAAGTATTTAAATCTATCAGGTGCGTTGTTTGAACATAATACACCAACCTATAATACGAATAAATATGATGATACTTATTTTAAAAAAAAAGAGTGTGCCGACTGTGCCGACCGAAATGTCTTTTAGAGGCCCTTCTATCGATTGCCTTAATGTGTTTTGGTTCGACATCTGGATATTGTGAAAATTGACTGTTTTTATAATTAGTTAGCCTACTTTTAGATGGACTATATATGAATTTTAAAAGATAGGGCAGGGTTTTTTCTAAGAGTTTGCCTCTATACTACATGAATCACTAAAGAAAATCAAATGAAATTTTTTTTTTTTGGGAAATTCTAGTATATTATGGCACAAAAGAAGAAATTCATGTTAAGTTAGAAAGTTGGAAAATCGCTTTAGAATTGAAGAATTATAGACTAGGTAAGGCCAAAATTAAATATGTAGAGTGTAAGTTTAACCGGATAACTCGTATGCAAATTGTGAAATAAAGCTGGGACCGATAGTATTTTGAAAAGGCATATTTTAAGTACTTATTGTCTATTTTCTAAGAGAATGGACATATCGACGAAGATGTCAGCCATCTAATCAGAGCTGGTTGGTTAAGTAAAGGATGGAGTCGAGGATATTATGTGAGAAAATTTTCCACTAAATTAAAAGGAAGGTGCTTCATACTACCATACGGCCAGCTATATTGTATGGCTCCAAATGATAGCCGATTATATATTAGCATATCCAAAGGATAAAGATAGCGAAAATAATGATGATGCGTTGGATCTGTGTCGCTCTCTCAAATATAACTTCTTGTAGCCTCATAAGGAAGATCACGGAGTTCTTCTCAATCACGAGTCGGCAAATTTCGTCGTGCATGGAAGCGTAACGAGAGATGGTGATGAATTGGTGGACGTGCCACGTCAGATTTTTCGCTCTTTTTGAGCCCGTAACATGCCACATCAATATGCCCGTATCTTCTAAACAGTGCTATGGATAGATGTACTAATACCACCTCTTTCGCTACTCTAGATAGAAAACTCAAAAATAGTAACATCTCCGGAATACTATCGTTGCAAATTGGCCTCACTCTATGTGTTGCCTCATTTTGCACCCTCGATCACAAGCAGGTAGGTTCAGATCGGATTTAGCTCCGTATCCTTTGTTTTTTTTTTTTTCTTTTTTATTTTTATTTTTATTTTTTTTTTTGTATTTTAGTCCTTTAATACCTTTTAATAGATTTATAACAACTTTTAATGAGTTTCCGACACCTTCGGCATCTTGATATCACGACACTTCTGGTGTTCATTTTTAACACCTTGGTGTGACCTTTTGACACATTTATGTTGAAAAATAATAATATAATACCTTCTTGACGTTTAGGACACTTTGATAACTTTTGACACCATCTTCTAAAAGACTTAAGTGTAAAATTTCAATACTAAGTGCAAAAAATGTTGACAAATAGACCTAAGTGCAACATGTTTGGATCTTTGGATCTTAGTGCAAGCCTACCTTAATTTACAACGAGCTGACTTGAGCCGGATTGGTAGCCAACTTGAGCAAATTTTAAAAATGGGTTAGCTTGTTTATATTTGCAACCCTTTCTTTTATTAAGAAAATACTTGCAAATATTTACTATTTATATATGTCTATTTACTAAATCACTTCAATAAACACGCGCGCGCACACACACACACACATATATATATATATGGAAAAAAGATTTTGGTGTGCTCTCAAAGTGTTCAAAGTTTTTTAAAAATATTTTAAATAGATAGTTAGAGGTTCCAAAATTTTTATAACCAACAAAAACCTTACAACTTTAAATTATTTATTTAGAGATTTTTTTGAAAGAAAATTTTAATTTGTACATAAAAAAAATTTTTGATATTTAAAATTTTTCATAAATATTTATATATGTCTATTTTAATTTGATTGAATAATTATTAAGAAAAATAAAATTGTATTTAATAGAGTGGTACAATAGAATTTATGAAATAATTTCAGAATAACCCACACCATTACACCAGAGCAGAGCTGAATGGCGCGGATTGATAAGAGTGTGAAAACGGGTCTGCTACTCGGGTCGAATTCGATTCAGTTTTCTGCACTCCTCACTCCCTATTCTCTCCCTTGTTTATTGCAGTATTCTTTACTACTGCTGTCAGACCAGCTTATATTTGAGAGAGAAACCTTGTAGAAGAGAAGAAAAAATCATCTCAATTGGTTTCAATTTCTTAAACTTTTTCAGCTTTTCCTTTTTTCACAGGGATCAAATATTTTGGGAATGGGTGGAAGAAGTTGTGACGAATTTGAGCATGAAGATGATAAATCTGAGTGCAGTAGTGGTTGCCAGAGTGGTTGGACTACGTACTTGGATCACTCCCATGGCCACAAAAGCTCTTCTTCTTCTCCTTTCAGAAAAGAAGAAATAGAAGAAGAAGATGAAGAAGAAGAAGAAGATTTATCGATGGTGTCTGATGCATCATCAGGGCCTCGCCATTTGCATGGGGATGAACTCAAATTGGCTGATAATGGTGGGAAGAAGAGGAGAGTTCAATCAGATACGCAAATGAAGCAATCTGAGGCTTCTTCTCCGCGCCTCGCTGACACTGCTAGTTCTCCTCTCTTTAGCTTCTCCAAGGTAGTAAAAATAGACTTTTTTTTTTTCAAATTTCTTATTTTAGACTTAATGATTATCTTTTTTTTAATTTGGTCCTTTTCATCTGTAGCAGTGTAGCTACAGTGGCACCATTAACATGAAGGATCCTTGTGGCGGTCTAGAGTTCTCTTCTTGCTTCTCTGCTACCCATCTCAAGGTATATTTGCTTTACTACAGTTCGTTTCTCCTCTCTTTTGATTAATATACCCAAAAAAAAAAAGAAGCCTTAAACATTTGGAAGGATCCCACAAAGACCAGTTGAGTTTCTATGCATGTTTTTCTCATGTTTTTCGATTTTTATTTAGAAAAGATCACAAAAATGGTTTGATTTTGTTGTGATAGACCCACAGAGAAGAAGAGGATAAGAAGAAGAAGAAGAAGGTGTGGTGACAGTATTCATTTTGGCAGAGTAGAGATACCACCAAGAGATCATTCTGTGGCTCTTTTATATATAGATTTTTAATTACCTTTGTTTTTCCCTTCAACCTGTCAAAGCAGTAGGGAACAAACAACCAGTGCCAAATGAGAAGAAGAGAAAGGAAGAAAAATAAATTGTCTTTGTTCTCTTTTAGAATGATATCTTTTGTCATAATTTTTGGTTTTTTTTAAAAGAAAAAAAAAGAATCCAGGACAAAATGTCACTTCTGCCCCCCACTAACTCGCGATGATTTTTTTATGTATGCACCAATACCTGCTACTAGCAGAACCTGTCTTTGGCAAAATTCGAATCCGTATCAGTATCTTGGTAAGGGACAATCCTTACCACTGGGCTTGTCCCTTTTGTTATGAATGCGGGTGGCAAAATGAGCAGCTAGCTTCAGTTCTACATGGTTATCTGTTCCTTTGCTCAACATTTTCCTTTATCTACAAACTTTATAAAATATTGTCTTCTGGATATGCATCAAACTTAAATAAACATTCTGTGCTTCAAACCAACACTAAACTACCAAGAAAGGTGTAAAAGGATTGGCTGGGTCAAAAGCTGGCTATTACAGTTGGATACAAACCTTCTATCCCCGATCTCCGTCCCATCATCTGTCTCTTTATTTTGATTAATGATATAATTTATACTTTTTATAAACAATGGAGGAGATTTAGTGTATAGCGAAACTAAAAAATGAATATTGTACACTTGTCACTCATAAAAATAATGAGATAGA
Source organism: Xerophyta viscosa (assembly GCA_002076135.1). Lineage (NCBI taxonomy): Eukaryota > Viridiplantae > Streptophyta > Magnoliopsida > Pandanales > Velloziaceae > Xerophyta > Xerophyta viscosa. The sequence goes on from MJHO01000001.1 coordinate 2,090,060, forward strand.
GGATGAGACAGAGATTGGAACATAAGATTTAGATTCATGATAGTTGATAAATAGAAAAATATCACTTCAGATTTAGGAAGTTAGTAAGGAGCTGTTTGGTTGGCTGTGGTTGCGTTGCAACTACTGCAGTTGCAAAACGATGGGCGAAATCCGTTGTTTGGTTGGCCGCAGTTGCAACTCGAGCTGCAGTTCGCGCGGGCATTTGCTGCAGTTCGCCCCATGAAATGCCGCAGTTGCCGCTGCGGTGAAAATCGTCGTAGTTGGAAATCCGTGATTTGTAACCCCCTTTTCACTATTCCAAATCGTGCGTCGCGTTACCATCTCCCTTGCGCCGATCTGCAGAGACCGCTCTGACTTGCGGCGATCTGCGGCGATCTGCTCCGATCTGCTCCGATCGGCCTCGATCTGGTGTGTGCGTCGCGTTACCATCTCCCTCTTCCTCGATCTGGTGTGTGCGTCGCGTTACCATCTTCCTCTTGCGCCGATCTGCAGAGACCGCTCTGACTTGTGCCGATCTGCGTCGATCTGCTCCGATTGGCCCGATCTGGTGTGAGCTGCTGCGTTCTCGTGCGATTTGCGTGCTCGCGAGTTGGTCGGAGTTGCCTCGATCTGGTCGGAGTTGCTACGATACCTTGTGAGCTCCTCCGATCTGGCGTGATCGTTGTCGATCTGCTCTGCTGTGCTTACATTCGCTTCGATAGCGTGCGATCTGCCCCGATCTGCCCCGATCTGCTCTGAGCTGCTCGGATCTGTGAGGACTGGTAAGGTAGCATCATAAAAAAATTTTTCTTTCTTGCCAGCTAGTGTTATTTGCTTACTAGTTGATGTTATGTGATATTTTCATGTTCAAAGTATGCTAGAACTGCGATTTATGTGTTGTTATGTGTTGATAACTATAATTTGTATGGTGTTCTGTGCTGAGAATACGCTGAGATTGTTGTTACATATGATAAGATTTTATGATAAGATTATTCATTTGCGATATACATGTTGTTAACTGTTATGTGCTGTTAATTGTGTTATTTTTTTTGTTTTTGGTGACATATTATATATTTAGGAAAATGGATGCGATGGAGAATCAAAATGAAAAGAGAAGAAAAGCCGTTGTTGTCACAGTTTTGCTCGCAATCCAGTCGTTGCTTATGTTGGTCATTAAGTATAGAGGTAGACGCAACATACCTACACCATATAATCACTTAACTAGAATGGGAGAACGAAACATAATGTTGAGCCGGCTTTATAATTCCGACGACAGATATTGTTTGCACATGTTACGAATGAAGAAGGAACCTTTTTTTCGGTTATGTAACTTACTTAAAAGTAGAAAGCTTATGTGGGATACGATCCATCTTACCGTTGAAGAGCAGTTGTTAATGTTTCTGCACACCGTTGGACACCACCAACGAAATAGGACAATTGGGTTTTCATTTATTCGTTCTGGGGAGACAGTAAGTCGGTACTTCAAACATGTCATATGGGCTCTCGGAAAACTCCGTCCTGAATTTGTGAAGCCACCAAACAACAATACCCACCATATGATCACATCAAGTTCTAGATACATGCCCTACTTTAAGGTGTGTTGCTTCTATTTTACTCACTCTATCTTTTATTTTTTTAAATATAGCAAGTCCTCTTATTAGATAAATGGTTATGTGCAATACAGTCCACCACATAGACTGGTCTGGATGTGTTTGTGGAGATCACTTTTGGTGGGAGTGTTTGTGGAGATCAGTTTGCTGGACTGATCTGTGCTGTGTTTATTTGGTGCTATGCTTATTTGGTGTTGTGCAGGATTGGTCCTTGTTTGGGACTGTATTGCTGGACTGATCTGTGCTGGGACTGTATTGCTGGGACGGTATTGCAGGTTTGAGTTTGTAGGTTGTTGCAGTCCAGTGGTGGGACTGTCTTGGTGGGACTGTCTTGCTAGGACTGCAGTGTTGTATATGTTGTTGTTGTGTGATCTGAGTTTGCCGTGCATGTCATTCCAGTGCAGATCAGGTGCTGTTTGGACTGCAGTCCAGTGCTGTGAAGGATTTTGGGATGCACTTTTTTGCTTTGCAGATCAGTCCAGTGCAGATTAGTCCAGTGGTGGGACTGTCTTGGTGGGACTGTGCTTGTTATGTGAATGTTGCTGGTGCAGTGCTGCAGTGTTGTTTATGTGCATTCCAGTGCAGGGACTGCAGTCCAGTGCTGGATTGGTGGGATTTGGTTTTGTGCAGGTTGATGCTATGTTTGAGTTGTTGCAGTGGTGGGATTTGGTATGTTTGTGCTGGTCATTCCAGTGCAGATCAGTCCAGTGCTGTGAAGGACTTGCAGCAGATCAGTCCAGTATTTGCTGAGGTATGTAAATCGACCAGTGCAGTACTGCAGTCCAATACAGATCAGATCAGTCCAGTGCATAGTTGAGATGAATTTTGTTTTGACTGTACAGATCAGTCCAGTGCTACAGATGTTTTTTTTTTATTTATTTTCTGTGATAAATTTATGCATTTAATTTGGTATATGGGAGTTTTTTGTTGGTTTACTTTTTTAGGCATCTTCGTATTATGCCGGTATTGTGACAGACAATTCGAGCCGTCTATTTATTGGACAGGGGTCGATTCCGGAAATGGAATCGGTGCTGTTTAATAAATAGACTAGACTTCGGTGCTGTCTATATACTTGGCGCAATACCATAAGGTACCTATGAGTTAACCACATGCAGGTGATACATAAGTACTTTCGATGACAATTGCGTTGATGACGCATGTTATTCTTAGACAACTGAGAGCGTAGTTGGTAACATATCAAGGCGCTGGTCGCATGCGGTGTACTGAATGGGGCAGCACAGATTTGGGTTATAGTCGAAAAGCAAGAGCCAAGTGGATTTTTTTTCTTTTTCCTTTTATTTGTACGTACATTTGTATGAATCATGTATATTTTATAATATATGTACGTCATCAGTTCAACTGAAAAAATAAATGTCAAAAATCTTTTTTGCTAATAAAGTTGTTAATATTTTCATTAATCTTTGGCTATTTCACATATGTTCAGTACTTTTTTAGTCATTCTTAATATTTTAATATGTGTCATAGTATGACAGCTTTCAAAATTATATAAACCAATTCAACCAACAAAAATAAAAAATTCAAATAAAAATACAAAATAATAATAATAAGACTTAAATAGGAATTTCTACATATTTAAAATGTATTAAATATATATAATACATTTAATAGTTTTCGACGTAGCATAAAATTAACTAAACCACAAATTATAAATACCACTTAACTAGAAATTATAAATTTTTTTATTACAAATATCATTTGTCCAATTTTACATTACAATTATAATTTTATAATAATTCATAAACCACAAAATAATAAAAAACAAACATTAAAAATAAAAAAAATGTGGTAACTCTACCGCGAGTTACCATATCCGCTCAACTGCATCAAACCAAACACAGGATTTGAAACTGCACTGCTCAGCTGCATCAAACCAAACAGATTTTTTCCAACTGCAGTAGTTCGAACTGCATCAAACCAAACAGACCTACTGCATTACCAACTACAGAAAATACAACTCCCAGCACTTCTAACTGCTGCATTTGTAACTCCGATTTTCAACTGCACCCAACCAAACAGCACCTAAATCCCAAAAAAAAAAAAAATTATATGCTCCCCAAGTATTTTCCATCCTAAGAAAAAACAATGAAAAAAAAAAAAAAGCTTACTAAGTTCTTACCATATACAAGTAAAATGCCATGACCAAAAGAAAGCACAGTTACAGAGGGTATAAATACAACTAGTGAGTTCAACAAGAGTGGGTCATTTTCAGCAAACCAGGTTGGTGTCCTTGAACATTAAAAATAACAAAACCTATTTCTTAAATAAATTATATATATATATATATATATATATATATATATATTGAGCCAGTGAGTGACTTTATGTCACTCTTGGAAAGATCATTTCTGTAGCAACTTCATCTAACATTCACATGATTCAACAGCTATGCTACACCACCTTATTAGCCCCTTAGTCTTTGATCCTCCTCAATAAATAGATTTTAATATTTTCTTTAATGAAAGATATCTCCACAGTGCACATGTTATTCATTATGGAAAACAAAGAAAGAAAAGAAGAGGAAAAGAAATTGGGTTATATACTTCACATCTCCTTAAATTAATAGAATTTTGGATATTCACTTTTTAAAATCAACTAGTAAATAAGAAGAAAATATATGGGCATACATTGGTTGACAAGGAGAAAAGAGAAAAATTGGCTTTTTTTTTTAATATTTATTGAAGATATAAGGCATTGAGTTCTAAAAAGGCTTGTGTCTCTGAGTTTGAGGACAAGAGTCATTAGGTGCTGCATCCTAAGTAGTGCAAATAAATCCATATAGGCTTAGTTTTTATGCAAAGAAAAGATTCCAAGCGAGTACAGATCAAATGAATTTGACCTGACTAAGTAATAAAATGCTCTTTTAAATTCCAGAGATCCTGGTCACAGAGATCCCCCATACCCAGAGTATAAATATAGATTTAATATCCATCCATTTTCCCATAAAATTTGACCTCATTTATCCATCTGTGGTGTTCTTTCATAGTTATAATTTAAGCAGGCATTTGCGTTTTTATACCACTTATATTTCGAAATTGTATTTTTATGCCAATCTAATTCGAATGACGTTTTTATGTCTCTTGACTATTTGAAATGACGAAATCACTTATTATTTTTCTTTAAAAAAAGAGGACGGTTAACTTTACAAGAGCAGTTTTGTCATTTTGAATTAGGGGAATATTTTTGTAATTTTGAATTATTAAGGATATAAAAACGCAAATACCTCTAGTTTAAGACATCCCAGGCTGTCTCCTTTCAAACTGTCATTGGGTCATGTGTACAGCAAATTACATTATTCCAAGTATTTTTCCAGTCTGCAGCAGCATTTGCAGATCAATTCTCTCTCCTCTTGTGAGAGATGTAGAAATATTAGAAAAGAGAACTGGGAAGAAGCTCGGAATGTCCAGCCATACCAGAAAATCTTGTACAAGACAAGCAACATGCAACAAGGTATGGGACCAGCATCACTTTGCCTCCTTCAAAAGATCTACTTCTCGATGCCATCTATCTCATCCGAGTGGAACTGGGGAAGATTAAATAATTTATTATAAAATATTTATGCAATAATCGTTCGACAAGAAGGTTAATTTGTTTCTTAATAATTCAGGAAGAGGATGCAGAAAGACGACAAATCGGGGTTATTGTAGTGCAGTAAGCGTTGAAGAGGTAGTAAAGAAGCATTCAAGATTTGCTCATCAGAGCTTTTGATTTATATTGTTTTATTAATTCACTCAACCTTCCCGTGTGTCCTTTGCTTTGATTTGCTCCGACATCTCATGGCCGCACCAGTGATATGCGTATGCCCCTCAAACCTACAACCGTATTAATAAAAATCGAATTACTGATCTTCAAGCCAACAATATTTGTTCAATCGGCGGTCTCTAAATCGTCGTAAAACTTGTAATAATTTCGATAGGCACAAAAAAACATCAAGTTTTTTTTTCTGCACACTTATGTAATTTTTTGGCGTATGCTGGCCAGAACGGGTGGTGATTTTCGCAATCCACACTAATTTTACACCTTATGCATCCCTTATTTCTTGCCTTCATACGATAATTGGGATCATGTTTGCGCAACAAGTTGGGTGCATGGCGTGGCAGAAGCTTTTCTCCAAATGATATTTAGCACGGGACCGTTGTGGGTCTCCCAAAAGAAAAAGAGGAAAAATGTCCAGTCTTTTTTTTTTACTGTGTAAGGGGGGGAGGGGAACGCATGCATATGGCATGCACGTGCTGCCAACGAGGACATGCGCTCGTGCGCACACTTGCAGGGGCACGCATGCACATGTATCACATGCACACACACCAGAACGTGCTCTGTATTAGCCTTCCGAGTTCCGATGAACTCGGTGAAACTCGACGTGCTCAACAACCAGGCAAGAGGTGATGCTTCCTCTAATGTTCTCGAATTTGTACTTTACATATAACTCAAACTTATGTGTTTTTAATAATACAGTTATTTTAGAACTCAAACTAAATGGCACTCTGAAAGATTTCCAAAAAGATTTCCAATAAGATATTTTTGGCAGCGTGTACCGTTTATGATAATATAAAATCAATATAATTTATCGCTCTACAATATCTCACCCATCCGTTTTCCTGTGCGTCTACCGTAACGACCATATCTCATCCATCCATTCCCTTCACCTACCATGAGGACCTAACTAAATAAGACAATAAACCTATAACAATGCTCGACACGTGAAAAATTCATCAAGATACCCATCCTTTAATATACATCATCATTTTACGTGCCGCATGGCAATGTGAAAACAACCGCGTCGATCGACATGAACAACAGGTGCCTGAGCTTCTTGGCAAATCACTACATGGCGCTATTAAAAAGAGATCAGATGAAAACCACGCAACCCAAATCTGATACATTACTGCACGACGTCACAGAAGATGTGCCATAGTATAGATAAATCTAGATAGTGAACTGATACATTAGCTGATATGGGATGTATGCCTACACTCCTTCGGCTTTAGCCGAGAAACAATAGTTTTACATACCAATTGGCACAGTCTAAACCCGACAGCATGTCACTATTCTGCCAATTATCGGCACAGTGTGAATCGACACAGTACAAGTTTAAAAATTTATTTAAATGTTTACTTTTAACGAATAACAAATAAATATATATCGAGACAGTCATCACATTCTGCACATGCCAAGTCTACTGAAACTCGGCACCGAAAACCTTGCAACAAACCAATCATGAAATATGGTCTTCAAGTTGCTCCTTCGAAATTCTTGTAATACTGCAAAAGATGTCTCAGAATTCCTCCCCTTGCAGGACCACAGATCACCAAAGAGACAACCTCTCAGTTATCCCATAAAACATCAAAACACATCCTACCACCAGAAAATTTGTTACATACCCGAAATGGTGCATGTAACATAATCAACAAGATACATTAGACCTCAGAGCTTGAACAACTAGGTATGCATAGCGTCACCTTCATCCTCTCTAGTGATTTCACTGAACATGTACCCATTCTGGTAGTCCATTAGATATTGAGTTGATCTCTTCACATCAAAAAACAGCCGGTACACCCTGCTTATATCATCAATTTCCACAATCTTTCCTTTGCGCTTCTTGGCACCTGATCTCGAGAATCTTACCTATCTCTTACACGGTATATGGCTGGGTGGATATAATGAGAAGGCGGTCAAGAAAGTCAGCAGGTATTCCATGAGGAGACCTGTAACTCGTGCCACGGATAGTTGTGATCCAACGATTAGTTGCTATTACAACTTACAAGAATCGGTGCCATTTCATTCTCCAGCAAGCGATTTAAGAAAGAGAAACACTCAATATCAAGCATGTGGACCTCATCGATGAACAGGACACCAGGGATTATTTCAGCCTTGCGCTCTTCTCTCCACTCAGCCACCTTCGTGTCAATCTGCTCTCTTACTTCAGCACGATTTCCCCAGTATCACCAGTAAAGAGTGCCAAAAAACCTTGTGTTCTGCATGTATGTTAGATATAAGATTTAAGATGTGCAACTACCACCAGTAATAGATGGTAAACCCAATATAGATTATCCTTATAAGATAGTAACAAGTTTTTGTGATGCTTCCATTAAGAATAGCCATATTGTTCAAATGGTTTGCAAGATAATAGTAGATAAACAAATATACACAGCCTTATAAGCAACCTATTGGTTGAGATAGTATCTTTAAAGCTAACTCTATGTGATCTGGAACTACATAAAGATAAAACGCATCACTTAGTTACAACTACAGTCAGCTGGTCTCCTGTTATTGCGCTATGACCTTTTTGTCTATTGAGCCATCATGTCATTCATATTAGGTATCTTCTGAATTTTCTTTAGAACCCAAAACTCTTTTCGATGTTTCCGAGTTCTTAGCGTTCCTCCTAAAGCTAGAACTAGCAATGTCTCTTTGAGTATTTAATCACTTATTTATGATTTCCTTATAGCAAAAATGTAGACTCCATCTTATTGTTTTTCCACAGGTGTTAACTCTATTAGTTCACTTATCTCACTCCTGCTCTCTCTCTCTTATATTCTATTATAAAGTACTAGTGATGTACTCCACAAATATCAAGTTTTAAGATTATTAGGCAGCATGATAACATGGGGTAAATTGTAATGAGGTCTGATTTGCTTTCTTTAAAAAGTATCATCATATAAAGTCGAGAATCATCCAATGAGCTTGATCTACATTTTTTAGCAATCTAATGTCGCAAAGACAGACTATAGACTTGCCTCATGGTCAAATATGTTTGGAGTTATGATTCACCATGGCTGGAGAACCGGCAACCGATAAAGTCAAAACATGAAGTCCAGATAGTAATAGCATGATGGTAGCTTATAGTCACTACTAAATATTAAAATTATTAATATTGCCATGCAATTAATGTTTGTTTTAGGCTTTTAGCTTAGTAAGATTTACATAGCGATAACTTTAGAATAATAAGAGTATGTGCCTATTTCTTAGAAATTGTACCTACCATTAGTATTAATTGGTGATACAATGGCGACATAATCTATCATTCACCAACATTTTGTGATGTCTTTTTGGCAACTTAAGTGCCATTTCTAGCATCTTGATTTCACATCTTTCCGGCATTGAAGAACAACAGTGATACTAACCCATATCTAAGGTCTAGCAAGTGCTTCACAAAAATATGCTCTATAACAACCTAACATTCTTTTAAAGCTTCAGAGTTTTCAAAATTCCTCCTAAAGCTAGAACAGCAATGTCTCTTTAAGTATCTAACTATCTATCTACTTATTTCCAATTTCCATAGCAAAAATACAGAACTATGATCATGATTTCCAAAATGTTCTTTGGTTCACTTGCATATCTCTCTTGCTCTCACTTATATTCTCTCTTTTTAGTATTAGGTGATGTATCATTACAAACATTGCCTTCTCCGATTTTTTAGGACTGATTGCTTTCTGATCGCGCGTTTAGCGAACGAACTAAATTGCAACGCCTACGACGATGACGTGGAGGCGTAAAGGGGCGAGTAAGGAGCTCGGGAGAGCGGAGAAAAGAGGAATCTTAGCGTGGAAAACCCCGGGATGCTCTCCGGGATGAAAAACCACGTGCCGGTGACTAAGGATCACCGGCGTCTGAGCTTAGTATTATGTGGGGTAAATACGTTTACAAGTTCACTCACACTTTCTCTCTCTCTCTCTCTCTGTCTGTGGTTTTGCCAGTGAAACAAAGTAGAAAAGTCTAACCCCCCTCATGTATGAGCTCCTCCTCTATTTATAGACGCGATTGCCGAGCTCGGACGGTCCGGATGAAGTGGCTTCAGCGGCTCGGATTGATCCACGTCGACACCAGCTCCCGTCACTTCTCGCCGTCATGCTCCCTGCCCGTCATAAATGCGACTTGTCGGCTACAGTTCGTAGGTCGTAGCTCTGCGGCTGTCACGTCCGCTGCTAGTAGCACTTGATGGCGCCGGGCGGAGTCGGCGTCTCTGACACGCACACTTAATGCAAGCATTAAGTGGTCTTTAATGCGGTAGGTGTTGTCGGGGTTGATCTCGGTCCGTTGGCGACCTCGGTCTCGGTCGGCCGAGGTCGGTCTTGGGTGATAAAGGGCTTCTCTCCATCTTCGCGTGAAACCTGGATAACCGGGGTCGGCCGAGCTAGGTTACCTCGGTCAGTGCCGAGGTCGACCTCGGCTCCAATCCGAGCTCGGCTCGGTTTGCCGACGCCGACCTCCGGGTACAGAAGTCACCTCCCCATTTTGTCCTGACTTGCGCACATCCAGTGGGAGCGAAGGTCGGCTGAGCCTCCGGGGTCGCCACGTGTCTATGTTAAAATCCAGGCGGTATCAGTTGCCCCCCGACGGTCGAACCGAGGTCGTTCTAGCCGAGCTTCGGGTCGTCCGTCGGTCTTCCAGTTCGCCTGGCGGCCCCCACCCGTAACAGCAGCTCAGTTATTTCGAAAACATTTCAACGCGCTGGAGCGCGCGCGAATTTTCCCGCGTAATAGCCAGGCTTGCTGAAGAAGGTAGGGCGTCGGCGGGGAATAGCCGGTTTACCGGTAGGTGGGCACTCCACGTGTCGGCATTGCGGCGATCCGAGGGCGCGTGGCAGGCATCGGTTAGGTCTGCGCGATTTCGCCGTTTACCGAGGCGAGAACGGTCGGTAAATGCTGCAGCGTCGCCTCGAGCGCCGCACTTCTTCGACTCACCTTCGCTCCTCCTCTGCTCCGCCGATTTTCGAACTTCCTCGCTCCCGTCCGGTCTGCCGTCGTCTTCTCCGGCTCCGGCCATCTTCCCTTGACGATTTCCTCCCTCTCCTCAGCTCCCTGGCTCGTTGTCGACCCTTTTCTCTCCTTGACTTGCCTCCCATGTCTCCCCCGCGTCTCGGTACCCGACGCGTTCGCCTGGTCGAGTCGCCGGAGCAGGAGGATCCTGCTCCTCCCCCAGCGACTGCGGCCGCAATGGCTCCTTCCGTTCCTCCCCAGCCGGCGGCACCTCCTGTCGCCGCCGGGCATTCGTCACCTCCTCGTCCTCTGCCGGCGGCGCCTCAAGCTGCCGTCGGCCCCGAAGCCACCTCTAAACCCCAAGGCCCTGACGAGGTCGTTTCCTCCGTCAGCGCCCGAGTCCTCGATCAGTGGGTTCCAAGCTCGGATGGGGCCCAGAGGTCCGAGCTCGTCCACCACTCCCTCATGAACGCATGACTTCTGTTCTAGACGGCGAGTTCACCATGATGTACGACCACCTACGCCTCGGCCTCCAGCTTCCCCTTGACCCTTTCTTCGTATCCCTCTTCAAGGCCTATGGCCTCCTGCCTGCCCAGTTTGTGCCGAACACATTCTCCATGGCCACGGGCTTCCTGTACATCTGTGCTCAGCAGAGGATCTTTCCCTCTCTCGACCTATGGAGGTGCATCTTCGACACGCTCGACTCGCCGCATTCGCCCGGATGGTATTACATCCGAGGTCGGAGCGGGCGTACTAAGGCGATAAAGCCGAAGGACTCTTCCATCAAGGGGTGGAAGGAAAGATTTTTCTTCGTCCGATGTAGACCGGAGGATGAGTTCGACCGACCCTGGGGGCTGCCGAATCCTGAGATGCTAAGGGTGCCCCAGTACGCGGCAGGAGACGACCTCGATGCTGCTCTGAGAAGTTTCCTGGCCTTCACGGGGGAGGTGAACGTCGGGAGTCCCACAGCCGAGATGTTGGACACTATTTCAGCTCACCTTGCCGCACACCGAGGTACGTCTTCGACCCCCTTGTATGCTTCGCCTTCCCTTTTTGTCGTCGAGCTGACGGGCTTTTGCTTCTTCACATCAGAGGGTTTGGAGTTGGCTCAACGAGACCTCTCTCTTCGTCCGGCTGCCACGGCTCCCAAGAAAAGAGCTGCACCGAAGGCGGGGTCGAAGACGGCGCCGAAGGCGGGGCCTTCTCATCCGGCTACCCGAGCCAAGGAGAAGGCGAAGCGGCAAAAGGGGCAGGGCTCGTCCGCGCCTCGCCTGGAGGAGTACTTCGAACCGTTGACCACCGAGCCTGCAGAGGGGGCGCCGTCGGCCGACATCCTCCCTGAAGAGCAGTGGGAGTCAGAGGCGCCCCCCCCGACGCCCCAGCGGAGCCTAGAGTACCTCCTTCTTCAGGGCTCGAGATGCCGACCTCAGGGGCGCCCGAGGCATCTCGACCTGCGGAGGTTGAGGAGGTTTCGTCGGAATCCTCACGCTCCAGGTCGCAATCGTCCCCGCGGCATCAACGGACTCCCGGCCTGGTGCGTGGGGTAGCAGCGATGCTGAGGGCTAGGGCGGCCTCGAGAACAATCCACCTGCATGATGACGTCGGCGGGTGAGCCCGCCACTTCGAGTCGACCCTATTTCTTCTCTCCCCCCTCCTACCAACGTCGAGTCCTCCCTCGAAGACCACGGGGCCGGGGCTAACGAGGGAAATGACTTGCCGGCTGAGACGCCTGCAGCTCCTCTCGCTCCCGAGGTGCCGACTGAGACGCCTGTGGCTCCTCTCGCTCCCGAGGTCACCGAGGCTGTGGGAGCTCCGCAGACAGAAGCAGAAGAGGCCTCGGTGCGTAAGCGTGCCGCTGAGCGATCCTCCGCCGAACCAGCGTCGAAGAGAGCGACGGCGGCGGAGAAAGGAAAAGGTCCCGCCGAGCCTGAGCTTGCCGAAGCGCAGACCGTCGCCGACATCTCTCGGGTCGGCCAACTGAGGGCATATACCAGCCCGACTGGAATCTGCGGAGGTCGGGTTCGTGCATCGACGACTACGGCGGCTCGACCGAGTTCTGCCAAAGGGGCCCTCTGCCGGCCGATCAAGACGACGCGGACCAGGTCGGTGATAGGGAGCTGGCGTCCCGGCTGATGGCCTCCACTTACACGGTTAGTGCGTAATCCTGTCGTTTCAGAGTGTCTTTCCATCCTTCTCCTTTTTTCCTCCACCTCGGGGCTTTCGAACTGCCTACCGTTGTCACTGACGATGGCTTTGGGGATGCCGAAGCGGCTGACTATAGATTTTTCCAAGAACTTCTGGACAGCTCGGCCGGAGATTGTTGCGGTAGGCTCGGCTTCTACCCATTTGGTGAAGTAGTCCACCGCGACAATGAGAAACCTTTGTTGACGGACGGCGATCGGTAGAGGTCCGAGGATGTCGATTCCCCATTGAGCAAAAGGCCAAGGGGAGATGATGTTGCTGATGAGCTCGGCCGGGAGGTGAGATACCTTGGCGTTGAATTGGCATTTCTCGCATCGGCGTACATAGGCCTCTGCGTCGGCAAGGATGGTTGGCCAATAGTATCCCTGTCTGAAGACTTTCTGCGCCAGCGTCCGAGCTCCGACATGGTTAGAGCAGATACCTTCATGGATTTCTTCGAGGAGCCGAGGCGCGATGTCGGGCCCTACGCACTTGAGGTAGGGTGCTGAATAAGCTCTTCGGTACAGATGATCCCCGATGATGACGAAGCGCGTGGCCTTCCTCTTCAGCTTCTCAGCTTCCCTTCTGTCTTCCGGTAGGTCGCCCGAGTCAAGGTAACGGAGTATGGGGGTCATCCAAGTCTCCGTGGCGTCCAACACTAGGACCTCAGCGTCGTCAATGGCAGGGAAAGGAAGTTCTTCAAGCAGGATCGTGGCCGGCGTCCCCCCAGCTGCCCCGGACGCTAACTTGGATAGGGCATCGGCTTCAGAGTTTTCGTCCCGAGGTATGTGTCGGACTTCAAATGTGGCGAAGTGTGGCTGCAACTGATTGATCTTCCGGAGGTAGGCAGCCATGGTGTCGTCTCGGGCTTCGAAGCTCCCGGCGACTTGTTCAGCTACCAATTTAGAGTCGGTGTAGGCGCGGAGGTTTCTCACCCCAAGGCGAAGGGCCAGACTGACCCCTGCCAGGAGGGCTTCATATTCAGCGACGTTGTTGGAGGCCGGAAAGTTGAGCCTTAGTGCGTACTCGAGCCGAGCCCCGCCTGGGCTCGTGAGTATCACACCGGCGCCGCTTCCTTCCGAAGTCGATGATCTGTCAGAGTAAAGGGACCAGCATTGATCGTCGGAGATTACGTCGGAGGCGTCAGGTCGCTCCTCAGGATTTGCACCGGCGTTGTCATCTCAACAACGAAGTCGGCCAAGGCTTGGGACTTGATCGCAGGTTGTGGTCGGTAGCTGATGTCGAACTCGGAGAGCTCCACCGCCCATTTCGTTAGTCGACCTGAAACTTCCGGCTTGGCGAGAATCGTCTTGAGGGGCTGGTCCGTTAGTACATGGATGGAGTGCGCTTGGAAGTAGGGTCGTAGACGCCGAGCCGTGATCACGAGGGCATAGGACAACTTCTCCGCCGAAGTGTAACGGGTCTCCACATCCTTCAACACCCTGCTGACGTAATATATCGGCTGTTGTTTCCCATCCTCCTCACGCACCAAGACCGAGCTGATAGCTCTTGCAGACACCCCCAGGTATAGGCATAGATCTTCTCCTTGCTTCGGGCTCGCCAACAGTGGTGGCTCGGTCAGAAAAGTTTTCAGCTTCTGGAAGGCCGTCTTGCAATCATCGTCCCAGTAGACCTTCTTCGTCGCTCCTCTCAGGGTTCGGAGAAAGGGTGCACATCGGTCACCCGAGCGGGAGATGAAACGACCAAGGGCAGTGATTCGTCCCGCCAATCTTCGTATGTCGGTGACGTCTTCCGGCTCAGGCATCTCCAAGATTGCCTTGATCTTGTCTGGGTTCGCCTCGATGCCGCGCGGAGTCACCATATGTCCCAAGAACTTGCCCGCCGAGACTCCGAACGCGCACTTCTCCGGGTTCAGCCGCATATGGTACTTCTTCATCAATTCGAAGGCGGCTCGGAGGTCGGCAGCATGATCCTCCTTCTTCTTACTTTTGACGAGGATGTCGTCTACATATGCTTCAACCGTGTTCCCTAGGAGAGGTTTGAAGACGACGTCTATGCCCCTTTGGAAGGTGGACGCTGCATTCTTCAACCCGAAAGGCATGACGGTATAACAGAAAGTACCGTAATCGGTGATGAAGCTCGTCTTCTCCTCGTCGCCTGGGTGCATCTTCACCTGGTTGTATCCCGAGAAGGCGTCCATGAAACTGAGGAGTTCATGACCCGCGGTCGCGTCGACGAGGTGGTCGATCCGAGGCAAGGGATAGTTGTCCTTCGGGTAGGCTTTGTTGAGGTCGGTGAAGTCAATGCACATCCGCCATTTGCCCGAGGCCTTCTTCACTAAGACGACGTTGGCCAGCCACTCCGGATATCTGACCCATGATACTCATGCACAAACTACATTCAAACAAAATCAGTATTCCTCTGTTGGTGTCCCATGTCCGGGACGTTAGGATTGCACTACGTTTCTTTTAGCGTACAAATGGCATCACAAAGCAAGATAACCTTCAAGGAAATATTTATTGAACGGGAATAAGACCCATGATACTCTATGGATCATAATCTGGGCTATAACAAACATTAAATGACAGAGGTGAGAATTTTGCAATATGTGAAGACGCAATTATGATTTAAGGATCAGTTTAGAACCGAACCACATTTGTGAAGAAGTTACTATGGCATAAATAGAGAACAAGATGAGAGAATTTTTTTAGATAGTCATGTAAAACAAAACCCATCGACGATCCGTCAGGGGGTGTGACATAAGAAATAACTCCTACTAAGAGAGGCAGAGAAAGGCTCAAGAAGAACTAGCCATAGGCTATAAAGAAATACCTATTTCACTTGAAGGGTCCATGTAGCCAGCTCCACCTAATGGTAAACTGGCGCGATGGTTGTTGACGTTAAATCAACAATATCTTATATACAAAATCAATATTTGTCCTTTTTTTAAAAAAAAACATATCTTCTTCTAGTTTTCATTAATTTCTCTCCCAACCATGGACAATTTATCACAACGAAGGTTTTTAGGGATAAAAGTTATACTAATAATCTCAAAATCATCTTATTTTCACAAGAAAACAGTTATCCTTCTTTTAGTTTAACCGTTACATTCATATAACCATAGTTCAACGTTTCGATCGGCACAGTCGGCACGACTGAATTTATTATTTTTTTTTAGTAAGGGAGAATTGTTCATCTTTCTCAAATTAAGAAGATAACGGTGCTCTTTTTTTGCGTCCACGCGGCGCGACTAGTATTTCGCGCCATATGGATGCTTTTTTCTCGTATTGTGCCGGTAGGCGCGACTCAAAGGTCATATGCTCTTAATTTTTTTTTAAGTTTTTTAATTTTTGAGATTGAAAATCGTTTAAAAATATTAAAATATATAATAAAATATAAAAAATAATATTTTATTATCGGCACAGTCGAAAGGATACCATCGGCACGGTCAGCATGTCTCGAGTTTGGAGTTTACCGAAACTCGAAACGGCACGGCACAGTAAACTTTGCATATAACCATTAAATGAAATGTAAACAGCATTAAAGGGTCATAAATAACTCAATGTTAGATCCCTTTTATAAGTTATAACCAACTCAAGCATGCCTGACCTTTATTTTACACTTGAATTGAATGTTAGATTTTTGTTAACATAATAACAAGATGTCAGATGTATAGGTACTTTTCATGAGGCAGAAAATATTGAAGTACTTTATCATGCCAAAATTAATACAAAATATATGATGTTAAATGCCGAAACTTTCCCAAACAAAGAAAGAAACGAAAGAAAGAGGCTCTTAAAAGTTCAATTCAACCAAAGAATAATTTGAGCAAATTGGCGACCCCCCTAGTTCTAAATACATGCCCATAAGCCTAAAACAACAACGATTAGACAAAAACAACTTTAACAAGATTTTCAAATATCATTATCAAACCATGGTTAAATATGAACAGATGCGCCATCACAAGAACTGCGCGAAATAATAAGGATTAGATACTTGATGTCAATGACTACTTTAATATGAAAAATCGCAGCCCATAGCAGATATTTTGAACTCTTGTATAATCAAAATACCGCTGAAACATTAAATATTTTCTCATGTGCAGTGTGTTAGAAGACCAAGAAGCAATTACCTGCTATTGATGACATCAATATCATGAAGAGTGACACAATGCACTACTTCCTTTCGCTTTTGCAGCTCGCCCTCTGGGCACCTCACAAACTTAGTGTGTGGCCCAACAACATCATAGTCCCTTGACCTCCGGATGGATCGCCCAAGCTTTGTTACTTTACCAGACACCTTATCAAGTGCAATCACATCCCCGCTCTGTACCTTCTCCCTGTTCAATGCCTCAATCATCTTCCTGCCAAGCTCATACACTGTCTCCATGTCTGTCGTCTTAAGTGTAAGCCGCCCTGTCTTAGCAGCTGATGAGGAGCCTGCATTGGAGGAAGAACTAGCATTTGAAGAAGCTGCAGAGGCTGGACGGTCAACCTGCATGTTATCCCCAAAATTTGAGCTGAACCATAGTATGTACTACCACCTTGAATCATAACAATAATTTCATAATTTCATGAAAGCATACAGTGCTGCCCAAGCAAACCAATTACTGCTACAAACCTTAACTCTCATAATTTAAGGTCTTTCCCTATAAGAAGAATTATCTCCGATCAAAGCAAAACGCTTAAGCATCCGAAGAGCAAAATTTTCACAGTACTGCCCAAGCAAACAAATTACTACAGCAAAACCTAATTGTCATAATTTTAGTCTTTCCCCTATAAGGAGAATTATCTGCAATCAAAGCAAAATGCTTATGCATTTGAAAAATTTTCCCTAACATCATCCAAAAGCATGTGATGCTGGCAACAATATCATACGAGTTCAACTGTACATGACCTTGCTGACAATAAATAATATGAAATATATTTGGGTGAAATTTAGATTAAAGTTTTCGGTGATGTAGCATTCACTACTCCTCAACAGAAACAAATCTTGACCTTAAAAGGACACTTCCGGAACATCTAACAGTCATTACAGGAGTCGAGCCCAAGGCCACGGATATGGGAGTGCGCGCCGATACGCTCGATCCGTGTCAGGTCACGGGTCTCCGACATGCTCTTGATCTCCGCCGCCATTGCGAGGCGGCGATTGTAGTTGCTGTTAGTGTATAACGCACGAGGAAGAAAGGTTTAAGCTTCCCAAGCGCGTTGCGAGCAAAGTTTAAGTTTTGGCTTCTTTTTTGAATAGGAACAGTTTGAAAGTCGGAACCTAAAGACAAAAATTTAAGTGGATTTTACGATTAACCTATTAATTCGCTAAATTTAGCCTCAAAATATCAAGAAGCATTATTTTTAAAATAATATAAAAATTATAAATCTCGTCAAAATTTATAATTTTTATGTTAAATATTTTTTTAAAAAATACTTCTAAATAAATATTTTATGGTGTCAATATTAATTGATAAAACGATGAATTTATTTACAAATTGAAACATCGGAGGGTTGATATGTAAGTCCCCATAATTTTTTGCAGATCTTTACGTCATCGGTTGCATTTTAAATGATAATCACAATCAATTTTGTGAGATTCCAACCAAACAAAAACATACGCAATCTACGGATTAAAATCAAAAGGATGAGAGATAAGATGGCAGTGCATCTTTATATGTGTTCATCATAATATCATAATCTTATCAAGGCTGTGTTTGGCATGAACTGAATATTAATAGCTTTTCTAAACTGATGACTGTTAATTGGGCTGATGACTATTGATTGAGCTTATGATATATGATCATTTTACTACACCTGTTAAAATATAATTGTTTGATAATTTAATATGTTGAATAGACTGACAGATATACAAATTATATAAACGGACATGACTAAACTGCACATGTTGGGAATGACTGTTTGGTAATGTCATATGTCAACCATCTGATAGATATTAAAACAACATAAATGGATATTAATTCTAATTTTTTTAACTCAAAATATATTGTTAGTGAAATTATTATAAAAAAAACTTCAATATACCTATAGTGCATATTTATAGTATACATAGAATTTGAATTAACAAAAAAAAAATAATAATAAAAAAAAATAAAAATAATAAAAAAAAAAAACTTAAATGTAAAAGAAACCAAATCTTTCCTAACCACAAACAACAGTTCCAAAGTTTTAAAATATATAGGCAAGTCATAGGAACATAGAAAAGTAATGACGTTGTCTACTACTCCATAACATAGGCGCAATCTCATTACGAATCTCGTACATTCCCGAAAAAATGCCGCGGTTCATTTTCGTCAGCATTGCAAGTACCCTCACAATTATTAAATGCATCAGAAATGCTGGATCCTTTGGCGCATTCCTTCGAATGAAGTTATGTAAAGCGCATGATGCTATCACAATCTTTACTTGTATTGGAATACTAAAATTAGGCGTCACAGAAAGTATCTTCCACCTTTTCTTTAGAATTCCGAATGACCTTTCAATAGAACTCTGTAGCGATGAATGAGAACGGTTAAAAGCTTCTTGAGTTGTCCTTGGAGGTTCATTTTCAAACCTGCTTGATGATATCTAATCCTTGGATATGGTACCAAATAGCTTGGCCAGTCTGGGTATCCCTTATCTACCAAATAATATTACTTATGAAGTAGAGTATTAGTTTCTTTGTTATTTACATCATATTGAAAAATGGGGCAAAATTTCATAACAACCTGGTGGTGGCTTCGGAAAGTTCATTGCTGGAGTGTTAATTGCATGTAAGAAAACACGTGCATCATGTGCTGACCCTTCCCATCCCGCTGATACAAAAGTGAACCACATGTTAAAGTCATATGCAACCATTACATTTTGCGTGGTTACTCCTTTTCTTCCTCTATATGGCACTTGTTCAGCCTCAAGAACACATACCGCCACATGTGTGCCGTCAATACATCCAATGCAATCATGCTTTCAAATAATAAGTAATAAAATTGTTTCATAAGTTATCTAAATGTAGAGATGCTTACTACCTTAATAACTCCATCACCCATTTTTCTCCATTATAAAATGAAGTCATACACAGTTCCTTGTATATATAGGAATAAAAGTACGTAGCTATAGCAAATGTTGCACATACAACCATACTCCAATATTCATTATTTGCATCTTCGTCGAACGGATTATCCATATTTGAATACTTGCACCTGTTATCAATCAAAAGTACATTTATTAATGAAAAAGAAATGTACTTCTCTTAATGATATAGAAATAATGTAGTATATCATCCATGGGCTTAACAACTTTAGTGGGCATCCATTTCAAATAGCATTTGTGAGAGGCAATGTGTATCCTCAGCAATAGACATATAGCATTAAGACAATATTGAAGACTTTGCTTTCTGATATTGTAGACAAACTTGAATGTTAGACAAGACAGAAAAAATGGTTCAAGAATTGGACAGAGAATTTATTTCTCACTATTACTTTATTCATTAATTTTAGACAAGATTGTAAGAATTTTAAAATATATACAAATGTCGTTGCCTGTCAATTCTTCTGATTCTGCTAGATCTACTAATTTTGACTTGTGAATAAAATTTTAGAAAAAATTGCTTTTTTCATCCCTCTCAAAATTTTGGATAATTTAAAAGACTTAAAAAAGTTATTATCATACAATAAATACAACCATATTGTCCCTTATTTTCATTTTCCCAAGTTCAATGCATCCATCTTGTATAACTCCTCAACTCTAAGATCAACAAACATTCAAATATGGCTATCATCTTGTACAACTTTTATATTGCCTAGCTATTCTACACCCACTGCTTCAGGAGAGTGGGAACAACTATTCAAGTATGCCACTACAAATTATAACAATTTAAAAATCCATATACACTGACTTTGAATATACCACAAAAATAGAATAAAAAAACCAAGTCAAACTAATGATATTAGAATTAAAGAAACAAAAAATCCTAAACTACCATTAAATAAAACTACATTTTGTTGTCATAGTGATACTCTAACCACTTTTAATCTATCTTCATCATCGTTGATGTTCATAAAAACTTCTGCTTTTCTTGCATCCTCAATTAAAGTGGTAGCAAAGCACCATAATGGCCTACCCCGAGTTAAACCTTCAACGCAATTAATGATATTTATAGCAATAGTAATGCTCGTAGTAGCAGGAGCTGCAGGCCCACCTTCCTTTTTATGATCCTTTATAGATCCCACTAACTCATCAATATTCTCGGATAAATATGCAGCTCATGTTGATTGTCGTCTTCTTGGCCATAACTTTTTAACCTTGTTAGGTTGTGAATGCATCACCGCAACCCTTTTACGCCGGATGGTTTGAGGGGTATGGCCAACTGCCTCTTCTAACATATCATCTACAAAATATTCATCTTCACCCTGATATCATTGCCACTTTCGAAAAAAGACATGTCCGGATGAATCTCATCACTATCAAGATCAACTGACTGGTAATGCTCAAGGTTAATCGTTTGTTTCATCGAAGATCCATAAACATTGTTCCAAATAGCCACAGTGTCTCCAAATAATTGATCACATTTATCTTCTAGACGTGCATCTACGCCTCTATTGCGGAATTTTCTGACTTCATTATTCTCCTAATACACATATAGACAAAAAGTTCGAATACCATATCTAAAAACTTGATAGAAGGCCAAAGCTATCAGTTCAATACAAGGAAAATATACAAACCTGATTTTCATCTTCCACCAGTCTTTAGAGCATGCAAGTTTACCTAATTCATAATCCCATCCTAGGCCAGTTTCATTTTCTTTTAACTGTTTCCAGAGTCGCCAATCTTCCTTCATCCAATCATGCTTATTTTTCAAAATTTCTTTACTTCAGTTAAGATTAGATCTCTTTTGGAACTCAGCCTCAATAACATTCCAAATAAATTTCTGGCCACGTCCTTACTTCTCCATATATTTAATACAAATCTCAGCAAATACGAGCATGTTATCCATACTCCAATTTTTCTTTCCCCCTTTATTACAATGATTATTCGATGCCATCTAACTCAACTGTGAAATTCAAAACTTCCTAAAGTAACAAATCTAACTTAGTAAAACGATGCATTAGATACTCATCAGAAAGAAAATATATGCATGATATTCTATTTTCACCAACCACTGTTTTCAGCTTAGAGCACTTCAATCAACCATCGTGGCAAACATATGCTCTACACTAGTCATGCATCTCATTAGAGAATAGGAAAGAGGAAACATAATATGTCAAATAATACTTGACTCAAACATAGCAATTTTGGATCAAACTTCCATTTAATCGAAACATGTAATTATTTGAATGCGGTACAAGATTAATGCTTCTTTTCTGGATAGATATTTCCTCACTTTTGGGAAGTCGGTGATGTCCATCCTTTGTTGGTTTTTTTCAAATGGACAAACTATAGAAAAGAACAGAGGATCTCCTTAAGATAGTAGCTAAATGGGGTAGATTTGAAACTTCTTCAATATATATATATATATATTATATATATATATATATATATATATATATATATATATATATATATATATAATAAATTTTTGTTTAAAAAAAACCCCCACACTTGGCTTACACCTAGAAGGTAGATTCCCAAGTATGCACTAACTTGGTTTTACCCACTAATATTTTGATGAGGCCTTAATCATTTATTAACTGTATACTTAATATAATTTGGTTGTGTTCTAATTTTACACGTTTCAAAAATATGATAATAGCTAAGGAATATAAATATGCACCTGCTATCTCCTCCACACTCTTGACTCTTTTGCTCGAAATTCTTTCGCTTCTCCTTGAGATCCTGAAACGAGAACTATAAATCAGCTTGTATTCGGAAATCATAGACTTGCAGTATGGAAAATCTGTAGAATTTTTCCGAATAAAAGAGGAACTCGATATGATGATAATACCCTGTAAAATCAAAATTGATCCAATCCGAGAATTGTTGATCTTTTTAATTAGCGAGGATGAGTAGGAAAGCAATGTGAGGGGTTTAAATAGGCATGGCGAGAGATGGTGGTAGTGTTGGCAAAGTTTTGAGGTAAGAGGAAATTGGTAAAGGGAGTGTTGGAGTGGTGGTAATGGTGGAGGAGATGGGATGGCAATAATGTAAATAAAGTATAACTATGGATATTTAGGTTTTAACTATCAAACAGCTATAAAAAATGTTCCTTGTGATAGCTTTTTGGAACTTCCATCTTAAACGGGATGGAACAAGAGCGAAATCAACAATAAATTCGAGTCAGAAATAAAAAGTCAATCATCGTCGTCCAATCGTAGAGTGGATCCGAAAAGTGGGGCGACGATTAACTATCATCACACTCAATATATGCTTTAGAGAAGGGTATAAACTCAACCTAAGTAATTCTAAATAGAACATGAAGATAAAACTCGAAGCAGCAGAAAGAAAACAGAAAGATCATCACCCCCACATGTATTATTCATATCTTTTCATATGGGAGAAAAAAGAACAGAAAAGTTAAAAAGAAAGACCCAAGTATTGGTGCCTATAAAACCTGGTGGATCTACCAAAAAGGCTTTAGATTCTATGTGGGCTTGTACTTTTGAATTCAAAGGCTGTTACTTATCTTTTTTTGTGTCTCTTCTATGTCATATTTGAGTTCTCTCTACCTAAACTTGGTTGATTTGCTCATGCTTTTTGCGAATTAATTGAAATTAATAAGACGCACTTTTAGGCTATGCTCCTCTTTGTATTGAGATTGGGAATTCTGTTAAAACTGTTTGCATAGGTTCTTATCCTTTACATATAGTCTAAATCCGCTAATCTTTATCCATTTGGTCTATATAAATATATGAGAATGAAAATCTGTTATATGAGAAATTTCTCTTAACTGTGTAGGTAAAAGTTTGCAATCCGGGCTGGAGAGTTTGACTTGGCACATCCATGAAAGCTTCATATTGTTACAGAACTGTAAATAAAAAATTGGCTGTCTAAGCTATGGCTGATCTGTTAATAGAAGCCGCAGAGAGAATGGTTGCCAGGAAAAGTTTTATGAAGTTAGATGACATGAGGATCTACAGAGGTTCTCAAGCTGATATAAGGAAATTGTTTGTAATCGAGTTGGAGAGTGGAATTTAGCACACTCATGAAGATGATTTCTTTCCACAAGTTTTGTAATTAGGTTATATCTTGAGCTAAACTTTTCAGTAATGAAATTGATGTACGTTTATTTGTCTGGATTAATACAAAGTAACTTAGTTACCAAAAAAAAAAAAGATCATCACCCCCACGATAATATACAAAAAGCAGGAAAAAAAAAGGAAGGTTCATTTAACAGGATATTAGTGTCCATTTAAAGATATAGAAAGGTTAAAAAATTAGTATCTTAGAATTAAATGATTATTATTGAATTTTAAAATATGAGGGGTTAACAAATAACTTTTCAAAAAAAGAAGAGATTATCTATAATTTTCTGTAATAAGAAACATGATATAGTTATGTGCACAAATTTTATATTGTTCTTATTTTTGTTGATAAAATTAAATTTTTACTGTTTAAATTTTTCTAAATGACGTAACATATTACATTATGCATAATTTTGTTATTTAATATTATACATTATGTAAAATTCTGTTATTTAATATTATATATAATTTTATTATTAATATTTTTTTTTATGGTCAAATACTTACTATAAATTATTTGTTAATTATTTTATATTTTGTTATCATTGTCACCGAATTGTATCCATATCCTACGCTTTTATTAAATTATCATATTTCATGTTAGCGCCGTGTCATGTTTCCGTGTCCATATCAGTTATAAGCCATACTAATTTCTTAATAATTAATATATATATTTTAGATTTCATGTAGAATTCTATGTTACTTTGACCTTTTAATCCACCATTTGAGAATCTATTTTCTGCAACATTCTTATGCCATAACTATGGAGGAAGGACATCTCCACCTCTGTGCCGTCCTAAGCGTGGCTAATGCTCCAGCCGACGGCAGTGCCCGGCCCATCCCTAACACGTGTCCTCACCCGCATCTTTAGCGATCACGCTGACTTTAACGTCAATTAGATTGGAGTGTGGAGCATGTCCGTGGTCGTTGTACATTGCGCACTTCCCTTCTATTGAGCTGATTGGAGAACTAACTACCTGACGTCTTGCCAGGACTGAGACGACATTCTCTCTGAGTCGTTGGGACCCCTTTTTTTTGGTTCCCTCTAAGCGGCCAACTGCGACATAGTTTATGTTCGCGTGAGTGGACTGCCCCTTCAAGCATGGAACATGGATAATATGGCAACGCTGTTCAACGACTTCAGTAAGGTGTTCAATGTCAAACGGCATTGCACCGTCGTCGCGGTGGCGAGTTCCACCTCTCTAGCCGATCCACACCTGCTATCACGACCCGCGACCCGGAGGCCGCGACGGCTTGGGAAAGGGAACACAAATCCAAAGTTTGCAATGCGGAAGCTTATGCGATTAAAACCATGAGAACGAAGATTGAGCCTAGCTCAGGACTATCGACACCGGCAAGTACCCACGGAGGAGGTGGAACCCGCCAGAGTGCCGTCTAAGCTTTCAAAAATCTTAAGATATCAATCTCCTCCATTAATACCAAAATATCTAGGACAACCTTAGGTCCGAAACATAAAATACGTGTAACAAAGCTTAGAAAAATGTTTTCGGAATACCGGCTCAACCGGTATTTTTCTAAAAGATTCGGAGTGCTAAAACCTCTTAAATACATTTATACAAGACCCTAAAAGCATCAAAAGTATTTTCGTAAACCATTTAAACCGAAATCGAAATTCAAATTCCAGAGAGTTTTTGGTCGACCGAAAGTTGAGAACCGGTCGACCGATACTCAACCCGAAAGCCAAACACATGCTGTAACAGTTTCGGTCGACCGACCGATATTACCTGTCGACCGAAAATATCAGTAAAATAGATTTCAGAAATAAAATACTCGCCTCCTCGAAATCCGTATTTTACCTGGGTCTTGGAAACCAACCCTACACACTCGTGTATCTATCTTGGATATACGTGTAGGACTTTCCAAACACCCAAAATACGCGAAGACGACGAATTTAAATAAAAAACTATTTAAGAACCAAAATACCATAAAGTAAGAACTAAGTGTATCAAAACTTGCTTTTCAAGTCCAACACTCATTCTATTAAATTTGAAAACCCAACTAGATCAAATACACATGCTCAAATAATCAAATGCCCACTTGGGGTCAAAATACCATATTTAACAAAATATGCAAATCTTATATAAAAGTTTAGAGTTTCATACAAACTTTGAAATCCAAAAGCTTACATGTAACATTATAAACTTTAAAAAAAATACAAGCCATGTGGAGGTTAATGCTTCACTTTTTACATCATTTGCTACAATCTATGTGTGACTAGTCTAAATATATAAAATATTATCTATACAATTGCTAGTCCCCAAAATCCCAAAATACCTTCTATAACCTCTCTGCAAGCTACGTCGGCTACGCGAGCTCCTTGCCCTTCGTGGACGGATCTGAAAAATAGGGCAACAAAGTGGTGAGTCCTTCGACTCAGTGAGCGGTACATCGGTGTCCTCCCTTAGAGCACCAATGCAACACCGCACACAAGAAAACACAAACATATACAACATCATCATCATATATGGCAACAAGCATATTCATCACATATACAATAAAACAATAAGCATGCTTTAGCTCGTAGCAATAATAATCACCCGACCAACCAATTATGCATTCTTTTTGTTAAGTAGTGTGATCAACTAACCCCATCGTAGTTAGTCATTATTGTTCATTTAGATAAGGTAGGTCCGACACGAACTCCCTAGCCAAGGCACCTAACCCTGCCGGGACTAAGGCAGTTCCGGACGCCTACACTCATACCAAGGCTTTCGCCCGCTGTCGCCGGTTTTCCATCACGACACAACACTCACGGTAGAGGCGACCCCACAGCGCAAAATGAGGGCTACTCGGACTCTTTACACCTTGTGCAACTGAGTCTCGCTCAACGTAATAATCGCCTGGCCAATGGCTGATCCACAAGGTACTACGCCCACCGTCCTCCGTAGAGGCAAACTCGCCGCCTTAAGTACTCTAGTTAGAACCCTCCGCCCCCGATATATTGTCCCCGGAATCACACATCGGGCTGACTCAATCGAAACTCGACGGAGATCCAACTTCCGAGTACCCACATTTTATTAAGGCACAATTAATACGAGTGTCTCTAGAGCTATTTTACTCTACGCATCGTACACATGCTCACATAACATCACATATCAACATGGATAACATAGTTATTGAGCAATCCATACAAAGTTCATAATTTTTGAACTAAATATAAATGTACACAATATGATGTACTACTCAAAGCTAGCATATTTAGCACCACATGAGTATCATATAGCATGTCACATGATTTCGCATCACAATATTCAACATCAAGCTAGGGTTTTGACCAGGCTACATAAATCCATCAAAAATCATGTAAACACACCCAAAAATACCACTAAGCACAATCTCATGCATACCAACACACACACACTTGGTGTTTAACCGCTAACCTCGAAAACAAGCTTCCCACGAGCTCACAACCGAAAACTTTGAGAAACCGAATATAAGGTGATCTACGCGTAGAGTAATACCAGGAGAGTGTGAAAATCAAATTTAATTCAAATAAAATCAAAGAAAATGGATGATTACCTAGGGGGACTTACCTAGGGCTCCAGCAACCTCAGCTTGCGGGTAGAAATGAGAATAAACCCCAAACAACACTTAAAACAACTATCTACCTACCCTACCTGCTCCGATCGGTCGACCGAAATAAGAATCGGTCGACCGAAAATCTGAAATCTGTAAAAATAGATTCAGCACTAACATTCGGCCGACTTGCTACCGGTCACACACTCGCGCCGACGAGACCCCAACAAGACCAACTCGTCCCCGACCCGACCACGCATGCATCCCAAAGCAAAAGCAAGCCTCTCATGCACATGCAAGTCCAAGAAAATCATAACACACACATACACAACATGCATGTCTAGGACTTAGCAAAATTTTCAAAAAAATCCACACACACAAGACAAAGCCACAAAGGCAACTAAAGACTAAGAAAACTAACTCGGTCACGGACCTCACACCTGCCGTCGCTTAGCCCCATGCAGTCAGATATCATACCGGATCCTCTTGAAGAGCATCAATATGATGAAGACCCCTTGGCACCGCTACTAGCAAGAAATGACAAATTAGACGACCGCTACCAACAGGAAATGATAACCTAGCGTGACGATGAAGACGATATGAGAAGGAAAATCACTCCGAGGAAGAGGATTCATCGAAGGAACTACCTTTGCTCATGAATGGGCTTGACGATGACGATGAAGACGCCACTATTGACATAGAAGACTTCCAACCCAATGTCTCCGATCAGCCTGATCTCTTAACTGTGACGGATTTGCCCCTTCAATCGTTAGAAGTAGATCATTAAGCATCTGTATGACTTCCCTGGCAAAGCTTCGGCAACCTCTTTCACCAGGTACTAATTGTTCAGAACAGGTAGATCTCACCCCCAGAATTCACAGTCAGGGCCACCGCGGCCTGCCTGCAAGCGAACTCCGACAAACAAGAGGATCCCGACATTTGGTATTGAGATCACCAGCGAATCTGATTCGAGAGTGGGCGCGGGTGTCAGGCATGATCCACTATCCGGTTGCTTATTTAGACCCGATAGTTGCCTGGGATCACCAAAATTTTCAATTCATGATGGGACTTCACAACAGGCAGACCAGCTTTTGGCTGATTTGCAGTCTGTTGCACCCAGATCCACTGCCCTCTCTTCTCCCAAGATTAACTCCTGATTAGCACTCCCACCCATACACAGCTCCAACCACTATAAGAAAAATAGCATATAGGGGCTCCAGTAAAGCGCCTCTATAGATTAGAATTAGTGTCCCTAATACTTGGGGAGGCGCTTCTAAAAGCGCCCCTTAAAGTGCCTCTGGATGTACTGCCCCTGTAGAGTTATAGAGGCACTTTTACAAAGTGCCACCCAAAGACAAATAATAAGGGCCATCTGTCATTGAAATAAGGTTAACCTCGAACAGAGTCAAGCCACATCTTGTCATTTGAAATGATGCATGGGCCATCTGTTAGACCGCCTGCTACATGGGATGCAAATATTGGCCTTTGGAGCCAGCTATAGAGTTGCAAGTCCAGCTTAACAACTTAAATAGATATGCAATTTGGCAGTTCAAATTGCATACAGCGGATCATGTGATACCTTGACAGCCATTTACGGCCTATCGTCGCGGGGTTCCTCTAATCGTCTGGCAGAGGATCACTAGGCCTAAAAATTGTGGTGGATGGGGCATCAATGATCTACGATCCTTCAACCTCTATCTACTTTGAAAATGCTGGTGGAAATTTTTAAAGACAACAATTACCTCTCGAGGCATTATTCCTTCATAACAATGGCGGTAAGGAGACTCGCCTGATGCGTGGTCGGTGGCCATCCGCTAAGTCCTAGTAATATTGTCGCATAACCGTCAGTCATAAGTTCTACATTGTTGCTGTGAAGCATATGATGTGCCCAGAAATATAACCTCATTCTGGTTGAGTGATTGGACCGGTCATGGTGCATTCAACACTAAGTACCCATGAATTACCAGCATCGCCTCCAATCCTTACTCCATGGTAGCATCGCAAGTCTCTAGGTCCTCTGTGCTTTTTTGGACTCCTGATGTCCACGAAGAGGTTCTTTGACATCTTTCCACAAACGTGCTCGAACTCAACACTGACATGGCTAGTGTGCACCTTTGCTCCAGTCCGGACAATGTTATCGAGCAAACTTACCTCCAATAGATCTTCTCCGCCAAAAGTGCCTATCATTTGTTAACTGATAGTGGCCTCAAAGACTGGCTCTCTCAGACTTTTTGGTCTATTGATGCACCTCTCAAAGTGCAAGCTTTGTACTTGGGCTTGCTTCTCATGAAAGAATTCTTAGCAGGAATACATTACGGCTCCTACGAATCGATTTGCATGATGATGCTTGCCTTCTCTGCAGTACTTCTCCGATGCCCTTATACAACTGATATTTGGCGTTGTATCCTTAGCATCATTAGGCCGACTAACCGTCAGCCACGGGACAGTTTCAACAACTTCTGGAATAGCTGGAGGACATTCATTAACCATCTACCCTACGTCAGGCTTAGGATTCTATCTACGTCGCTTTGTTTTGGTCCATTTGAATTGAAATGAATAACCATATCTTCAATGCTAAATCGAAGAGCTCTTATTCTGTCTTTAGCAGTATCTTATCTATCTTACATCAACGGGCAGGTCTTCATTCAAGCCAACACAAAGCCATGATAACACAGGTACTTCTTCACCTTCACGGCCTACGAGATTGACAGGTTGTCAGAGCAATATAGTGCTCGGTTCTAGTAGACATTGTTTAACTTTGATTTTCTGTGCGAAATTTATACATTGAGGGCTTCCATATGTACTTGCAAATATCTCCCCCCCCCCCCCCCCCCCCAAAAAAAAAAAAAAAAGGTAAACAGGTAGTAGTAAATGTCTAAGTGGTAGGTTAGCTTCCACACAGAAAATGGAGGGCTATGCTATGTTCTCCATTGTATGAATGTAGTTTGTAAAATCTCGATTTCACGATTTGAAAAAAAAAAAAAAAAAAAAGGGCTCCTGTAGTGATTGTTGGTGTTAGATGTTTCCCCTTTTACTGTATTATTAATACATTGTAAATATCAAACAAATTACAGCAGAAAATTTATTGTTGTATCTTCTCTTGTTAATATATGAAGCTTTTTTTTCTTAAAAAAAACAAAAAAAAAAAAAAGAAGAAGAAAAGCTTTTGCTGATAATTCGGGTCAACTTGAACCCGACCCGAATTTTATTCAATTCGGATTGAGTGTTAATTTGGGTCGGCTTTATTAAGTTCGGGTTTGAATGAAAATATGAATGGACATTTACGCATGATATTAATGCTTAAAGAAAATATTTACATAATTGTTACTAGAGTAATAAAACCACATTAATGATATATAAAGATGTCCACCTAAAATCATGTGGTCCACTAATCAATACACAGTAATTCCACGATACATATATAAGAATAATATGAAAAGTCATAATATTCATTCACCAACAATAACATGTAATATGAAAAGTTACATCATATGAAAAAATAAACTGATAAATAATATATCAAAGGACAAAAATATAACTATCAACGAAATAGTAGAAGTCGCATACTGCCGAAATACTGCAAACAACTACTGCAATTGAAGATGATACTTTTCCTAAAATAATCGTTATGATTTTAATATTATGTATGCAAATATTTCTAGTATTTTTCAATTGAATAGATGTCCACTCCTGAAAAATATGCAATGCTCAATGAAATCAATCCCACTAAATATGATTGGAAGATCAAAGTAATAGCATCCATAGTATAAAATGTAATAAATACTCGATATGATGAATAGTCAATATCATATGTAGTAAAATATTTACAATATTAAGTAAGAATGATCAAATTAATACTATCAGTTTAATCTTATAACTATAGTCTGTACATTGCAAATGTAACAAGTTAGTTATGTTTAAAGTGGATTTGAAATTTTGAGAGCTCCAGCATTGGACAATAACCAAACTATAGGAGTTGGGAGCATCTACCAATTTTTTAACAAGATTCGTGTAGTTTGACTCACTATAATTGAAAAGTTCACACAATGGAACAGTCTCCTTAAATTACAGTTATTTTTGCAAATTACAAACTATAATATGGTTATTTATTTTAATTTAAAAGTTCAATATTTTTCTAAAAAAATATTAAATATATATAATGAACTACCAATTCTCCCCATAATTTCTCAGATGTTAAAACGTGATTTGGGTAGAGCAATGTATATGCTGACATAGTCTAAGCCAAAGAATGAAGCCATCCTGAGAAGACCATGAACTTTGTTGCACTAGTATGCTTCCCGTCTTTTGCAACTCCTTGCTCGGTCCCATCCAGGCCATGAATTCAAGATTTACCCCCTAGGGATGGGTGCAAGAACATGGAGGGACAAATATAGGAGCTACAAAAAAGAGAGAGAGGACGTTACAAACTGAACTGACGATTTGCTTGAGAATAGCTATGAAATGTAACCGTAACTGTTATCCCTCGTTTACAGAACACTGAGACAGAAAAATTTACCATAGATGCCAATAAACGTCACATACTAAGCTGCAGATCACCAACATTTTGTCAGCGCGAAAGTGCCTTCTACTATTGGGTGAAAAGCGCCGTACAAACTGTTGCCACGGAGAAAAAACAAAGTAAGTCATTGCAGAAATAGAATTCTTCTAATCTGCTGGCCATGTTCTAAAAACTACAATACACAGATATCATCACTTACCACTTGAGTAGCCGACAGCAAGTTACGGCATCATGACGGCAGATTTAAAAAGAAATAATCGCTTTGGCATCAGAACTGCACAAGACTCCAACCTATGAGGATACATACTCAAAGGCTCTTTGAATAGCTTGATAAGCACGATACTAAGCGTAATCTGTTCAGCTGTACTACACCAGAGTTCCAGTTGTCATGTCCTATAATTAGAAAAGAAAGGAACAGCTGACAAATGACCGCATCATTAAATCAATCTTCAGTCACACCTTGGTGGGGTCGTAAGGTGCTTTCGCTCCATCAAAAGGCTGACATTTCAAAATTCAAACCCAGCTCTGCATGTGTAATACATGCACCTACGAAGAGATTTCCCACCTTTAGTTTAAACAAAGCACACTCATACCATTTCTAACAGCATTGTGGATAATTTTTCATCTTCCTAGAGTTTGTGCTTTTGTAATGCTAGATGGAGCAACTTTTATCCTCCTCCCCAATCTGCCCACCTCCACCCCCACCCCCCCCCCCCCCCCCAAAAAAAAAATAATAATAATAATAATAATATTATAATTTAAAAAAAAAAAAAATCTGCGAGCAGAAGCTGCTACCATAGAACCATACCACATCTTGATTTTTTTCTGCCCTTCGATGTTCAAACTAAATGCTCTCAAGTCTCAAATAGACAATTGCAAAGAAGCTCCTCCACTGAGACCCTTTCCTGAGGAAAACTATCCCAAAGTAATTTCTTCCTTTCTTTTTTGTAAGCTTCAGCTTCACCATCTTTGCCAGCCTCCTGCAGACCACCTATCAACACTTTATAAGTGCCAGACGAGGCAGGAATACCTTGCCTCTTCATTTTCAAAAAGATCTCTCGTGCTTTATCAACTTCAGCACATCGAAAATAAGCATATATTAGTGCACTACAAGTAGCAGTATTCTGATTATTGCAGAAGGAATAAAAAATCCTTGCAGCAGCAGAAGACATTCTAGCCCACCCAAGCTTGTATATTAATATAGTAATATGATAGGTCCCAAGATCAATGCCAGCTTCAGTCATCTCTTCAATAACATCCATTATATGAGATGAATTAGTTCTGACAAGTAACCCAAGTAGTAACATATATGCAACTTTATCGAGCTTCTTCCTTTTCTTTTTGCTGTATTTAAAAGCCAATAGTGCAACAGATGGCCGGTTACATTCACAAGAAGTCTGCACAGCATGAGAAATGGTTTTAGAATCAATACTTTCTTCTTCCTTTACCATGATCTCACGGAACATTTGGTCAATGGCAAAAAAGTTCCTGTTAGCCAAAAGATTTAAGATTATTCCTCTTTCTATCAGAAAAACAGTATCACAGGAAGCTATTTCAGAGTCTGATTGTTGCTCTTCGATGCCATCAGAAGAAAGATGAGGATTTACTTCTCTAAGGAGAAGATCACTTTCGCCAGACTTGTTTACAGCCGCTAATGCTTCCAAATATATTGAACGACGAAGAACTATTGATTGTTCTTTCATATACCCAAGAATCTGAAACATCGCTGAAGTCTCACCAGCTTGAGCACATTTCTGAACAAGAATATTGCATGTAGCTTTGTCAGGATAAACACCTGCTTCTTGCATCTCGCCCATAATTTTAAGTGCTGCAACAAAATTACCTGAAAAAAATCATCAAGCAAATGCATAGCTTGTTCAGTTAAGAGAGGTGGAAACCAAAATGTTGGAAATGACAACTTCTTTGATGTCGATACATTAGAAGTTTTAGGAAAATGGTCCATTAGCAACAATAAACATCACAAATCCAGATTTTTGGCAAAAAGAAAAAATGGCCATAGAATATGGAGCTAAATGATGTACGGTATTGACGTGTTCTAATGCATATTTGCTTAGTTTAGGCATCAAAGAAAGCATTATGTTCATTATTTTTAATTCACAGCATACAGTATAGCAAGTAAACTGATAGGAAATATCAGTCTACAGATATTCTGAAGACATGTCCTAAGCAAGAGTTAGCAGTTTATCTATCAAATCTTTAGGTGCAGTTTCTGGCAACATAAGAGCCAAAGTTTCCTGAACTGGTTCATATGG
The DNA here is from genome assembly GCA_002076135.1 of Xerophyta viscosa. Taxonomy (NCBI): domain Eukaryota; kingdom Viridiplantae; phylum Streptophyta; class Magnoliopsida; order Pandanales; family Velloziaceae; genus Xerophyta; species Xerophyta viscosa. Next base: position 2,124,001 of record MJHO01000001.1, read on the forward strand.
TCCTTGAAACCAGAGATAACACAGAAACTAAAAGCATATTAGAACTCATCAGGTGTCTATCTGGGAGGGCAAGAAAAGAAAATGTGACAATGGATTGCGGTCTAGTCTTGACACAAAACAAATAAACCAGTTTCAGGTGTCAAAGAATCTATTAGGAAAATAACATTCCCTGGACATTCCGTTGCTCATATTCTAGAAACCTAACAGCATGTACAAGAGAAAGATTAACACAATAAGTTGAGCTACCTATTTCACCATGTTTTATCAAGATCCACAAGTATATCTTGAAAAAACCCTCTGGTCCCATGTTTGATGTAAGATCAACCCCAGAAGTAATAAAGCAAGGGTGAGGGGACAATGTAATAATGCTTAGTACAAGATCAAGGCAATGGTTTTTACTAATGCATGTGCCATCAACGAACCAAACCAGCCTTTCTTTTTTTCATTTACATATTTTCATGTTTATTATGATCAAATTTTTCGAGAGCCACTGAGATGGAAATAACACCAAAAGAAACTCATGCAACATGCGAAGCTGGGATTCAAATTACACTCACCAACGGATGGTTGACATTTTTAAGCTCTAATTATCAAAAAATTATACCTCATACTATGATTCCTCGTATTGATCAAAATTCTTAGCACAATAAATTCTTCGACAGAACCAGCAACTTAAACCAGCCTAGCAAGAACTAGTCAAGGATGAATATTTCATAATCTAGGCGTACACAAAACTATTAGAGGTCCAAGACAACTCAACCCCTTGTTACATCGCACTTATACTTATTAATGGTCAATAATTCCATTTCATGACATTCATGCTTGCGATACAGCTTCTAAGTACACGAAAACAAAGTAGTCCAAGTGCAAGCATTATATATATATATATATATATATAATATATATACACTAGAGAAACAGAATACAACAATACAAACCAATGAACGACCCAACCTTGTCCAGCAAGATAATCCATCATGATAGTATATGTATGGCAATTTGGTAAATTCCCAGCCTCAATCATCTCCTTGTACACCCTATGAGCTTCCTCAGCTTTTCCGCAGTCGAGCAAAATCTTCATAAAAGCGGTATACGAAACAATCGTTGGAACGCGCCGGCACCTCCTAATTTCCCCCAAATTCTCAAAGCACCATCATAATCACCACTTTTAGCCATCCAATGCATTGCTGACGTATATGCTGCAACGTCAGGCCCAATTCCTTTCTTTGACATTTCTTCGAGCATATGGCGCATAGAATTAATTCGTCCAGCTTCTCCAAATATGTCTAACATTGTTGTATATGTAAACTTATCGTGCTTGAAATTAGGTAAGTTTTGATGTGCCCAGTTAAAAAAGAGCCAAGCTTTCTCCATTGGTGGGTGAGTTTTAAGGACTTGGTTGATTGTGAATGAGTCCCAGCGCAGATTGAGTGATTTAAGTTGCGATTGAGCTTCAGACCATGTTGAGTAGCGGAGAATGTTGGAGATAGCAGCGATTGTGAAGCGCATGTAGGTTGGAGGACTTGATTGTGTAGATTGCTTAACGGGTTTTCTCTTGGATTTTGTAGGTTTGGCCTTGCGGCAGCGGTAAAAGGAGCTGGCGGAGGTTCGGAAGGCGGAGAGGGTGGCGCCGTTGCTGCCGGCGACGGCGGCGGTGCGTAATGAAAGTGGCATGTGGAAGTGAATGAATCAAGTAATGGTGGCAGTAATTAAACCATAAATTACCTCAGAAAAAACATAAAATCAGAAAATCACTGAATTGGTAAAACAAGAACAGAAATTGTGGGGATTTGCGATATAAACATAACATACTAGTGAGGTTAGATGTGCAGGACCGCCGTGCTGTACTCAAACCAATTTTCTTTTCTCGTTTTTTTTTTTCAGCGTTCATTTTTATTGAATTAGTCTTTTATTTTTAACCTTTAAATTTTTAACCTCTAAAATATCTAATTAGAATATTTTTATAAAATATTTTAAAATTATAAATTATAAATTTTATTAATATTTATAATTTTTATATTAACAATATTTTTTAAATATTTTTAAATAAAAAGTATAAGGTTTCAAAGTCTTTATAAATTAGCGGATAATTTGTTAACATTTTAAAATTTTAAAATATCTATTTATAAATATTTTTGAACAAAAAAAAATTAATATAAAAACTATAATTTTTATTAAAATGAAAATAATTTTAATGTTAAAATTCTTTTTAAAAATATTTATTTAATAGTTGAAATATTTATATATAATTTACAAGAAAAAATTAATTTGTAAAGTTTAAGAGAAAGGGATTAATTTGTGATATATCTTAAATGTAAATACTGATTTGACTTTTTTTTTCTTTTTTTAATTCTCATCAGTCTAATTACTGTTTGGTGAAGAAAATTCAGGATTAGTCTATCCACTTATCTATTTAATTAATAACTAGTTGTTACCACTTGTTAAGCATGGAATTATAAAAATCTGACATAATGATATTTTTAATAATTTATAATTATAACTATTTAAATAATTGATAACTACTAAAGAGTTGTATAATCTTTATTATAAATATATGTTAGCCGAGAAAATGATTTAATAAAATAATAACTATTATCATCCTTTTTTCGATTTTGATAGACATTTTATCTTAATTTTTTTATGCTTTATTAATTTTAAGCAGAATATATGAAGAAACCACAAGTTACTTAATGTTTTTTTTACATAAGAAAAGTTTATATATATATATATATATATATATATAGGATAGGAGCCCGACCCTTAACCCGAATCCCGAGGCATGAAAACGTAAGTTCGGCATTGTTTTCGGTTAAAGGGTCGGAAAATTCAGCATTTTCCATATATATATGGATAAGAAAATTCACATGATGTGTAATTTTTTATATTAATATTTATGTATGTACATAGCAAATTTCTATAAATTGATAAATTTATTTTAATTAAATTATCATATTCTATTTAATTTTAATCATAAATTTTTTATATTCTTATTAGTTACATAACCTTTTAAATTCGTATCAATTAATGCAAATGCCACATAATTTTTTTAGAATAACAATAAATACTATATGGTATATCAAAAAAATTATTGAGATAAAAAGTTTCAATGCTTTTGATCACCCGATATGCTTATTCCGATATCAGCAAAAAATGTCTGATATTTGCACCAGCTTACTTTCTATTCAAAATCAGTTTATATATATATATATATATATATATATATATATACTGAATAATATGCGAGTAAAAATTTTTGTTTTTCTGATATTTGTTTGAATTTTGCTGAATTTTGAGAGGCTCAACCAAAATTGGAGAATTAGGAAGGAAATCTATGTTTACTAATGAAAATTGTAGTTGTTTTGCTGAATTTTGCTTTTGGAATGACCGTGTTTAAAGGGTTGGTTTATGGCATTTCACTATTTTGTAACGGAAATCACAGCGGAATTTAATTATATATTTTTTCTAATATGTTTATTACACTACTTATTTCTCTCTTTTTTATTCTTATTTTTATTATTTGTTTTTCATTTTATATTATAAATATATGTATAGTTCGTATTTATTTTGGACATATTCAATTTGATTTCTTCGTATCCTAACTTTAGTACGTGTTTGTCCGTGTGTTTGAAATTTACTTTTTAAGTCTTGAGTTTTAGAAAATAGGCTCTTATAATGTATGGCCGCATATATCTTATCTTATCCAAATCTTGGTGCAAATCATGGTTGTGATGTTGTACTCCTCGCCTCATTATGAAAATATGATCAATTTCCAGAAAAGGAAGCCATTATTTTGTTTTACGTGAAAATATTATATCAGTCTCTATTTTTAAATATTATATAAATCAGTCTCTCATTTTAAATATTTTACAAATATGCTATTCTTTTAAAATTCATGTCAGGAATATTTGACTTTATTTAAGTATTTTTTTTTGAAAAAATTTAAATATAAAAAAAAAATTTATTCATATGGTCTACAAGTTTGTTATTCAATTTTTTTTTTCTAAAATACTTTTTAAATACGTATCTTGAGGCTCTAATTTTTTAATGGCTTAATAAATCACCTGCTAAAATTTTGAAGTCTCCAAACGCCTACTTAAAAAATATTTTTTAGAAAAAATAAATCTTAAAAAATTACATTTGATTTGATCTACTATTTTTATATTCAATTTTTTTTAGAAAGTGCATCTAAATAGTGTTTTGAGACATAAAAAAAATAAACGGATTTAAAAGGAAAAGTTTATTTACAAAATAAACAGTACATGAATTGATATGCAAGCCCCGTTAAGTTTTTGCCAACAATGTTACTTTATAAGAAAATTGTGTACGTATTGCATAGTCTAATTTCTATGGCCTCTATAAAATGAACACAAGATTTTTACCAATTAATAACGTTGGCCCAGTTGAGAAACAGAGCTGAATTTTTTGAGGTCCCTATAATATGCTTCTCCTGAAAAGTATGTTAGATACTTAAATTCCAGTAATTAGAAGATACTACGGTATTGTTCAATTTTCAATCAAAATATAGAGCAAAAATCGAATTCAATGGTAGCCTACCCAAAAACAAACAAAGAAAATAATAATGATAATAATAACTTATATACATATATAAGTAATCTATATACATATATAGAAAATCGGGTATCAAAATAGTTGAGCAATATGTGCCACTTCTAATCACTTATAATATACCACATGGCATCTCTATTACCTCACCATGTGATATGTGGCAAGCTTAATTAATCACACTATTAATACAACTTATTATTCAATTCACATTAATGCAACTTATTAGTCAATGCACATTGAATACATACAATGTATTAATAAAAAATTATATATACCTTTATAAAAAGTAATTATTTTAAAAATAAACTATTTATATAAAAGATATATTATAATAATTTTAATAAAATTAAAATGTCAATATTAAAATATATCAATATACCACATATAAGAAAATATATAAAAATAGATGATCAAAGTTATTATGCCACCTGACATCTTAAATAATTTTCGATATGTCATTTGCCATTTATTTTTATATCATAAAAAAATATGCGGTATTTATGTAATTAAGTTTAAAAAATATTAACTATCTAGAATTAAATTAATAAAGTATAATAACTATTCCCAATAACAACTTTTTTTTTTAAAAAAAAATTATTATTATTATTATTATTATATATAATAAGAATATTTTAAAATAATATAAATTATATAAAAATTGTTAATCAAATCCGTTACGTTATGTGATATCTTAAATAACTTTTGATGAGCTATTTGACATTTATTTTATATCATAGAAAAAGGCACATAATATTTATTAACATATATTTAAGTAAGTTAAAAAATATAATAATTTAACTATATATATATATATATAATATATATATATATATATATATCTGTGTGTGTGTGTGTGTGTGTGTGTGTGGGTGGGTATGTGTGTGTGTAATATGTATGTGATTTAATATCACCACCGTTTCATAATAAATTTCAAATAATATTTATTTATGTCATATGGTATTTATTTTTACTATCATAATATATAAATATAATTTTTTTAATTACATTATTATTAATTTATCTATAATTAAAAATATAAAAATTATAATTATAATTATAATTATTTATATTTATGAACTGTATTCGTATATCGTACGGGTGCAAAACTAATAATAATAATAATAATCTATGGTTGTTAATATTATCGGTCACTTTACTAACTTTGGGGATGGACGAGATTAGCCTCCAATCAATACCGACTATAATGTTCCATTTTCGGCCAACAGATTTTTATTTGTAAATAAGCAGTTTGAGATAATTTTAAAAATAATAATTAATAAAATTATCGATTCAGTTCAGTTCAGCTCAACAACTTTTTCTTTAGAATCAAAGAAAATGTTAATAATATGATTAAATGAGCTGCAAAAGTTGTACTTCTGATCCGGAAGCTCCCGAGACCCAAAGAGACCAAGGCGGAGGTGTCCATATTACCGAAGCTGAGATAAGACAGGATCGAGGCTGAGGTGTGAGACCTAGCCAGACTTAAGTAAAACTATAACCAAAATCGAGAAATTGGGTGGTCTCACACCTCGGCCTCTGTATGTGACGGCGGTGTCCAAATTTTATTTAGATGACTCTACGACGACATATGGGGTGGTGCAATTCGATTATCGTTTTTGTTTTTTTTTTTTTTTTAATTATCGCTGCCGGCGAGATCTGAGGTCAAGTGGACCATAGAACTTTAGTCTCTAGTGATCTCGACCATGTTTCTAACACCAAAAACAAGGTTGATCATATATAATGTTGCGGTGTTGGAGTTGCTCGGCGGCGGTGATTCACAGCTCCAGATGGCAGCACAAAGCTCCGGCGATGGCCTCGGCGTTGACAGAAACACTTTGGTTTGATGTAGTTGAGAAATGAAGTTATAAATGCAGCAGTTAGAAGTGCTGGGAGTTGTAATTTTCTATTTTCGTCAGGAAGTGTGTTTGGTTAGGTGCAGTTCAAACTACTGCAGTTGAATGATGCTGTTTGGTTTGATGCAGTTGAGTCATGCAGTTTTAAATCTGGTGTTTGGTTTGATGTAGTTGGGGGGATATGATAACTCGTGGTAAAGTTACCTCCCAAGAAGTATTTTTTTTTTAAAATAAAAAATTATAATAAATTGTATTATATATAATATTGTAAAATATTAAATGATATATATAATAAAAAATTTCATATTACTAGTTAACCTTTATCTCGTTTATTTTATTTTATTTTTTTTATTTTTGTTTGGTGGAGTTGGTTTATAAAAGCTCTTATATATATATATATAATATATATATATATATATATATATATATATATATATATAAAGATATAAAGTATTGAATATATAATATTATAAAATGTAAATGTAATATATGTAAAATTTGCAAAAATTACTTGAACAGATAATATTGAAAAAAAATATCATATATACTGTTATCTTCGATGTTATTGATGTTATACATGTATTTAAAAAAAATATCAATTTTACAAACGGTTACAAATAAATGCGTAAATGATAAATATACAAAATATTACTTCCCACATATAATTGGCTTTTCCATCGGCTGTTCCACATGCGACGGAAAAACGGCTATATTGCAAATCTGTGTTGCCTCATATGGTATTCCGCAAGCACCCCGTACCTTGAAATGTTGCCATCTTTTGCTCTCAGTTGTCCAAAAATATAAGAAGTCTCACAGAAATTATCATCGAAAGTACTTATGTGTCACTTGCATGTGGTTAATTTTTAGGTACCTTACGGTATTGCGCCTAGTATTTAGACGGCACCGAAACCTAATCTATCTATCAGACAGCATCGAATTCAATTCCGGAATCCACCCCTGTCCGATGAATAGACGGCACAGTTCCTGTCATAATACTGGCATAATACAAAGATATCTAAAAATAAACCACCTAAAAACTGGTGTAGTTCAGAGTTCATGCAGAATATTTCTCGAACATGCAGAAAACAGACTTGCACTTGTTGGTTTGCTTGGTTCAACTGCACAACACTGCACGAGCACCAAACAATGTAAAGGAACACTTACAGTGCTGCAACAATAAACACACCTCAGCAAATGACAGCACATACAACAGTCCCACAAACTTCCAAGAACATGAGAGCACCTATATGTATTCCAAACAGAACTGCAGCTAGATCCCAAACCAACATCAGATGTAAACCAACACCACATACACAGATCTGAAGCCAGAACTGCAGTTCCCAAACAGAACACATACACAGCAATCCAAACAGATGCCCCACAATGTTGCAGTAATACACAACTATCCAGAAAGAACACATACACAATTTTAGTTATCCACCAGATAAAAACAAACACATACAGTAGCTCCTCCATGCTGCAGTAATACATAAGCTACCACCCAAAATAACACACATCTTCACCCACATATCTCAAGCCAGAACAGCACTTCCCAACCAGAACACAACACAGCAATCCAAACAGATGACTCATTCTGCTGCAGTAATACACAGCTATCCAAAAATAATACATACACAATTTCAGTTATCCACCAGATGTAAACAAATACAAACAGCAGCTCCTCCATGCTGCAGTAATATATAAGCTACTACCCAAAATAACACACATCTTCACTCACATATCTCAAGCCAGAACAGCAGTTCCCAACCAGAACATACATAGCAATCCAAACAGATGCCCCACAATACTGCAGTAATACATAGCTATCCAAACAAAACACAAACACAACTTTAGCTATCCACCAGTTGTAAACAAATATATACAGCAGCTCCTCCATGCTGCAGTAATACATAAGCTACCATCCAAAACAAACACACATCTTCACTCACATATTGAAGCCAGAACTGCACTTCCCAACCAGAACATACACAAAGTTAAATAACACATATATATACAGCAGCAGTCCTTGAATTGTGGTCAGAAAAGCCACGCAGAATATGCACAAGCTACCTCCAAGTATCCTTAAATTGCAGTCCCAGCATTGCAATACCAAGACCCAAGCAAACTAACAAATGCACAGCCTGCAGTAGTAGATCCAACAGTCCAAACCAGCACCAACCACACAAAATCACCACAAAAAAAAAAACATTGGCTTTTTTAAAAAATGCATCAACATAAGTACTTTCTCAAGGTATACTTAGACGTCATCATAGAGCAATTTACTATGGATAACCTGCATGCACCAACAACTTCAAACAGACACAATGATTAGCAAATGACATATCTTATAGCATACATCTCAAAGCATACAAATCTGAAAGCAAACCGACGATTTTAACTAATGAGGGTGTAGATTCTTAACTTACCAGAGCGTTGCCGCAAGATCGGAGAGCGACAGCCAACCGAGCACGGTGATCGCACAAATTTCTTGAAAGAAAGGGAGCACGGGGACAAAGAGCAGGCCGAATCACAAGAACTCAACGATCCCCGCAACCTCCAAGGAAGGCCGTCGCGTAATCACCGATCAAGGGCAAAATCGATTGAGAGAGGGAGCACGGGGATAAAGAAGCACGAGATTCGCGAGGAATCGGCGATCAGAGCAACCTCCTAAGAAGGCCGTCGTGGAATCGCCGATCCAAATCGATCGCGGAAGAAGGAGACGATCGTGAGCGAAGGACGAGAATCGCGAGCGAAGGCCGCAGATGCTGCAGATTCAACTGCAGCTAGGATTAGGAAAACACCGCTCGCGCACAGCAGTTCGAACCGCGGCCTCTCGTGCCGCGGTTTCAAGTGCTGCATTCGCGTCGCGAACTGCAGCACTTAAAATGCCGGGCCCACCAACTGCGGTGAACCAAACAATGGAATTTCAACTGCTAAGTTCCAAATGCTGCAGTCCGAACGCATCCGCTGCTATCCAAACAGCCCCTTATAGTGGTGATGGCGTGGGCTATGGACGAGAAAAGAAGGTGTTTAGAGATCCTATCTTTCTCGTCTGAGCTTCTCTTTTCGATTCATTTTTTTTCTCCCCTCTCAGTGTCGGTGTCTCTCGAGTACGGCTGAAAATGAACCAAGCTGCTCACGAGCAGCTCGGGCTCGAACTTGTTTAAGCTCGAGCTAAAATTCATGCTCTGTTAACTAAACGAATAAAGCTTGAGTATTGTAATATCCGACTCGTTAGGCTCGTGAGCCTATACGAGCACAGTTGATAATGGATATTTGAATCTTGCTCGGACTGTTATAAGTTGGTTGAATCCAATAAAATATATAGTTGTTTACAATTTAGTCCTACATAGAACTTACAAATATTGCCACAATGCACTTTATTTTCGAAATAGGTAGTCAAGCTCGATAAGCTCGAGGTACTCGAGCTCGAGCTCGGCTCGAACTGAAGCAATCGTGCCGAGCTCGAGCATGATTCTTTCTAAAGTGAGCCGAGTTCGAGCTAGGCCGCTGAGGCTCGTCAAGCTCGAGCTCGAGCTAAGCTCAAGTAATGTCAGCCGAGCCGAGCTTGAGCTAAATAGTACCCGGCTCGAGCTCGGCTCGTTTTCAGTCCTACTCTCGAGTATAAACATAGTTGGAGAGGAGGTGGAGGAGTGCTAGACGTTGGGACGGGCGACCGTTACACGTCGAAGGTGAGGGGGTCGCGAGCGGCGATCGCAGGATCAAGTATGCGGCCGCAGCTTGCGTTTCAAATTTGTTACATATTACACATAAAATCTACATGTTTGCAAAATTGCAAAACCAGCGCCAAACGATTTTGCAAAGCTTGGTCTCGTATTTTGTGTTTTGGCAAACATAGCCTCTCTGCGTACAAATTTTGGTCCTAACAATTATGTTTTATTTATGCATGAACCGTTATATTTCAAATCGCTCGTTTCCATATAATTTTCAAAATAAAGTCAAATTAAATCTAATTATGTGAAACAAATTTAATTTGGACTTTAATTAGGCTAAATGGCCTGATTAAGCTAAATGTGCCAAACGAGTCTGATTAAGTTTAATCCAATTTAATCAGGCTCGGCCGGTTTAGCTTTGTTAGGCCTAATTTGTCTTGATCGGGCTTAATTGAATTTAGTCATGCCGATTGAGCTTAGTCGAATCTAATTGGAACTGATTGAACTAATCGAGTTGGGTCAGTTCGATTGTGCTTCGTGGAATATCATCGGTGTATTACGACCTAATGCGATTTGCAGCTCGGACAAAATGGGGTGTCGACAGAAACCACACCCAACCCAAGCCTGTATGAAATTGGGTGGTTCAAAAAGGGATTTGATATCAAATATATCACCAATACACCGTTAAGTTTGCAATCACCGGCAGATATATAGACGAGATCACTTCCGATGTTATTCTGCTGGACGTGACTGAGGTGATACTCGGAAGTTCCTATATTTATGATAGAGATTGTGTCTACTATCGGCGCCAGCAAAAATATCGGTTCGTTAAGGACGGACGCAACTACATAATCGGAAATACGAAGCCCATATCAAGAGCCGCAACTCTGGATCTACATGTGTGAGTGCGGTGATACTAATGGCTCGGATGGAGTCCAAGACCCACGAGAATAAGATCCTACAACAAACAAACTCATTGTGGAGCAATGAGACAAAGAGAGGACGCTTGATTCAGGAGGCTCCCAAGATCACCGTCATATACAATTAGGCAAACTTATAGACTATACATAAAAAGACCTGTTATAAATTGCTCCTTTTTTAAATCCGTTATTTTCCACATCCCAAAATATTTACTTAAAATATATCTTGAGAAAAATTTAAATATAAAATTATAAATCACACTACAATATATATTTTTGTATTCATAAATTATTTTTAAAAAATACTTCTAAATAGATATTTTATAGCTCCAAATTTTTAGCGGATTAGTACATTAGTTTTTAATCATGCTAAAACTCGGCGTCTGATATTATCTATTCGGAAGTATTTTAATAAAAAAAAAATTAGATAAAAAAATTATAAATCAAATTAAAATATTTTTAATATTTATATCTTCTTTAAATTTTTACTTATATAATTACAAAAATACTTCTAGTATAAATCTGAGATATATGCTGATTTATAAGGCTTTTTAATCGTGGATTTGATTTGTAAACAATTTTGTAATAAAGACTGGATATGCATTATATATATATATATATATATATATATATATATATATATATATATATAGAAAACTCGGTATCAAAATAGTTGAATGCCATGTGGCACCTCTTATAACTCACAATATGTCACATGGCATTTCTATTATCTTACAATTTGACATGTGGCACACTTAAATGTAATAAATATGTAATTAATCATATCATTAATTAGAGTTTTGATTCAATACATATTTAATATATTATTAATAATTTATTAAATATAAAAAATAAGTATAATTTATAATAATTTCGAAGAATTTGAAAGATAATTATCAAATTCTCAATAATTTATATATAATTATATAAAATATATATAAATGGGTGATCAAAGTCGTAACTTTCGATATGTCATTTGGTATTTATTTTTTGTTATAATAACATGTGATGTATATAATATAACATTTTAATAAAATAAATTTTAATTTATATAAAATTAACATATTTTAAAAAAAAACTTAATCTTTCGAATACCATCAATTATATATATATATATATATATATATATGTATATATATATATATATATATATATATATATAATTGGATGGTCAAACAGTTGCCATGTGGCATCTTAATGACTTTTACATGGTATATTCATTATATGTTAACAGTTTAAAAATTACTTAATTAATTTGAAAAATATAAAAGGCTAATTAAGTTAAAAAAAATATTTTTATTAAATAACAATTACTTTATAAAAAAATTGATCTACACACATACATAATTATTAATATAAAAATAATAATAATACACATTTTATAATAAGATTTATTTTAATAAAAATTATTCATATTCTAAAACAAATTATATATAGAAATGGATATCAATATCATAACCATTTCACGCTATTCTCAAATAATTTTATTTTTTTTATTTATAACAAGTAAAATTGTACTATTCTAATAATATATGATAAATAAAATATAAACTTTAATAAAATTAATTATTAAATTTAATAATAAAATATAAAAATATTAATATTTTATATTAATATTAATATTAAATATAATACTTAATTATTAAATTAATATTATTATTTTATATTAATAATTAATATCCGTGTGTTGAACGGATATAAAATTAGTTAGTCCGTACAATTAAGCTTTGAAGTACAATTTGGAAGGGTACTGACGAGGCAGTGGGTTTCACGTGGTCCGAGACCAGTCTTTGAGAGTAGTTAATATGCAATTATTGCATACAAAATGCGTGTAACTCGGTCTTAAGTGGCTTCGTGAGCAGTTAATGATGAAAATCGCGGCTGACACGGAGCCTACGACTAAGCGACTGACATCAGATAGATAAAGAAGGATGCGGATCCTCTGCGGCGCGTCCCTGCGACGCGCCGCTGCGCCCGTGATCTCGCCCGTCCATCGTGTCCAGCACTTATTTCGAGACACAGTATAAAATTTTCGACAGCTCATTTGACCTAATTTTAAGTATTTTTACGAAAAACTTTAAACTACAAAATTATAGATTTTCATGTGATCTACAACTTTGTAGTTGAATAGTTTTCGAAAAAATATCAAATATTATGTTAAAATGATAATTAAAGTTTTAATTATCATTTCGGCACAATGTTTAGCATTTTTTTAAAAAATGTTCAACTACAAATTTATAGATCTTATCAAAACAAATAACTTTGTAGTTTAAAGTTTTTTGTAAAAATACTTACAAATAGATCGAATGAGTTGCCGAAAATTTATACAAGTACAGGATATTATACAAATTTACGGCAACTCATTTGACCTAATTTTGAAGTATTTTTACAAAAACTTTTAAACTAAAAAGTTATACATTTTGATGTGCTCTACAATTTTCTAGTTCAACACTTTTTAAAAAAATATCGTATAATAAGTCAAAATGATAATCAAAGATTTAATCATCATTTTGATATATTATTTGGCATTTTTTTGAAAAATGTTGAACTAGAAAGTTGTAGATCGTATCAAGATCTATAACTTTCTAGTTCAAAATTTCTCTTCAAAACGTACAGAAATAGGTCAAATGAGGTAACGAAAATTTTATACATTGTCTCGAGATATGTGTTTAAATGGATGGACGGCTGAGATTGCGGGTGCAGGAAAGGGCGGCAGCGCGCGGGCACAGTGGATCCGCATCCGTGGCATGTGATAAGCCAGTGTGGATGGGGTTGGTGGCGGCGCGACTTTTCATAGCAGCATGAGGGGATCTCCGTCCTATCATGTACAACTTGTTGCGCAGCACCGCGCGCTGCAAGTCCCACGCTGCCCACATGACACGAGGAAAATTCTACATAATCCGTTTCCTCAGATTAGCTATGGCATGGTGATATAAGGAGAAAATTGAAGATGTTACAATAGAGTTGGTGAGAGCGAGCTAATGTTGCAGAGTAAATGATCTTGATCGTCTGTATAAAAATCAATGAGGCCTGCATTTAATATGATTTGAATGGACGCAGACATGGCCACGTGGCGACACACGCCATTCAACCCCAGAAACGCAAAAATATGCCACGTCGCGACACACGCCATTCAACCCTCCCCTCCCCCTCTCTCTCTCTCTGTCTCTCTCTCTCTCTCCAAAACACAAAAACACGCCACATGGCGACGCGCGCGTGTGTCGCTACGTCAGCGCTTCGGAGGGCTGAATTGCAAACTGCGAATTTAGGAGGGCTGAAACACAATTTTCCAAGAAAAAAAAGGAAGAAATCGCATGTACAAGGTCCAATTCTTAGTAATAGTTCAACACAACACTGAAATAGCTTAAGGAAAGCAATTATTAGTACATAAGTCAACAACAGGATACTTCAAAACAGTTTAACCAACATTCATAAGACCTATTTTTTGTTAGATTAATGTACATTACCAGATAAAGAAAGAGCAGAGGTACGAAAGTTCACGAAATCATGCATGAACTGAACAATGCTGCTCAAAAGTAGCGAGCTACACGATGTTCAAAGTGATAATGGTTGATCTCGGATCAAATTTGGAAGAATTTCAAAAGCTCTGGTATTACTCGAGAAGATATGTTTTCAAGAATCAAAGCCAGAATAGACGCCGTTTTCCCTCAACTGCCTCTTCTCCTCCTCCACATAGTTCTTTCCCCTGCTTGCTTGACCCAGATCCCTCTTCCGCTTCTCCTTCTGGGAAAACGAGAGATTCTTCTTCTCCATCCTCATTTGCTGCGCATTCGTTTGTGCTTCTAAAAGCATCTCTCCTCGAGCCACTGCAGCTCTTGTTTTCTCTCTCTCTTCGTATGACTCCTCTGGCTTCTTTTTCTCTTCATCTCGCTTTCCAGTTGACCAGGACCAATCCTGCACTTTTTCCGTCATACTCGGCGGAGGCACCTTTAAGATCGAAGGCCCACCTTTGTATCCATGCTTTTTCAAGGCCTCAAAATCCATGCCACCATTTTTTCTCTGTTTCGATTTTGCCACTGCTCATATAACTAACAGAATGTCATGAAAATTGATATTCATATTCAAGAGAATGAAAACAGAAAAAAGACGATTTAAAACTAGCTCATGCCAAAAACCACATAGTGGAGCACTTTGGCGCTTTGGTCCCAACAAATCATGGTTAGATCCAACTCTACAAGTATAATGGGCACATTTTGCTACTAGTTCCTTAACATTGCAAAATTTTGCAAGAAAAAAAAAAAAACCGAAAGATGACGACAAGCTTTAAACTTAGGTTTCTCTAAAATCGGGGAAGATTCGATCTATGCCAACATGGTACATAGGATCAGAGGCCCAGAGTTTTGCCAAATGGTGATGAGACGTAGTGGACCGGTGCACCTCTTCCGTGATCCAAATGAGGGACTCGGCCTTAACGGGATGGATGACAGTATCGAGAGAAATGAGCTCATCATCACTACCAAGCCTCAACTGGTCCCAATGTTTCAGAAGGATGTTGGTAAGATAGTGTAAAGGCTGCTTGTACAACTGCTTCACTGACCATCCCAGTCCTCGCCACGAAGTGAATGGAATCACTGATCCTCTAAGAGAAGGTATAGGTATATTCTTCATGTACTCTTGATACATCTCAGCCCTTTTCAACAATAAACCTGTAGCATGTTCAATTTTTTTTATCAATACTACGGAGAGCCACGAGGCTATTGTGTAAAATGATCATGGCTGGGGGCAGAAAAAGGACGGGTAATAAATCCTGCCCGAGCGGAATTAGGGGTGGATAAGATATACACAGCCATGCCCCGGAAGATATTGTTTTCATACCATATTAGAACACGAAGCTCCCTAAATATTGTAGGATCAGAGGAGTATGATAGAAAGACGATTTTTTTTTTGGAGAAATAATGAGGTAGGGATACCCAATTCAAATCATACATTAATCAGCGATGCAGTCGTAAGGGTTGTCCCTCACCACGGCACTGGTACGGGTCCGAATCCTACCTTCGGCAGAATGGAAACATGCTCCGCTAGTAGCAGGCATGGGTGCGTACGCCGTTCCCTAGAGCCCTAAAAAAAGAAAGAAAAAATCCTCACGAGCTAGCGGGAGCTGAGAGTGGCTTTGTGCCCTGAGTTCGCCTTTTTTCCGACCTACGACGCGAACCTCCAACCTAAGGCTGGGGCTAAAGTGTCGCACCACTCAACCAAGAAATGGTTTGCAACCTAAAAGAAAAGTATAGGGGAATATAATAATTATAACATCTTCAAAGTTTCCTCATATGCATAATCATAATATGGAACTCGACCTACCAAGTGAGATAAATCAGCATCAAAAGTTCATGGGTCCCTCTATGTGTCATGAATGTTCTAACTAGGCAACTATACAAAAGCCCACTATTGTGTAGGGCTGAGCATTCGGGTCAATCCGAACCGAACCGACCCGAACCGAAATTTTAAGGCTGATCCGAACCTAATACCTTCGGACCCGAACCGACCCGAATTTCGTTTTAACCCGAACCGACTAAAATTCGGGTTAGTTCGGGTTGGTTCGGGTTGACCCGAATAATAGTAAAAGTTAATTTTATTCACTACCAATTCGAATTCGGGTCGGTTTCGGGTCGACCCGAATAGTTAATATGAATGTTTTGTTTAAAAAGGAAAAATTAGCACATAAAACTAACGAAAACAAATTAAAATATGACTCGCTAGGATAATTCGGGTCCAACCCGAACCGACCCGAAATTCGATTACCGAACCCGAACCGAATTATATAGACCCGAACTATTAAAATGCCGACCCGAACCGAACCCGATCCGAACCGAACCCGAAATTTTGACTTTGTTCGGATTGGTTCGGTTCGGTTTTTCGGGTAGGTTCGGGTAATGCTCAGCCCTACTATTGTGTGTGTTCAAGCAGAAGATGCATCTTTAGGATTGTTCGAGACAATTTGGATGGCTCAAGAGTAATTTGGACTTATAAGTATATTGGCTAGGGAAGAAGCAATCTTAGAGATTAAATCGTCAAATATCAAACTCATATTCAGAAAACCATAGCCTAAAAAGTAAATACACACATTTAAAACATGTTACGGTCTTCTATTTGTGCGTTTTAGTAGGCTCATAAGCTCATTTGGCTCAAAACACAAGCATGGAGTTGCAAATTTCCCTCTATGCTTCTTCAACTTACGAAGCGGTTTAGCTTAGTTAAGCCAACCAAAATACAAAAACAGTATGTAAACTTAAAACTGCTTACGGCTGAGAGCTTTTGAATCTGAGAGGACAAGCTATAAACAACTCATTCACTATAAATACTAGGGACAAAACATATTTTCATTTCAGAAATTCTTTTACTAAATATCTATCAGATTTAAGTCAAAGTACAGAAAGAACCAACTAAATGTAGAAGTTACTGTTTCATGTGTTGTCCTATTTCTGTACAATTGTAGCATTAGGATCCGCATCATGTGAATGTTTACTAAGAAAGACCTGCAAAAGAGCTGGAGGATAGCCAGTTCAGTTTGTGATTATGATGATTGAAACTTGTTCATCTTTCACCCAATTTATGGTTTCCTATGTAATTTACTTCTATGATTCTTCCTTTTTCTCCCTAACTGATTTACTTCTTTATTACATCACCAAATAAAAGGAACTGTCCAACAAAACACCAAAAGAATACGCTCAAATTCAATACTGAACAAGTCTAGACACTAGACTCATTACTGGATATTTATTATTCCCTCTTATTCCTTACAAATAGTCAGAGAAAAGAGAAGTTTTCCAGAATTCAGTTAGCGTACTAATAAGTTGT
Organism: Xerophyta viscosa; assembly: GCA_002076135.1. Classification (NCBI taxonomy): domain Eukaryota; kingdom Viridiplantae; phylum Streptophyta; class Magnoliopsida; order Pandanales; family Velloziaceae; genus Xerophyta; species Xerophyta viscosa. The sequence continues at coordinate 2,141,830 of MJHO01000001.1, forward strand.
ATGCAATTGCTAAAAGAACTTCAAATATTTAACTTCAAACTTGACATAACTGCCAAACAAAAATTATGACGAGCTCAGAATTGTCTTATACATAAGCTCCAGCCTAACAATCAAAGCAGATTATTTGTTTAAATATGTCACCAATTCCTTACGACAAAATAAAAGATAAATGGACAACTTAATGGAATAAATCTGCATACTGAAAGGAACATACTTTCTAATGCAGTATCTTTTGTTTTATTAGGAACTCCATTTTTGCAGGTAGGCTTTGTCCCAGTTGGCCTGTTATCATCAGAATCCGAGTCTGATGAATCATCAGAAGATATAAGGCACGAACGTTCGGCTGCCCGTTTCATGGAAAGATGAACCTACAACATATTGAAGGGTGTCAAAGCATAAAATCTCCTTTTAAAAACAAATGCCAGCTTAAGTAAAAATTGACAAATTGCAGATGGCTTATGCGAGTAACTAAGAATCAAGCATAAGGCAAACCAATCAACTAAGCCAGAAGCATAGACGGGGAAAATATGGAACATCTACATAAGAGCTTCATTAGTCATCATGCTGTAAATATAGCATACTCTGAAGTTAACGAGAAAAAAAAAAATCGTCATTTTATAATGTTGGAGAAAGGGGAAAAAGGCTATTCGAAATGAATGTCAGTCCAAAAAATGGACATTGAATTGCTTATGAACTATATAAATGAGTTACTCAACTAGACATTGAACTCACATGGACTAAAAATATGATTACCTGACAGGTTACGCCTTCACCACGATAGTTACTGAGCCCACAATAGAAACAGATAAGGCAACATAGGTTTTTTCATAAGAACATTGTACAGTTGGTTTCTTCAGAAATTACGTACTCAAAACATAAGAAGATAACAACGAGGTCTCTCTTGTAAGGTTCAGTTCTCCGTATGGAAATTCAAATAGAAGACGCTTTTTTTTTCCAAAAATGTCAACTACTGACGTTGAACTAGAACCTTTTCAGAACAAAGAAAATGGTGAGACAAGTGTTGCAGATAGCAGATACAAAAAAAAAAAAAAAAAGAAGATGCAATAATGCAAAGTCATGCTGGACAAACTTCTAGGTTAATGCAGGACCATTATGGCTTCTTCCTCCAATTTGAACCGAAGAAGTTATAATAAACCGTAAGTTAATTGTACACAGCTACTTTCCTAACAAGATATATGCAACATTGAAGGCAGCTTAACTCTGAGCATTCCTCTTCAAGGTAATAAGCTGATTAGGTAGATCTTAACATTATTATACTAAGAGGAGCTTCATTTAAATATCTTATATGTCAAGCAAATGAAAACGAACACGGCAAGAAATTTAGTTCTTTTATAAAACTCAATGTCGTTGCGGCTATTCTCCAGTTCGAGTTCTTGATCTAGGAACTTAGAACATGCTATGTTAGACACCAACATACAAACAACAGCCCGTATTCAATCTGAAAACTACCGAAAACATTATTAATTTTAAGAATATTGATAAAAATAAGTAAAACACAATGATATTAGTGTCTCTACGAGCACGAAGCGAGTCTAATATTTCCCGCAGTTCCACAACCAAGCTCGATTTGCAATTCACAAGCTCCAAACTTAACTTTATTGGATAAAAAGTTAAGCATAAAAAATTTCACTACCGCTCGTCCCACAGCCCCTCTCTTGACTCTGACGGCCTGGATCAGGTATGGATTTCCGGAAATTCAAGATATACTCAACAGCAACGTAGATTGTGTTGCTTAAAAGGACGAAAGATACACTTTTAGTTTGGATTTTCAAAAGAATCCAAATTAATATAATTAAACGCTCAATGAATAATTAATTTTAACACAATAATCCAGATAGAAAACTGCTAATAATCGAATCAAAATTCTTCGTACATATATAGGACCAGAAGGTAAAGATTATCTAGGGATTTATTCTAATTACCTCTTCAGATTTGATTTGTACTCGAACTTCTAATAAATTGCTAGTGATTAAGAAAGCGACGAGGAAGAAGTGAAATTGGAAGAAAATCAGATAGACTTCTGGAGGTGATATTGATGAAGAGCTGCGAAGGAAGGCAAAGAGGGGAAAAATAGAGCGGCCAAAAGAGCGGCTCAAGATACGGCTAAGTATAAAAAATAAATATATATTGGGGTAAATACTTATCATCCTCTAAGTATAAATTTTTGGTCGGATCGGTCCGTCACGCATACTTGCTGGTCTTAACCCACCTCCGCGCACGAAATTTAATATTTTTTGACAAAAATATTTCTATATCCTTTAACAATTCAAAGTCCTAAATCATCTATTTATAAATATTTTTAAAAATAATAATAATATAAAAATTATAAATTTCACCAAGATATAAAATTTACATATATAATTTTTTTAAAAAATATTTTTAAATAAATACTTTTGAATTTTTTTTTTCAATGGGTTAGTAGCTTGACCCGTTAATAATTCGAAGTCCAAAAGCACTATTATAGAAATATTTTTTTGAAAAAAAATTCAATATAAAAATCTTAGATCTCATCGATATCTAAAATTTTAATAAGAATTTTTTCATAAAATATTTCTAGCTAAGTATTTCAGTACGTCAACACGATAATTTACAAAAATGGGCATTTGCATTTTAAAAAAAAAGAGGAGTGATGTAAAGAAAAATTTGGTGGGAGGCGACTTGTAAAGTTGAAAAGTATGGGACTGGTATATAATTCTCCTTAAATATAAAGTTATAGATTTAATTAAAAATATAATTTTTATATTTAATTTTTTTTAAAAAAAAAGTTATATATATATTTGGTACATTGAATTAACCGTAACATAGTACATTCAAGTATACTGTATTATTTTTTTTCTAAAGAATATGCATTTTGGGAATTTTTATAATATAACAATTGGCCTTTCAACAATTATCATCTTTTTTTTTTCATCTTAGCATATTCTATTTACAGTTTTTCTATAAGTTAAATACAAGAATTTAGAAAGTTATAATAACTAATCAACTTTTAAATTTTTTAATTACCAATATTTAAAAAAAAATTGAATACATAATTCATAAAATACATTAACTTTTTTTTATTTAATTTTTTTTAAAAGTTTATATATCAATGCTATAGAATAATTATGTTAATATTTTAAAAAATTCATTTTTGATAAATTTTTGCTAAGCAAACATTTTTTTAAAAAAAAAACTCCAAAGAAAAAAAATCTTATAACATAAGTAATATTTTACAAAACAAAAACCACATCTGAGCCACTTCATATTATTGCTTTTCTTTGTAATTATCAGTCTCGTCTGAGGTTAGTTCGGTCTTCATTTGACTCCGGCAACTATAACTTGTCATTTTTGCAAGGGCTGTTCTTTTCTAAGCCCCTAGTTGGGCAAAAAAAAAGTCATCCTACTCAACCCCTATAAAATCAAATCACCTGATTAGGATTTTAATATCAAATCCTCATTTTATGTGCAATATATTCCTTTGACCATTACATCATCACTTTTTTAAGAAACTTTTAATATTAAAATTATAAATTTTATCAATTTTTATATTTCATATTTTTTAAAAATTATTTTTAAATATATAATTTGAGACTTCGAAATTTTAGTAGATTAACAGATCAAGTTTTATAACTCGTTAACATTTCGGAGCCTCCAAACGTATATTTATAAATATTTTTTTAAAAAAAAATTAAATATAAAAATTATAAATCTTATCAAAATCTTCAACTTTTATATTAAATTTTTTTTTAAAATTTATTAATACAACAATAAAAATAGCGTGATATATAAATGGAAGCAGGGACTACAGCCGAATCGGTTATTCTTGAGAGGCTGAGGGGGGAGAGTTTTGTAAAGGGTCGGCTGAACAAGAATTATCCCTTTGAGGAATCTACTTTGGGCAATGATTGCTTGCATTAGTAGAGTTTGCCAATGGTGTCACTATGGGTACCCAGCTGGTAGAACTTCTGCCATTTCCACCTTGAACACTTATGAGGCTTTTGATTCTAGGGGTTTTTCTTCTCAACACCTGCAGGGGCTGAAACCGAATAGAAATGTACCTTTACAAATTCATTTTAGACCCTTTTTGTATTACGTATCGTGTCGTTTTAATCACTGTATTAGTATTTTATGGTAAAATTTTTAATATTAAAGTTGTAGATTTTGATGAAATTTATAACTTTTATTTCCAATATTTTTTTAAAAAATATTTTAAAGTTTGTATTTTGAGGCTTCTAAATTTTAGCAGGTTAATCGGTCGGATCTAAAATCAATTAATAGTTCAGAACATTAAAATATTTACGTAGAAGTATTTTTTTGAAAAAATATTAAACATAAACTTGTATATTTCATCAAGATCTACAACTGTTATGTTAAATTTTTTTTTTTTTCAAAAAATACTGATACAATAATCGAAAATAGTATGCACAGAAATATTGAAACGGCTAAAAAAGAAAAATGCAAAACACAGGGAGCTGAAAACTAAGAAGTTTAAAATGGGGCTGAAAACGAATTTCCCCTTGATTCTACCTCTCACAACATCCACCCATAACCAAATTTCTGTACTGTGTTCCTGATAAACATTGTCTTGGGGTGGCATAACGTCACATGTAGTGGTGGAGCCAAGATTTCTGAATGACAGGATCAAAATATATTAGGCAAAAAATTTTGGAGCTAAATCTGTTTAAATTATATTTGACTAGCTGTGTGCTATTACTCAACCCTCAGTATGAGTATTCTTACTGCTATATACCCTATAGGTAAAACTCAGGTCTAAGAATAATCTATTCGAACAACTCAGGTCTTGAGACGAGTTTTCAACCATTTACTGGTTAGCGCCGTATTTTTCATTTTTTCAGACATTTTTGTTTTAGGAATTTTATGAAATAGATATTATCTTTTTTGTTTCTTTTTATTTATGAGAACTGTAGGTTTTTTTTGTATTTGTGTTTTAGGCATTTTAGACATTATCTCTTTTGTATTTTTGAGATATGAGAACTGTAGTATTTATTATTTATTTTTCTATATTTGTGTTCAGGTATTTGGAGATTTCGACTTTGTTTCTTTTTACTATCATATATTTAAGAATATAGAGTGCAGTTGTTTATCTCTATCAATATGAAAGTCAAACTCAGAAATTGTACCGTCATTCAGAAATTATGGAATATACTAATATTTAATTTTTGTCTTAAATTTTTTCTTTTAAGTTATTTTATAAATTGTTTTAAAAAAAATAAAAAACGTAGGTGACAAAATTTAAGAATAAAGACTTTTTCGACAAAACCCCAAATCAAATTCTCAGTTTCCCTTGCTATGCTTGGCATTCACAATCCAGCAAGCCACGAAGTTGGGGCGTGGCTTCCCTGGTTAATTAGGAATTAGGAAAACGGACGGACGAGATCGCCCGATCTGAAAAAATACGAATTTTGAGATATTGTATAAACTTTCGTCGATTTATTTGATATATTTTTAAGTATTTTTGGAAAAAAAATTTAATCATAAAGTTGTAGATTTTGATGAAATCTACAACGTTGTAGTTGAAGATTTTTTAAAAAAATATCAAAACGTATACTGAAATAATGATTAAAAATTTTGATTATCATTTCGGTATAGTTTTTGATATTTTTTCGAAAAATCTTCAATTACGAAGTTATAGATTTTATCAAATTTACAGCTTTATAATTCAAACTTTTTTATAAAAATACTTAAAAATAGGTCAAATAAGTCGATAAAAATTTTATACAAAATCTCAAAATTCGTATTTTTTTTCGGATCGGCTGATCTTAACCATCCGGATTCCCAGTACCTTAGCATCAAGGGAGCTCGTCCCACGAAGTTGTTGCGAACTGTGTTGGATCCCCATGGACCCCATCCCTCATAGTCCCTATAAATACCCCGGCTGCTCCTACCTCATTTTTGTCCTGTCGAGTCTGCAGCTGCTCTCGCGAGAGCGCGGGGGGTGAAATCCTGCTCATCCTTCTCCACTTCACTGAGGTCAGGATTGATTTCTGTTATGGTTTATCATCTTCTCTTCGATTAGTATTCTATCTTCTCTCGACTGAAACCGTCGTTAGATTCATTGTATCGGTTCTTTGCTCCTCTACTTGAGTCTAATTTGACTTCGGAGGATCGAATTGTAGGGATCATACTTTTCTGAATATTTGTATGAATTGGATTGTTGATTTGCTTGGTTTTTGTGTTGAGTGGTTCTAATTTCTGAATTTCTGGCTAGATTGTGCTCTTAATTTGTGGAATTTGAGAAGCCTTTACTTGCCTTGAACGTGTTTTTATGATGATCGAATTCGGGAACAATTAGTTTTCATTTGTTTTTTGGGTTTTTTTTTATTTTTGATATAACAGCAATTATTGGGGTACGAGTTCCCATGAGATCAATTTTCATGTTTTTTATTCATAGCTTAGTCATTTAGATGCACTTTGTTTTAATCACCATAACTGAATCGCCAAAAGTTCCCATCATTAAGGTGCCACTTCTGGAGTTATAGGAAAGGTTTGTCTTTTATGTTTCTTTTTTATTTTCTTTATGTGCAATTTATGGTTTGTTTTTTATTTCTAATGATGATCTTCATCTTGTTTCGGCAGGCCTGCTCCTTCATTGTTCAGAGTTTTATAGTACGGTATCATATGTGTCCGTTGATTGCTTCACTCGACATAGATGTGGGAGCGACGGATGAACAACTTGTGCAATACTTGGTGGAAAGGAAACTAGGGGATCCTATTCCATCCAATATAATCACTGAAGTCAACCCTTTTAATGTTGAACCATGGAATTCACCTGGTTAGTGTTACTTCTGGTACTCAAAGTTTATGTGATTTTACAAATACTACATGTCTGATCCTCTGGAACACTTTCAAATCAGATGAAGTCTATTTCTTTTGATAAAATGATTTCTTTCACTCACATAATTTTATGCCCTTCGAGTGTAAAAGATGCATGAAAGTTTTATGTCTTTTTAATAGAATGGTATCCAACATCTTAAGGGGACCATGATTTTGCTGATGTACTATTGGAAACCTGAGATTGTAGACATATCGTGTGGTGTAAGGGTGGGTAGAATGTTTTCCAAGAATGATTTCGGTGGTCGCTTCTAAATTGTTCTGCATTCAGTTGTAAACTAGCATTTTTGTTCTTTTGCGGCTAATCTGAATTCTGAACGATGATGCCAGAGATGAGTTCGTCAGCGCTTCTTAAAGCACAAGCATCGTTTGGGCACTTTCGGTTTGAAAGTGGCAGGCTAAGATGAGTCTGCCTAGTGAAGGCTTCTTGTTCTTGATGGCATTTCATGATTGATTTGACTTTGGTGTGAACTTCTATTTAAATTTAAGGGCATTTTTTCCTGTAAGGCAACTAGAGCTTGAAATTATGAGCGATTGAGTTATAGTATTGCTTGCTTAGCATGTTAGTGGACTTTATCTTTGCATAAAATTCTTATGCTGTTACATTGTTATGAATAGAATGTCTTTGCTCTGATAATGTTTTGTTTGTGATCTTCTTGCAAGTTAGGGTTGTCATGGATTTGTTTTTCTCCTAACTGGGTGTTAGGATATTTGGAAATAGGTAAGTGTTTAAACGTTTTTCTATACTTGCTTGGCCGTCGGTTAGTCATGAAGGTATGTTCTTCCTTGCCAAAAAAAAACCAACTTAAACGGTTCGGACGCTAGCATATAAACTAGTTAGTGTTATGAGCTCGGAATTTAAACAATTTTCATTAGAGTGTTTCACATGTGCTTCGTAACTCAGATAGGGTACAACTAGTTAAATTACTAGGAAATATTTTTGTTGATGAAACATGATGAGCACTTTCACTCTTATCTCCTACTGTTATGCCTCTGTCTTCCTTCCAGTGAATCTATTTTCACTGATCTCAGCCTGATGAGAAGTTCCCTTTTTAGTCTAGATGGTTTCCTGTCACCTTAATGTTAGAGTCAACGATGCTAGATGTCCCAAAGTAGCCTGTAAATGCCCCCTAATGTGTCTTCCGATGCGAGAAAAGATCATGCCCTTTGAATCACTTCTTGGAATGCATTTTTGGCCTCATTCTAGCATTAGTTCATTAGAAATAGATTTAGCAATGTTTTTTCTTAAATATTTTTTCCTTGCCAACCAGAACCTGCAGTTCTAATCGGTGCACTGATGTCGGCAGTTATTAGAACTTTCTCTTCTGTCGTATGTTTGGCATTGCGTGGTTGCAAATCCACCCACTTTCCCATGTGTTACTCAATTAGCACTCATGATGTAGACATGCTCCTCAGAGGGCCCTTGTTCTGAACATCAACAATTGGCATAGTACCTTGGAAGATGTCTATTAACAATGATTGCAGCCCTAGGCAATAGCTATCGTTTTCCATCATTGTATAACATGACTATGATCAGTCCCAATTGATTTATTATTTATCACCGCATAAAAGATGGGATGCTATCTTTATTGATTAGCTAATAGTTTTCTCTTATGCAGAGAACATTTGGTACTTGTACAGCCAAGAGGATTTCCGATCGGATATCAGAGAGAAAGGTATTAAAGTTACACAGGAAGGATATTGGCAGTTAATCGTGCAAGATCAAGAAATATTGTCAGGTGATATCACCACTGGCCGCAAAACTGTTTGTCGATTCTACAAGGGAAAAGCTCCATTAGGGGTTGAAACCAATTGGTTCATGCATGAATACCAAGCAGAAGCCGCAGCTGCCCATGTAATCTGTTATGCACAGGTACTCATACCTGTTCATCCGTCTATGTAGCTTTTCTCGGCATTGTGTTTTAAGGCCTTGATGTAATTGTATCATCATTTACTGATATTCTAGTCTCTACATGGGCAGGATTTTAGTTCTCTGTGCAGAGTCTTCTTAGAAAACAACAAAAGTGTAGACAGTGAGGGACAACCCAGCAGAGGGGCTTTTAATGATGTTGATGGTGATTATGTTGAAGCCATGTTGCTACAATTTCTAGGAGAAGATGAAAGCGGGTGTGCGTCTCGTGAGAGTAGTAAGACTAGTGAGGTAAACTGGACTTTAACATTTATGCTTATCCTGATATATATATATATATATATATATATATATATATATATATATATATATATATATATATATATATATATATTCTGAGCAGACCTCTAGAGTAGAGTTTCTTGTTTCATTAGTATAATAGTATTGCACTCAGGTTACTAAAGCAAAGTTTCTGTGAAGCTACTCCATAATCTATTCCAATGTGGGTGTATAGCATTTAGTATTTCCTGTCCTTATTGGTTTGTATTCTTTGACACTTTATGTGCAGGAGGTCTGTGGAAGTGAACAGAGGCAATTGGCAACTACAGCTACAAGTCCTAGTCCTCTAGTAAGCAACAATAATAATGTGCAGGAAGGAAGTGATTTGATGGATGACTATTTGGAACTAAACGACCTATATAGCGTTGCAACTTCTTCATCCAGCTCAGACAATTCCAGCATTGCTTCCTTGGACTCTGACGAATACTTTGATGCAGATGCTCTAATTAGGGATCTTCAGGATAATGATTGTATAAGGAACATGGACGAAGGACATCTAAGGCTCTGTTCCAATGCAAAAGCATCTGCCAGGTCTGATGAGACAGCTACAAGACCACCAGGTACCGCATGATTATAACTATTTGACATGAATAAATATGTAATATCAATAACAACGAGGAATTCTGATCCGTACCGTGTCCACACTGTATTACGGTCTGGATAACCCCCTCTAAACACCTAGTTCTAGACATTAAAAGTTTTGAATACTAGAAAAGTAAATTTAATGTGTTCTACAACTTTGATTCAAAAGTTTTTTTTTTTTTTTTTTTTTTTTTTGTCAAAAAAATGCGTTCAGTTGGTATTTTTGGGCTCAAAGTTTTGACAGGTATAGCAATAGTTACCCGCTAAAACTTTTGAATCCCAAAACACCTACTTGTAGGCCATTTTTGGAGAAGTTTTGAATACCAAAGTTTAAACAGACTAAAACTTAGAGGTAATCAAAACTTTTTCACAAAGAATCTTGAACTATGTTTTGGCCCCTGGCTCGAGCTCGATGCGATTGGCACACTTCTTACAATTTTGACTGCCCAATAACCAATTTTGTACTAAGGTAAGGAATAACCTGCTAGACCAAAGGATGCAGTCATTCATTCCCACTCAGGCTTGCACCCATTCAATTTAAGCTTGCCCCTCGGGTCAAGCCACGGCGCCCGGTTGCTGACTTTGTACATCAGGCGCGCTACGGCAAAGGTAGAACCTCTTTAGTATTCTGTCATAGTGGTTATTCTAAGAGATACATTAGTGATACCATGTAATAAGCTTGTTCGTAATAGCATGAGGTAAATCATAAACACAACCAATGTTTAGCTACCAAATTATGTAATTACGACACTAGCAGGATATGACATTTAGATATACTAATAAGCCTGTAATTGAATATGTGCACGCCAAATATTTCTTAAATGCAAAGAAAATATCTATCCCCTTTCTTTGTCTTTATGGTACTAGTTATCATGCTTTGCATATACGTTGGCCTTGCTTAGAATTTTTTCTTTCACAGGTTCATTTCAGCTCATCAGTAAGAACAATTTAATGAGGACAGAGGGTCTGCTTTCCTCTTCTAATTCTGGGAATAGAGCAGTCCCGGTCTCACAATTTCTGATATCTAGTGGTAGAGCTTCCCCGGATGCTTCTATTCCTAGGACCTCTCCAGAAAGTCAACCAAAGCAGACTCTTTCTGGAAGTTCGGCAGGAACCGGATCCACTACTAGGACATGCCAAAATACTTCTAGTTCTAAGCCTTTTAAAGGAAGTGCACCGAAGAGGACTCTTTCTGGAAGTTCGGTAGGGAGTGTGAGTTCAAGAAGGTCCGAATCTAAGTCAGGCCGTAGGATTCCATCACTGAAAAAGAGATACTGCTGCTTTGGATATTCCGATGCAGATAATTAGCTAATGCAGCCTTCAGAAAATCACATTTTGTTGGAAATGCCTTGCAACTCTAAGTTTTAACTCTAAAAATGCTCTAAATTTGAAGTGGATGTATTTTCTCCACATGTTTGAATAACTATCATTTGAAACATGTGGTGGATATGCCTCCACCTTAGTTAGAGGTTACTTTAGAGTTTAAACTAGAGGTATCTGGCAGGCAGTGATATGTCTAGCATGAGCATTCTGTCTTCTTCTGGTAGCTTCTGGGTTGAAAAGGCTGAAGGATACATGAGAAGGAGGTTAGGATTGATGTTTTGCTCGAGCATTTGTTCTATGTACAGTGGTAGAGAAGTAGTATAACGCCATGGATGTCGTCTAGAGATACAAGAGCTGCTAACCCCATAAGTTTCTGGAGACGATTGGTTGGTTGTTTATAAGATTTGCATCAGAAAGTTGCAGACAGCATCTAATAGTTCTGCGACATGTTGTATTTAAAATGCAAACTGATCTTCCTGCTTGGGCAATCATCATATGATTACAAACAATTGAAAAAAAAAAAGAAAGAGCTTCCTGTAATTTTAACAGATGTTGCGCAACTCTTGTCCTCTTTTTTTTCTTTTTTTAAAAAAAAAAATCACGGGATTTTTTAAAAAGACTAGTATCACATTTTATCCCTGCATTTTGAAATATGTAAAATAAAAATTTTTACACTTGAAACCAATAATGGAGTACCATAGTTGTAATACTTGTTGGCCAGTCGATTTTTTTGCATTTGTAGGATAATGTTTATATATTAGCCGTATTTTTTTTTTTTTTTTGGTTAAAATTTGCAGATTGTAAGGTTTGTTTCCATCCTTTTTTTCCCTTTTCCTCCTTACACCGGTTTATGTGCATTGTACCTATATATATTATAATATTTACTAATGGAAATTAATATTAGTTAATTATTATCATTTCATCCATTTTTTATAAAAAAAAACTGTGAAAATGAAAAAAAAAAAAATTGTATTAGAATCGAAACTCAAGGAACTCGTGAAAATGGATCCTCATCCATTTCTATGCAAAGTAAATATGGTAGGTAGCTTTTCATTTTTTAAATCCGATCCTAGTAAACAGTAAAAAAAATAAATAATTCGTCTTTGCTAAACGAACTAAACATATAAATTGAGATTTCATTTTCGGCTTCCTTCCTCGAGTTCCAATTCAAATAAGCAGCATAAAATAAATTTAACCATTTCTCAAAATGAAATAACTATAGAGAAGTGAGATCCATCAGTTCCATGTGGAGTAATAATGATGATTTGGTGGAACTCCATAGACCCAAAATTATGGTGCTTGTTGAAGCAAGGGTAAGTGGCAAGTGCAAGTAGCAACAAAATCAACGTGCAAATAGACAGGGTGATCTATTCTCGCCGTATCTGTTTGGGATTTTGTATCGAGCGACTGGCGCACATGATACAATGGCAGTCCAGCAAAGGATATGGAAGCCCGTATGAATGTCTCATGGAGGTCTTGGACTAACCCATCTATTTTTGCAAACGACCTTGCCCTCTTCTCAAAATCATCGGAGAAGCAAGCAGGAGTTAGTATGAGCTGTCTAGAAGATACTTGTGCCATCTCAGGTGCAATTAGCAACCAAAGCAACATTGGTGTTGTCAAGGAATTTAGCAAATGGATGCACATGACAAACATAATGCACATGACCTATATATTATGCACATGGCAGATGTGTTATTTCGTTTCATGTATTATCATTTTAATCAATGTACTGGACTTATTGTAGTGTACACCTAAGGGTCCCTACATGGGTTAATGTGATATACTTGGTTACCATTGCACTATATGCCCTATTAGCTCTACCGCCCGCAGTTGCGTAAGCGCCGAAAAGATGCCTAGCATTGCATCACTCACTAACTGGACCCACGGGTATATCCGATGCCCACCGGTCAGAATAACAACCCAAGTCATGCTATTAACATCGCATCCACATTTTATAGATGTCCTAACCTACCTTATCCGAGAGACATATCATGTGCAAGTAGCACTAAATATAAAAATCTTATTACTTATTACTTTTATTCGTACTGTTCACCATGCGCCACCACGTCTCGCAACCACCATATCATACCGGCCCCAAAGATCAACCCCATGAGGAAGTATGAGACATGCGTGGCCATGTGAAACAGTCATGAACATCCTCTTAAACTTTTCATGATCTTATAAGTCAAATAAGACATTTCCAACATTTCTCAATGTGACAAGCAACCATACTAAGCATCTTGAAAGCTACTAGCTTATTCCAATATTTAACGGACGAATATCGCTTTATGGTTTAATTCAATGATTAAACCGGACTTAAACACATGCAATTATAGACAAGTCCAATACTTCACGATTTCACGTCATGCACCCTAATTACAAGAATCATTGTGAATTCAATGACAAATTCACATAAGTAAAGAGGGAAATCACGCACAAATCACCCTAATTTTATCATGTTAGGGTTTAGCAAATCAATGTTGATCCACTAAGTCTTTTTTAAAATTAACACCACCAATGCGCTAGGATGTCGAGAAGATGCATCTGAGCTGCCGGGTTTGTTGGAGATGGTCGGCTAGTGGCGAAGCTTGGACGACGATCGGAGCTAATCGGAGCTATAGAATCCACCGTTGGGTTGTCCAACGCAAACGAGAGTTCAAAGAGACGGCGATAAGCTCGACAGTAGTTGCGGCAGCAACACCGGACGGCAGCGGCAACGAAACCGTGAGGGGAGAGAAAGAAAGATCCGGCGGCGGCACCAATCGATGGCAACGAACTGTCATCAACGAGGCAATTGGGCGACGGTTGGCGGTGCTACTCGCGTCGCGCGCACGCGAGATCGAGCGCACGAGGGAGACGCTAGAGACGATGACAACGATTGCGAGCTCGAAGGCGTTGAAGACGCGGCAACGGTGATCACGTTAGCGGGAGGAGAGAGAGAGAGAGAGAGAGAGAGAGAGAGAGAGAGAGAAGTGGTTAGCTCGGTTTGGGCTTAATCCAAACTGGTCACGGGTCAAGCCACGTTGACAATCACTAAACCAAGTCTTGCATGCAAGCCATTTGGCTAAGCCTAGAAACATAACTGCCAAATGTTTGAGCCATGAAGTCTAGACTTACTGGACCAAATGAATTGGGACAGACTTAGCCCAAATACACAAATTAATTTAAATCAAGCCCAAAAAAAGTCCAAAATAACCCAAACATCTCAACTTTAATTTAAACCAAATTCACATCTATTCTATTTTCGAACATTGCATATACAAGCCACAATGCTCCTACTCTCGGTGTAGGATGAAATAGGCCGAATTAAGAGGGCTTTCTATGAGGATTGAATGAGGACAACGACGCATACATTTGGTTAATTAAGAAACTATGACAAAATAAAAAATAAAAATAAAATAAAATAGACCGGCTTGGCCTTAAACGCTCTCGGAAGATGAATGTTGCATTGTTGGGTAGACAAAGGTGGCGCTTACCTAGCAGGATGTTTTTTAGGTCCATGTACTTTGTAGATAGTATTCAGCCACCTAAAATGATAGTGTTATTTATCAAAGGTTGAGTCAGAGATTAGAGTTTGCTTAAGAATTACATTAGAAAAATTATATAAATTATATTTAGTAGAATATTTGTATTAGGATAATATTATTTGGAATTACTTTAGTAGAGTAGTTTTAGAAAGATATTTAGGATAAATATTTGGTAGGATTATAAAAGGCTAGCCTCTGTAGATATATGATGTACTGCTTTTTTTATTATAGAAGAAATCAAACAATTTTAGATTATCTAGTCTGTAGACTGTTGTAGAATTAGAGTATATTATAGAACTGCCACCGGGCGCCGATGTCTATCGCGCAGTATTTGATCTAGTCTGTTCATAACAAATAGCCCGAAGCTTTATGATGTTGAAGAAAGCTCTTCTGTTGAAAAATAAATTGTTGCGGTTTCAATGTGGCTGAGAGGGAGGGTGCTTCTTGGAGCCCAGGCTTTGAGAATGAACTTGAATTCTGGATAGCTAGATGGCTTTTGGATTAACCTCTAACTGATTACAAGGAGTTCAGCGCCCTTGAGGAACCATAGCAGCCAATCAGAAACTATATTGATGATAGAGGTGGATGGCAATAGGATCGACCGGGCTGTTAACCGTTGCGAGCCTGCTAGAAGCTCAACTCGTTCTGTTTATCCACCGATCCTTCAGCTGAGAAAAGAGTTTCCTAGATACAACATGTGAGGTTCGTTATTTGATTATTTTGTTTTATAAATTATGTTTGAGATTATGAGATGTGCTTGGATGTGTTTTCGTTATCCGTGCATGTGTGTTGGGGCGTACTGCAGGTGTGTCACGTGGTTGGTGACCCCGTCGGCACGAGAGAGTGCTTGGTTGTGTGCGAGTCAGAGTTGGTTTGTTTGGTTTTGATTGGATTTGTGCTGTGCATAGCACTTTCGGTCGACCGATTCGTGTTCCGGTCAACCGATAGTTGCGTGCAACCCATGGATAAGTTCGGGTCTTGTGTTTGTTTGCATACCCTTTCACCACTTCTCTTTTTCTCCCGACCTGGAGCTCCATCTTTGACCTAGGTAAGTTCCCATCACCACTTTCCCGTGACTCCTTGGTGTTTGATCATCCTATCTCGCTCTCCCTCACTCTCTTAGCTGTTCTTGATCTAGTTCTCGCCCGGGTGCATTTGGTAGTGGTGAGGTTGCGTTTTTGCGTGATTTCGGTCGAGCCTTCGAGGTGAGTGGTTTGCACCTCTTGCTTGTGCGTGATTGTGTTGGTGATGTATTGTAATTGAGATGATTTATGTGTTATAAGCATGATTGTATGATATTTAGAATTTCGGGTGGAAACCCTAAATTTTGTGATATGCGTATTATGAGCATGTTGTAATGCTAGCATGATGGTGATGTGTTATTGCAACTTGCTAGTGTGTTTTGGTACCTATGATCATGTTGGTAATGATTATGTGATTCGGACATCTTGTGGGAATACCTTTTTATTCTATGGCAAAATGATGGATATGTGTTGGATTGGAAATTTGGAAAGCGTGGAAACCATTGTATATCTATCAATAGTACTTATGCGATTGGTGTGCCCAATGTGAGTATTGTTGTGATTAGAGACATCAACAACGTGAGCGCTAATGAGATTTGATAAAGTGAAAATATTTGTGATGGGGCTCTTTCGTTGGACTGCATCGCCCAGGTTCGCTCTCCCGTGTGAGTCGAGTGAATATCGACCGGGATCGAAATGGGACGATGTGGGCGCCGGAATCCCCGATTAGTTGCCTCGAGGAGAGACCGGTGGGCGTAGTTAAGGCCAGCCCGAGGCCATGGTAGTGGCTACGAGACCAGGCGAGACTTGAATCGGAAATTCCGGAAAGGCCGGTATATCAAGTAACTCCCTAAAGGCCAAGGGGATCGCCCCCGCTGTAGGGTACTGGGGGACGCGACATGCACCGTGTTTGATCCAGATACTTGGTGCTGCGGTACATAAAGGGTGTGTTGCGTTGCAAACGTGAAAGGACTAACGGGTGCTTATCAGGCAAACGCTAATATAAGAAAGTAAAGCATAATTGGTTTGGCATGAAAACTCGTTTATTTACATGATGATGATGCTTATGATGATATATTACTTGGTGTGTTTGATTTGTGTTGTGGTGAGAGGTGCCGCGAACGATATTCGCGCTGCTCATTAAGTCTTTTGACTCACTCCGTTGCTTTCATCTTTTTCAGATCCGTTAGACCGTGGAAAGGCACCGACAAAGGGGTGCTAATTTCCTGTCGATAGCCTGCGAGGATTTTGGGAAGGTATTTTAAGGGGTCTATACTTGTACATATAATCCTTAGTTGTATAGCTCAAACATATAAAGAATTAACTTTTGGAAGCACTAACTTATGTTTTTGTATTTTGGTTGGTTTGTAAACTTTTAGGGATGTAAACCTTAGTTAAGAAGGTTTAATTTCTAAAAATTGTATGTTTTGAGATTATGATGTAAATGTTTAAACTTTGATATATATATATATATATATATATATATATATATATATATATATATATATAATATAAAAGCATTTCCAATTTGAGGTTTGAACTATAACGCATGTGTAATTGGGTATTTATGTGCTTGTGACACTTGAGTATGAATGGGATTGTGGTTTGTTCAAAATTAGACCGTTTAAGTTCTTAAGAGTTTCGTATTCTTGACATTTTGAAAAAATGTCTGGTTTAATAAGGTTGGATGTGATTTTTGGTGGGAAATCGATACATGCATGTGTATTTCGGTTATATATATATGTGAATACATGGTATTTGGATGATTTGAGAAAATAGGGTGTTGGGTATCTTGTTGCTGCAAACTTGTTTTTGCAGATCCCGCAGGTATCGGTCGACCGAAAATTTGGATCGGTCGACCGAAATCTGTAGCTGTTCTGTTATATGTTTCTGCTCGACTTTCGGTCGACCGAAAAAATATTCCGGTTGACCGAAAATAGCTCTGGAATTCGTCGTCGTATTTTGCGTACTTGGTTTCCGAATTTGATTTCGATGCTTTTAGTGGTTCTTATAATTACTAACTAGAGGCTTGGCATCCTTAAACCTTTTGCAAAAATACAAGCCGAGCCGGTATTTTAAAAAAACGATTTTTAAGTATATTTTCGTAAGATTTTAAAGAGGTTAGATTGCCCATGATCCTCTTGCGTCATCTGGGGAGATTGATGTATTAGTATCCTTTGCAAACTGAGCTCGGGTTGAGATCGAACCGCCTCTCCCGCGAGTTCTAGTCTCGGACTGAATGTTCAGGTTGCGGCTCTTCCTTGTTTTGAACTTTGAGAAACTGATTTTTGAGTAATTGGGATTTGAAAAGAACTTCTTGATTATTTAAGTTTCCGCAGAACTATTTATTTCGAATTTTATTCTTTTGCGAAAAATTATTTCCCTCCGTCGCGGCCCGTGACACAACATCCAGCATAGTGTTTCACAACCAAAATGACGTATATTATGCTCGTAGACGCTGAGTGTGCCCCCAAGACCTGATCTGGAACCTGATATGGAGAGTGCATGGACAACAGCGACTGAGGATTTTTCTATGGTTATTAGCATGTGGAAGACTGCTCACAAACCACTTCAATGCGTCAAGGTTAGTTAGTGGTACTTAAAAGGAGTCATAGGTTATCTTGCTTAATAAAATTGTTAGAACATGCTGGCTCTTGTTCTGATTTTTGTTAGATTGGATGACTGCTTTGAGAAAATCTCTGATTGTTGTATAGTTCTTTCGAGGCTATTTTAGAGAAAAGACAGAAATGAGCCAGAATAGTGGCTTTCATATTCAACATGGTGTGGGCATGTGTTTTTATTGCTGCAACGTTCATTTAGTTTTGTGTAAAGTATAAACTTAGAGTGCAAGCTAAGTAGAGAAAATAAAATACAACATAGGTTGAAGATTTGGATCAGTAGAACATCAACTTTCAACCTCCTTCACACCATTGATGGCTTCTTTTTGAGTTTGTAAGCCACCATTGATGACTCCCAAAGAAAATTAGTGTTTCTTTTATATATATATATTTGGATACATATGCCAGCCACTCTTGGCTGACATATCCAAATTTTTTTTATTTATAATTTTCTAACACTTCTCTGACATATGCGGGCACACGTCCTATCGTATCCACGATATACCATATCGGACGCTGCACATAACAAAACTTTTGTGTGTTGTGCTTCCTAGTCCAACTGACTTCGCAACTCAAAATTGTACCCAAATTATTGTTTGTTTGCCATAGAGAAAAGATCATAAAAAATGGGAAAAGAGGGGGGAAAATAAAGATAAATTTAGATACCTCAAAGATGCACCATAAAATTACAACAACTATAAACCTTCTTTGTCATTTATAGTATATAAACCGCCACGATTTTACCTCCAGAACAAGAATTTTGCCATTTATTACCATATAATACAATTAACAATATATATATATATATATATATATATATATATATATATATTATATATATATATATATATATATATATATATATAAGAAATATAAGAATCTCATCATCTTTTTCGTTATTCTCTCTTCCTTCAACAATTTGCTTAGTACTAGAACAATGAGCTTCCGACAATGAGAGCACCAGCTGAGACATAGAAGAGATATGACTTCACAGTGTTTTTGCCCGTCGGAAATCGCACCGTCGGTAGAGTCCTCCGCGGGGGTTTGCGGCACTTCTCTCCATCTTCTGTAACACCGCAGAGCGGCAAGAAGGAAGACTTCAGCAGCAGGTAAAGCATAAGGGTTTAGCCAGACCTATGCACCATTGAATATCCACTATTTTTCATCTCTCAACATCCATGTCGAGATCCTGAAACTTAAATCCATCTGTCAAACTTAGTAGCTTTATAAGGGGAAAAAAAAAAGGAAAACTAAAAGAACATGCATGACCTACGTGTTTAGAAACTACGTACCAGAGCAAGCAACGTTCAGATGACCATGTTAATTTTAGCATAATCCATTATGCAAAAGTTTAGAATAAGTAATAATAAAGCTCCGAAACTCACTTTTAACCATCATAGTTCGCTTTTGAGCAGAACATTTTTCAACGCGTGTATTTTTCAAGAAACTTTGAAACATAATTATGGAGCTCTAGATTTTTGAAATTTTTATGTCTTTTTTTTTTTTCTTTTGGGTTTTGTAATAAAGGTTAAAGAACTAAAGGAAGAAGTGAGGCGGCAGAATGATCTTAAGTTAGTATATAAAGATCGGATGGAGAGTATGCAGGAATATCTCAGACATTGTTTGGAAATTGCGAAAGAAAATGGATTGTTCGAACACATTACCAGAAAACAGCAGATGTTTCCCTCCACAGAGGATCATAGGAACGACAAGTACCCTGAGCCGTCGATAGAGATGATTCAAGATGATCCTCATCTCGAAGCAATCAGAGATCAAGCAGAGCTCCACGGATGGAGTATCCAGCCACACGAGGTAGGTGTTTCCTCTTTCACTCATAAAAGCAGCCCTGGAACTTCCCAAGTTTTTCGGTCATCCTGAGTGTACGGTGGAGATTTAGTGAGATTCACCCTCTCGGGATAAGATAAGAAATGAACGGATTGGATGGGTTAGATTTAAGAAAAGTAGCTTTATTGCATCAGGAAAGACGGTCTGTCTATCCAAACAATATTTAATTGAATAGTCCTTCAGCATTGCTATTTTCCAAGCGACGGATATATTAGTAGATGATAGAAGTTTTTTTTGTTGGGGAAAGAAACAGTGAATTAAAAAGTCAAGCCCTCATAAGTCATAAGCTTATGCTGTCAAAAGATAATCTTCGCAAGACACTACTACTTACGGTGCGCGGTCGAGGTAGACGCGGCGCATCCCCGCCCCCACCCAAAGGGACAAAAAAACATAACCAGAGTCAACCTATGTACTAAAACGTGCTCGTGTTTGTGCTGCTATTCTGCATAAATTCAACTTTGTGCACCCCAAGAGTGAATCTTAATAGAAAATTTGAGAGCTCCAACATAATATATAGACTCTATACTAACAGAAGAATTAAGCAAGGATGAACAAGCTCAAATCTTCAACTTTTCTCAAATGCATGCATTATTAGCTTCTTTTTCTCACCTAAATATACCTCGACTCAGATACATAATCCCGACAGATAGAGTTGCACGAAAAGATCGGTCAAGGAACCACAGCGGATATACACAGGGGTAGATGGAGAGGCCTTGACGTTGCCGTCAAATGCATCCACTTCCTTTCAAACGACAGAAGCCAATCTTGGTTTGCCCAAGAACT
The DNA here is from genome assembly GCA_002076135.1 of Xerophyta viscosa. Classification (NCBI taxonomy): domain Eukaryota; kingdom Viridiplantae; phylum Streptophyta; class Magnoliopsida; order Pandanales; family Velloziaceae; genus Xerophyta; species Xerophyta viscosa. The sequence continues at coordinate 2,162,594 of MJHO01000001.1, forward strand.
ACAAACTTTATCACATCAGCGCCACCCTTTTATCGTGAGATTCATAGGAGCATGTATTATACCTCCGGATAAAGGCTGGGTGGTCACTGAGCTTCTAAGTGGGAAGACTTTGACAGAGTGGTTACAAGGCGATAAGCAAAGGAAGAAGAAAAGAGTGATAGAATTAGAACCATTAGAAGAAATACTAGAAAAGGCCACACAAATTTCTCAGGCTATGCAGTACCTTCATGAGCAGAGGCCTAAAGTCAGACATCGCGCAATATACTCCTCGATCATTCCATGCACGTCAGAGTAGCAGATTTTGGCCATTCTTGTTTTCTGCTTGATGGTGAGTATTCACTCACCGGAGAAATGGATAAGTTTTTTATGCAAATATCACATCTAAAATAAACGGTCGAATCTCAACAATAGGGATATAACTGATTACATATTTTAATATAAGTATCTAAGCTTACACATAGATTATAGCTTCACAAAAGCATGAATCATATTTAAGAAAAAAAAAAACCTTTGTTTAATCTTCTTACCATTGCAGAATCCCAAGAAGGCAAGAACGATGATATAAATATGTTGATTACTATACCCCTTGAACTAACTTCGATAGAAGTGTCTGTAAGACACAAATTGAGAGTTAATCTGGGGAGAATGCTTTCATGAAAACAAATGTTCTATGTTACAACTTGAACTGGATTTCTGAAAATTTCTTCAAAAAATAAATAAATTAATTATTAAATTAAAATTTAAAAAGTGGATTGTGGAACTGAATATAGAGTTAGCTATTAGAAATATTCATAAGTTGCAAACTAACAATGTAGTGAGATGCTTGCTTTCCATTTCAGGGACATACCTGTACATGGCGCCGGAAGTAATTAGATGTGAACCATACAATGAAAAGTGTGATGTGTACAGTTTTGGCATCATACTGAATGAGTTGATCACAGGTCAACCTCCTTATATCGAAACCGATTTTGGTCCAAGAAAGGTATAAATGCTTCAAAAATAATCATGCACGATGGCTATCTAGTACTTAATAATGTTAAAATGCAATGAAGCACACTATCCATTAGAGTTGTTCCGTCCCTAATCTGCATCAAGACTGCGCCACTGAACCTTTGGGCAAAGAGTAGGTGACAAGTAGCATTTTCAATATCGTCAATGGACTGTTTGTCATCTTGATGCACACGGGGCTTAAACAGCCATGACAAGTAGCATTTTCAATAAATAATTAAATTAACATATCCTTGGCTTCAGAAAACATCTAAAACAAGATTCTTAGTTAAATCATGTGTAGATTATAATGCTTACAAGAAACTTCGACATATTCCGCTTGGTGTTGGGGATGGAATACTGAGGCCGAAGCTTCCGGAAGAGGATCTTCACTCCAGCGAGCTCCTAGATCTTATACAACTATCATGGGTTGATGATGCTTCAAATAGACAATCATTTTCAGTTATCACCTTCACTCTAAGGAATATTCAAGAGAACCTAGCAAAGCAAAGGCCTTAAGCAAAAGAGTATCCTAAGCTCATCATTGCTTTAATGTCTACATAACATATAGTTGTCGTAAATTTCTTTCTTTTGAAACAAAGTTATTGTTTAGTACTGCACCAACATCAATTATACATGTAGTTTGCTTGTTAGGCATAGAGAAGTACTATTTTTCGGGGCTAGCATGGCCTTCAAATTCAGGGGCGACGTGACACCTTTTATTACTACTGGCCATGAAAAGTAGCATTATCTTCAGCACTTGCTACCGGAACCATTGTAAATAAAGGATGCTAAAAACAGGGTTCCGATTCTGAGCCTAGTGAAGACAGTGCTCTATTCGGAGCCATGTCTTCATTCAAGTCAAATGAAATGAGATCATTTCTCAAAGTTTGTACCCAACTTCTGTCCCTCCGACCTTGGTTCGAATGGTGCAGCCAGCCCCGCAAGAAGGGTTTGGTCATGGATGCAAATCCCAAGGGCGCCCTGAAAAGGGGAATAGGTTGCTCAGCGATTTTTTAGCCGAGTTAGCTAAAGGTGGTGGCTGGGTAATCCGAGTTTTCCATGTATTCATGCCTGTGAACACATCAACCGGCTTGTAAATATCTCCTCGTCTTTGCGTTTCAAGAGGGAGGTTGCTCCTGCACAAAAGACTGAATTTTACATAAAAATAATTTCAAAAGAAGTAATTCTAGAGGTACAGACATGCTGAGATGAATCTGAGAATAATCAATCTCTCTAATGATAGTTGCCTCTGATGTTGCAATAATTTCTCCAAACTGCAACAATATTTTTAAAATTCAATCAATCATTCTTCAACTGTATCTCCAAAGATATGGAAATCTCTAACTATAATTTTGTATCTACAGGTCCTACTAAAGAAGAATGACCCCATATTGCAGAGTCGCCTTTCGAATCTCTAGATGGTGGGCAGGTAGGTTGCCACGAATAGCTATCCGCGAAAAAATATCTAACGTTAACCAGAAGATTGTTCCCTCAAATGGAATTGGAACAACGAATAAATTTAAAAAAAAAAACGAAAGAAAAAAAAAAAGAAAGATTAACCAGCAGGCGTATCACACCTGATTATTCAGCCGCCCTGCAGATAACCAAGAGAGAATTTTAAAATTAAAGATAAAAGATATGACTATTTAAATCAGTTGAAGTTCAGAAACCATGTAGGATGTCTAACATCTTGCCAACAAAAACATTTGATGATGCATTAGGATCAGACACAATTTGCAAATTTGTGTGGAAAAATTACTAATTTATGACATACTCCCACAAAACTTGTCAATGTTTTAGGATTTCACACATATCATAAATCCTAAAGCATTGGATGATTCTACACCAACAGTATTAAGATTGTTTAATAGCTCAAAACGTCGATTTTTGGAGTATTTGTCAGACATTATATCTTTAATCATGTGCTTGGTATCCACTTATTTGATATTAAGAGCTTAGAAAATTGTATAGCACTTATCACAGAATGATCATCTTCTCGATCTTTTACCACACCATACAAAGTGCTAGCCCAAGTTTCATATTGGTAAATTGCGGGAATATGTTTAAATTTTGAAAAATGTATACTTTTGTTGCATCAACTTCTTCTCTTACCTTGCTCTCTGCATAAGTTCTCATAGTAACTTACCGGTACTCAAGTTGAAAGCCCCAGGATAGCATATCGAGTGGGCACCTGGCGCCAAATTACATTTTGTAATTAGCTGGAAAATTCACTCCAAGATTAACACAAATCAAGGTTACTTTATATTTACAATCACTTTACTTTGAAAAATCATAAGAAGAATGTCGCAGTTGATTTGGCACACAAGTAAGTTCTGACAAATGGCTACAACCAACTATCAGGAGTAGCTAGAAAGAATAATGCCTCTTGCTTTTACAAAATTGCAAGCTCGGGAAAACAGATATCATGACAAATTCCTATTCCAATACAACCAACATCTTCTGTGGTAAAGGCACCAAAATTATAGAATTGTTACATAAAATAATAAATGCCTAATCCAGGAAAGAAAAGTACTGAATGAATAAGGTTTCACCAAAAAAGTACTAGAGAAGAATCCATAATTATTTTTTAGTTTTTCTTTTTCTTGTTATTTGAATTGTTGATAATGATAATTGGCAGTTTCACAAGTATAAGCATTTTTTACCAATATGAAAGTCCTTATATTCACTCATATGCTATGGTAAGTCATATGTGTAAAAGGTAACGCAATGAGAAGATTTCATTCATGTTTCCGGCAGAGTGCAGCGAAGCATATAACATTGATAGATTAAACATATAAAAGATTATGCTTAAAGTAAAATTTTAAGGTTAACTTAGACGGTAGTGTTCCTGACATAATTAGACTCACTAAATTAGATGTGAGAAATAGATTGCAAAAGTATGCAGAGTTGAGAGAGAGTTTTTGGTTAACCAAAAACTATTTAGTTAAACTCTACACCATATGGAGGGGATCTAGAGGCACCATTTCGGAATCTGATCAGCAGCACACAGAGTGTAGTCAGAGGATGTAGCAAGTACAGTTACTTTGTTGATTGCAAAGGTAAAGAAATTACTGATTGTACTTAAGTAACCTATCCAACATGAGTGATGGATCTGAAGATTCTTGAACCAATACGGCTCAAGACTGGATGCGTCTCCATACTTGGATTGGTGGTATTTGATGGATAAACAATAAAATTTCTTACTTACCGAAAAACAGAAAAAGAAGTTCAGCTTATAGAAAAGCTCAAACTAAGCTTATGTTTCTTCTAAAAGCTAAATTGTGTTAGCTTCTTGAGTGGATAAGAACACCTCCGGGGTGCTTGTTCTAAAAGATAAATTGTGAAAGCATGACTTTTGGCTTTTATAGAAATATGAAGTTACTGGTTTATATTTATACGTAGTTGCTGGTTTATATTTATTATGAAAATCATGTTAAAGTAAACATCATGCAGATAGATTAGACTTTATAAATTACCTGACTCTATAAGGGTTGGTTCATAGCCGGCACTTAAAGCATCAGATTCCCTAAATAATATATCCCCAGGTATGTCAATATCATATAGATGCAGCTGCCAAATAAAAAACATTCAAAATAATAATAATAATAATAATCTCTTTTGTAAATCTAAGCAAGAAGTTGGCACTAGATACCAATTCTAGAAGGGATAAATTATTAGTTTCACCAGACCATGTATCGGCTCTAAAAATCAAAATTTTCTTACTTTTCTATGCTTGGCTATTAAAGTTCCATTTGGAGAAAAAACGCAACAGGTATTATATAAGCCATTGGATGACGTTTCTGCTATCGATCCACCTATTATTATTGTGATGCTTCGCTGTCTACCAACTTCTGACAGCATTGAGGCTGAGGGTGATTGATCATAGTCATCTATATTCTCAGCATATTTGGGGAAGCTCTCAGACGAATAGGGACAGTTCCACATTTCCTGTTATAAGAAATTATAACTAAAACTTCGTTAATCTCGAAATTTATATATAAAAAGAAAAAAAAAGAAGTAAGGCCAAGATGCTAAAGGCCTGACAGAAAGAAGCACAAAGATTTCAACTTTTTGAAGTACAAACATGCTTTCGATGCTTAGAACCAACGTTTATGTTGATAACAATCGGGGAAATATATACCTTCGGGATGTTGACCAGTGCAGAGGTTTTCCGAATCCATTCTGCCAGAGAAAAAGTTGGACTTCTCGGCGAAGTTGAAATCACTGTGACCCTTCTCTATCCTTTTTTTTTTCTACTTTATATTTTGTTTTAGAGAATGATTTTTTTTTCAAAATTGTTTCTTATGCTTCTTTAGCTATGTGTACGTGGTTAGGATACCATATGTCTAACTCAAGCCAGCTTTAGCTAACCTATCCAGTTTTTGTTTCCTTGCTTTTCTACCATGCAAAGCAGTCTCGCAGAGATGTTCTCTAATAAATTATTTGCTGGTATGTCTGAAGTTCTAAGAGATTCATCCACTTCAGTTCATCTTTATGCCGATAGTCATGGCCAGGGTTTGCTAGGTTAAAAATGCATCCTTGTCCAAGGGGTGGATGGAATTGTAAAAAACTTTTGTGTAGTTGTAGATACGCTTTGTGTCAGAAATATTTGTACTAACCTAAGTCGCAAGTTATTTGATTGTATGGGCCATGATTATTATCTGCATTCAGCATTATTAACCTCCATAATTCAAATTACAGATAACCAAATATACAAATGAAAAAAAAAAAAAGAAATACAAAAATTACTCAAGAAGAACAAGCTTAAAAATAACGACAAAGATTTCAACTTTTTGAAGTACAAACATGCTTTCGATGCTTAGAACCAACGTTTATGTTGATAACGATCGGGGAAATATATACCTTCGGGATGTTGACCAGTGCAGAGGTTTTCCGAATCCATTCTGCCAGAGAAAAAGTTGGACTTCTCGGCGAAGTTGAATGTTCATAGGATAAGAAAACACAAGCACGACCGATGCACTCAACTAAACAAGCAAAATAACATCCAAGTAGGCATTCATGTATAATCATATATATATATATATATATATATATATATATATATATATATTATATATATATATATATATATATATATATATATATATATATATATAACCAAAAAAAAAAAAAAAACAGAATCTGTGGTGCAATAAAATCAGCGTTGCAGCTCGCCCGGATGACCGTGAAAAGGGAAGCTACTATATCATCAATGAGTGGAAGCAAACAGAGCTGAAGTCTAACCAATGATCAGCGAATTTACTGCAGCATAAGAGAAAAGAGATTAAGGAGGTCAAAATAAATACCCTTTCGTTATCAAAAAGATTTTACTGCAGCATCATAGCATTTTCTATGCTGTGTTAAGTTAGTAATTACGGCTTCGGCATTACTTTCATAGTAACCAGACTACTGATTTGGTCAAAATATTTATGGTTAAAATGTAAATGCAGTTGACATTTTCATCAAAACTACAAAACACATGAAAGAATATAAAAAATTTCATACAAGTCCGAAGATAAAAGAAAAAATATAACAAATATAGAAACTAAGTCAGTGGACTGCACATCAGTTTCTGGACAGATCACACTTGTTCTGTAGGACAACTTTTATCTTCCCAATCGATAACTCTGGAGTGGTACTGTAAGAACTTACCTAGCAATTTTATATCGTCAGCCAGCCCCTCTGCTGTCTTATGGGTAAAGAAGTCGCGTGCACTATTATATACAGCTACAATTACGGGAATTAATGGTATAGTGCAGAAAAAATATATAATTCCTACCAGCCAGCCTTTTACGGCGATAGAAGAGAAGACGGCCAAAGCAAAAACAATGGTGGAGATGGCCGCGTCCTCGAAGACAATCGCAACTGAGTAAGACCTACGACGAAAAGTCAACGAAGACAAAGAAAAACAGAGAGTTAGAATCAATAGCAATATGAAAGTATGGTAGTTTACCGCACTTTGAACTTGATCGACGAGCTCTCTATTCCCGGCTACCGTTATCGTCCCTCCTATGGCGGTGAGTGAAAAACCGAAAAGGATCTCGGAGATACTTTCAGATGTGGGGAGTGTGGAAGAATTCGAGACTGTAGTAGTACAGTGAGATAGAGCTGCATACAAATCGTAAACATAAGGCAAAGGTGGAACCATGGCAGCTATGTAGACAACCCAAACGATCCATCCTACAAGAAATATGTTAGCAAAGGCAGAGAATGATGATACGATTCCAGTAACAGCGGCTCCCTCAAAGACAACAGCTGCTCTTGGATATCTCACACGGTATGTGATAGAAACGAACGTGCAGCACAACGTGAGGATCAGAAAGATCAAGAACGTATGCAATCCTGTCGCATTTTGTACCTCTTGAATATTCTAGGTGTTGACGGCGAGGGCCGTCAAGCCGCCGAGCGCCGCAACGGCGAATCCCATCAACAGTTGTGGGACGTTAGTGAACGCTGGCTGAGGTGCAAGGGAGTTCTTCTCCATTACTAACAAAAAACAGAGAAAGAGACTGCTTTTCTTTTCTTGAAAGATCAGCTTCTTGATAGTCTGAGAGAGAGACAGAGAGACAGAGAAAGGGATTGCTTCGTTTTCTTGAATGATCAGTTGCTTGACGGTCGGAGAGAGACAGATTGTGTAAATATTGCTGATAGCTGTAATCCACCCGCCCAAGCAACAAGTTCGCGGTTAAATAATAAGTCCCGCCCGTTTCTAAATTCTTAAATAGGGAAGTTTGGAATTTTTTCAAGCTTGTAAAATTTCCTTCTTGAAATCTTGGAAATTAAGTCGCGGGAGAAGAGATGCTCTTTGTGGGTTTTAGGATTCAAATTTTAATCTGCGCGCCGTTTATCTACGCGGCGGCGACGCACGGTAAAAAAAAATAAAAATATATTAAAATTATTTTTTAATATAATTTTAGCATAAAATTTATAAATTTTAATTAAAGTTATAATTTTTATAGTAAAAAAATTTTTAAAAAATATTTCTAAATACCTATTTTGAACTCAAAATATTAACAGATTCGATATGAATTTTAAAACTATTTTAATATCCGTTAATTTTTAAAATCCTAAAACATGTATTTAGATTTTTTTTTTTAAATTCAATATGAAAATTTTAAATATTATTAAATATATAATTTTTATGTTAAAAAATTTTTCGAAAAATATTCCTAAAATTTTCTTTCTATTTTTTTTCTGTATGTCGCGTAAATAAGTTTATCTTTACGATTCGCAGCTAAGAACTTCTCTACGCGACGCGCAACTAATAACTTCTCGCTTACGGGTCGAACCACTTAATCCAAGCCTGTTATGCTTATTAACTATTATAATCTAATCCGTTCGTCCAAAAAACAACACGTACAATCCGGAATAAGAAAAGTATTGTAAAAGTTTCTAAAATTTCTATGAAGATTATAAAAGGTTATAAAAATCATTGAACATATTATATTTTTTACACAGTGCCTTATTGAATTTTTAAAAATTTTATTTATTTCATCGTCTAGGAAGCACGAATATGGGTACGAAAATACGATACATACCGACACAGAATATGATAATTTTTGAAAATATAGGATATCAGTACAGTTCGAACACGATAATAAAATATATAAATAATTAAAAAATAATTTTAAATAAAGTCATTTTTGTTATGTTTTTGAATATTTGGAAATACAATAATATTAAATAACAAATTCATAATTATATAATATTTTACGTTCTCAGAAAAATTTCGATAAATAGTCTAATTATATTATAAAAATTAAATATTTATATATAATATTTGAGTATATAATTATATTATATAAATTACTATTATGCATTGGTAGTACTTTGTAGTATTTATTTTTTAAAAAATATTAGAAAAAATATGAACACGCGTGTTCAGCAAAAAATTCTGTTTGGCGTGTCCGCCGACACATGTGTCTGAATTTTTTTTTTTTTTTTTTGACGCTTCTCCGACGTGTCCGACACAAGTTCGGCCGTATCTAGAGCGTAATGCGTCCGTGCTAGCTCCTCACAAGCAATATCTTGAATTGAATCTCTAATTCCAGTTGTTTGTGACAACCTTTTAGAAATCTTTTTTTTTTCTTATTTTTTTATAACTTAGTAACATCTATTAAGTCCACGACAATATGCTTTAACTCGCAAATAAAAACTAAACGATAATAATTTTTATACGACAGACTTTATGTTATTATTTTGGAAAGAGGCTATACCGAAAAGTTTTCTTCTTAATTTCTAGGACACTCTTCTGTACTTTAAAGGGTTAATTAGATAATAACCCCTCTTTTAATAGTTTTCAAATTCATCCTCAAATTTTAAGCCTCTATTTTTTCTGAGATGACGGCAATTTTCAAATTTAGGCCTATATTTTCAGAAAATCTAAATCAGGTCTAATTTTTACCGACGTGACAGTACGTAATCCTACCACGTGCCATATACTAATTTAAAGCTTAAGAACTGAAATAAGAGGAGTTGGACAGTAAAAACAGATAGATTGATTTGTCCTACTTTAAAGAAAGAAAATTGCTATGATAATCTTCTATGATGTATGCGGTGGTAGTATATTTTCAACATACTAAATAATTCAGAATAAATAAATTCTATTGTGCAGGTTTGAGAGTTCATTTGTATTTATCAAATATTTCTTGCACAGGAGTATATTCTTAAGATAACCCAACACAATCATAATTTAGTTTGTAAATGTAAATTCTATTTCTTGTTACTGATATTTATAATGGATTTTTTACAAATGTTGCTGCTTATTCTGCCCCAATATATCATTAAACATCGCAAGTTTGAAAATTTCTCTTTGATGGCTGAAAATTTTTATTCCTTTTTAAGTCTTTGAATCTTGGAGGACATCGTACATGAGCGGACGAAATAAAATGGTCTTAGTTGGTTTACGGGTCAAATTTTTAACCCAAAACCATTATGCTCTTTATCTAACCCAAACGGCTTTGAATCGTTTACGGGTCTAATATTTAATGATCTATGTAATAAATTCTGTGGTAATTTTGGAGTGTTTCAGCTGCATTTATTTTATGACAAAAGTTTCTTGCCAATGAGCCAATTCTGAAGTTAACACAAAATAATCATACTTTAATTTTTGCATTGAATTATGGTAAAACAAAATTGACCTACAATTCAAATAGTTTAAACTCTAAACTTAAAGTCAGGATTTCTTGGTGTATAGCAGTGATTGTTATAGATAATACAAACAACATGTTTGGATCATTTATTCTATTATTTTGAAATACCTTTATTTTACCATAACATATTTTGTAAGTTTGTAACCCTTGACATCTTTTTTTAACTTGCAATACTCTGATTTGAATTGTGACGCACTGTTAGGAAACAAATATGTAAGTGATATCTATCAATTATAATTTTATTGGCAGAGTTACTGTGTTGAAAAGTTCTTTTTTTTTTTTTTTTTTTTTTTAATTTCTGGCATAATCTTAGGTATATTAAAAGAGATAAATTTGGTGTTATAGTCTTATCTGATGTATGTACAGAAATAAATTAATAATTGTACGGTTTTATTTTTTAATATTTCATTTGCATTTATTTATTTTTTTTATTTGGATTTATTTTAAGAGATATATTTCTTGCTCGGGAGTAAGTTAGGACAGAATAATCATAATTTAGTTTTTACATTGCTGAATTTTATTAAATTAATATCTATTATGATTTTGTTGCGCCTGTTCAATTTGACCTATTATTTTATAGTTTTAAAAAATAATTTTATAAGCAACAATAATGTTTTGAATATTATTGTACAACCTTCTAGTAAAATATATTTTTAGTAATCAGTGGGATATATTCTCATGACTTAGTCCATCTTAATATTATCATTTCAGTCGACCAGCCATCACATAGCTGCTGCCTGTTATTCAACATTGTTAACCCAATCTTGCACGACTCATGGTCTCAAAATCTAGTCCACTTATCTGCTTAATGCCCATCTCGTGGCCGAATCGTTCACATCCGACCGTATACATCCTTCATGTGATACAATGGTGATTAATGAAAGCAGTGAAGCTCTTTAGACTAGTTCTCTTCGTCTTTCATTTCTCCGGCGAGATCGATCGGGAACCTCGAAAATCACACTAAAAGTCAAAAACAAAGAGGTTCGACATAGCGTCTCTATATGGCTGCTGTCCTCGGCTCCGCCATCTCCGGCGAGGTTCATAATCTCCCTAATCCTCTCAAGATTATCATGTTATGTAGCCAATCACCCCCATCTCTTGAAACGACGTATTTCTCCAATTACGTCTGATCTAATCCTCCTTTCTTCTTTTTTCTTTCTTGATTTTATTGGGCATGCAGTTGACGAATTTCAGTTTAATTACAGTTATGTATTATTTCTTTCTGGGAAAAAGATTGTATAGAATTCAGTAAATTGTAAGTTCATAGGTTAAATTTTGCAGGTGGGACTACGATTGCTGCTCTGCCCATTTGGTTCTAACATTGTTATACGAACAGCTTGGTGAGTTTTCATTCTCGTTGGAATGCTGTTGCTCTATTAGTTGGAAGACATATCTAAGTTACTGGTTATCTTAAAGGAATATGGTTGGCGTGATTATTGGTACTTTAAAGATGAGTTCATAGGCTATCTTAACTCTTAGAACACGCTGGCTACTTGTTTTGATCTTAGTTGGATTGGATGATTGATTCTTTTTTACTGTTCTTACTTTGCAGCTGCACAGTTGGCATTGGCTTTCCCGTTTACTCTACTTTCAAGGCAATAGAGAAGAAAGACAGAATGGAGCAGGAAAGGTGGCTTTTATATTGGGCAGGTTAGTTGGTACTTTTTATTGTTCCTTATACAGTGTCGTCGTGTCCTAGCACTGAATACCTGGTGGAGTATGTTTTCTATTGCTATTGTTCAATAGTTTTAATTAACTGTGTAAACTATATATTTTTTGAGATTATCTTGGGGAAAACGCTGCCCGTAACCGGCCCACTTTTGTGCGACCGTCGTAACAGATAAACCTACGGATGGCTCCTGCACATGTTCTTCTAACCGAGGAGTCCCAAACTTTTGATTTGAATAGGTCCGAAGACCGTGTTACCCTCTACGGCATATAGAATCGATAAATTTTCCACTCCCTTGCGGGTGGTGCTTGCAAGATTTGAACCTGAGACTTCCACTTCAAGAGATGGAAGTCCCAACTATCTACCCTAAGCGTCCAGGGCTTGTGTAAACTATAAACTACAAACTTGGCTTGATGTTGTTCATCGGCATCAAATGAAATTAGAGTATGTTTATGTATTAGATGCTCCAAGATGTTCGTGTTTCTTGCTTTTTCAGTATTATTTTTTGTTTGAATCTTCCTCTTTTGGCATTTGTATTGTTTCTTATGCTTCTTTGGCTATGCTTCCATGTAGCTTGCCAGGTATAGTGTGTGGTTAGGGGTACCGTGTCTTGCTTAATGCAGCTTTAGCTTTTTATTTCGTTGCTTAACGTCATCGGTTGAGATGTCTTTCTGGATGTGCAGCATATGGGTCTTTCAGTCTCGTGGAAATGTTCTCTGATAAGATTCTTTACTGGTATGTCTGAATTTCTAAAAGGTTCCTCCACTTTGTTTATCTCAACTTCTTCCATAATATCTGATGCCACTATTGCAAGCTTATATAGACTCGACTAATAGCATTCCTAAATAATACCTTCACAATATCAAACCATAGCAAATTTATAGTAGTTCTAATTTATGACTCTTTCCATAATCTATTGATACCAAAGCCTGAAGCGCTCCTAAATATGACTCTTTCCATAATCTATTGATACCAAAGCCTGAAGGCTCCTAAATATTGGATGCTGAACTAGTCTGTTGTTGGGGCAATCCTGTCATGCAATCTCTATCCATAGCATTCCACCGTATTGACAACGATCTTGTAAGAAATATTAATGTTCGTTTTTTTTTTAAGTGTGGTTCAATGGGAACAACAATCTTGTAAGAAATATTAATGTTCTGTTTTGATATTTAGAGTGCCGTTTGGTTCAATGGGGACCAAGATGAATAGAAGTAGCACGGAACGTAGAATTACATATCCAGAGGAGTCGAAGTAAACCAACATATTAGCTTTCTTTGGTTACATAGGGCTAGATGTGATACGTGGCGGCGCTGTTGTATGCATGGAAGATTAGGTTGTTCACGATTTGGTTCATTTATGTTTAACCAGACTCCGAGTTTAGGAGAATGAACCTTCAATCATTTTTCTGCACTTGTGCGATTAGGGCTTGTGTGAACCAATTCTGTGGCAGCGATGGAATGAGAAGTTGGTGCGGTGGCAATGACGATCAATCAGTGAACAACAAAGTATTAAGGAATTCGGCTTTGCCATAGAACTGTTGTCGGAGAGAAGTAGTAGATATAGTGCCGACATGGTTGATGAAGATGCTTCAGCTTGTGGTGGTAGAAGTGCTTTTGCTTATCACCTTCACCACATCGATTGACGTCAGCGTGGTTGATGATGATTGGGGGATGGAGCTGCCAAGGAGAGATGGTTCTTAAGTGGAGACTAGAAGTGCTTAAGTGTGCTTGTGGTGGTAGCTGGTGCTGCTTCGGTCGTTGGTACGGTATGCCACAAGAGCGAAGGTGAGTGGAGAAATGTTATGCACGTCTGCGGCGATGTAGGTGAAAAGAATATGTGATTGCAGTAGAATGTTTAAATTCACAGAGGCTTGACTCAGTTTGGCTAGAAAAATCTTGGCTTTTACTATAATCAGTTGAAGTGAAAAAAGGAAATTTTTATTTTGTACTTGTGAATGCGTACCAAACAAGTTACTGCCTGGTGGAAATGACTACTTTAGAAGTAAACATGCCCCTAGAATTGATATTATATTTCTGTTCGAAATTAATTTTGCCTTATTTTCTATTGAACCTTATATTCTGAATTTGCAGGTTTCCCCTTTACTACCACATGAAATTTGCTTTCCTTGTTTGGCTACAGCTTCCGTCTGGTAATGTACGTGAATGACTGTTCCAATACATGGTTTCCTTGTCGAAATCTGCGTAGTACATGTGTTTATCGTGTATTACCTTTTTTGTTGATCTGAATGATGATTACATGGTTTAGTACATTGCTTAAAGGATCATTGTACCAATCACCCTGATTGGGAAGAAGGCTTTGTGGTGGTTGTTGTTCCGCTCTTACCTGATTGTGGCATATATCTTTTGATTCATGGTGGGAAAAAAATGAGCTCTTCTGAAAACTTGTACTGCATAACTAACAATGTTCAAATAAGCATGATGCTTCTTCTAGTTCTTGAGGTATCTTCTTGTATCTTTGATTTTTAACATCATGGAGGTACCAAGGAATATGATGTCGAACGTTGTATCCTTTTTTTTTTGCATTTGAGTTGGGGAAAATGTCTTTTGATCCTGTGTATTAGTAGAATATGCTTCTCAGTCGTATTTTGGGCAAAGCAAAAATGCTATATATGTGCCAAGCTACATAGTAGTTGATATAATTTTGGGCAAAGCAAAAATTATAGTAGTTGATATAACTTTGGGCAAAGCAAAAATGCTATATATGTGCCAAGCTACTTGAGCTTCAAAAATTGTCGAGATGTAGTTTCTCTCTCTCTCTCTCTCTCTCTCTTCTCTCTCTCTCTCTCTCTCCCTTTTTTTGGCTTTTTTTTGGTCAGTTACAACAACTACCATGTGACTTACCAATGTTTTTATTTTCTCAATCAGGGATCAAAGCACTTATATTCCAGGCATCTCCGTCCCTTCTTGTTGAGACATCAAGCAAGACTTGATTACCTTCTTGATCTGACTTCCAAGGAAGTTGTTCGTTCTTGTCCTTAACTTTTGCTTAACTGTTTACGTAAATCTGTTAATCATGAGAGTAGGCATACCTGAGAAATGATGATGCAATAATGTGTTCACTTGAAACCTGTAGCCTCTATGAGTATGTTATGACTCGTCCGTCGGAAACAGAATATTAGCTTGATGATAAAATTAGATTTAACTATATTTCTTATTCCCGTAAATTTCACGGATTCACTTTATTGTTTTTTTTCCCTCCCCGAATGTGTTAACACATCGGTGAATTCTTATATCATTCACATAAGTAGGACAAACATAGGTTTTTCAAAGGTAAAACAGAGATACTGATTTGTGTTCTGCTGATCTTTTAAGGAGAAGTTTCTTACCAATCACCATGAAGAAATTCAGTTCATTAAAGCCCTGCTTGTGAAGAGTGCACTTACAGGTACTTTCGATTTTCATGCTGATATTCTTAAGAATAGACTATGCTTTTGTTTAAGATGTTAGGTGCTTTGATTTATAAATTAGCCAAGTCCAATCTTAGGTTTGTTTTTACATTGCTTACAGATAAACAATTCTGATCGACTTGAGCCTGGATTATAAGTGTCAAGTCTCTTCTAAATTAGGCTCCACTGCTCACTGTAGTTTTATTAATGGCGAACCTCTACCACAGACTTGGATCCTCTTAGAGTGGTGGCTCCCATCTGTAGAGCATTGAATTGCAACTTCCAATGAGCGCAGCTGCAAGCATAATTGAGACACTTGTTAAATGGTATTATGTCCAACTTACTGATAAGATCGAGCTCGGAGCACATGCGAACGTAAAATGTTTAAGTTTACCATTACCATTTTTTATAATATTATACGGAAGAATGCAACTTTGAATAAAAACAGAGCTGACAATGGCGAGCAATAGCTATAGGTCCGTTATCTATAAGGACATCACAACTAACAAATCTTGGTGCTAAGGTCCCTACTGGTATGGTTGCAATTGCAAATGAGCAAAAGGGGCCAGTGCAAAGGAAGTTGAAATAGCTGGTTTGTGGTGGGCAACTTTTGACTGCTGTTGATGCATCAAATTAGTTAATGGGCTGTAGCTTAGCTGTTACACACAGCTGTAACACAGTGGGTGAGTGGTTAACCTACTAACAAATAAAACTAAATGAGTTTCCTTGAGTTGTAGCTTTATACTATTGTAATGGAATGTTGATACCCTCCTATCTTGATTTCTTCTATTCTTCACATCTTTTCGATTTTTAGGGGCTGTCTAATGCTTGAGAAGTCCGCCAAATTCCCCAAGAAAGTTGTAGGTTGCTTTGACAACAATGTATAATTTTGCCCAGCATAATGTCTTTCTTTCCCTACTACAAGAGCCGCATGGCTGAACTTGCAAATGGTTGGAATGCACTTGAGGTAAGGGGGGGATTGGGGGTGGGATTGGGGGTATAGTAACAGTTACGGCAAGAAGCATAGTTATCCATGCACACAACGAGCATGGACAGGAGCAGTGGTCATAGCCATGACGCTGATCTCTTATAACATATCTTCTACAAGGGAACAGGTTGTTTGGCTTTATTATTAAGGTCGTGTCTGTTATTGCTGCAAATAGATGGCATCTACTTCATTCTCTAGGTTGTTCCTATATTGCAAAATCTGCATTCTATCTAAAATCATTAGGATAATATTTCGTTTTCAAAGGATGGACAAAGTGTTAAGATGCTTCAGCAAGGAAAGAGTTTATTGTGGATAGGAATTTAGTTTTGATTTTCATATTGTATTAGAAGGAATGCAACTAGTTAGTTTATTATATCAGACGGTTCTTCTCACGAGTTTATAAGATCACTTTATTGAAGCCATTTTCTATCTATGGATCTATCGATGCGTGTTTGTGCTGTTTCATGCATGCGGCACCTAAATTATTCCAATTGTATAGTTTTGATTTACTAGAAGGTTGCTCATTTTTCTTCAGTTGCTACGTATTATTGCCTTCTATGCTAGTTTCAGCTACTTCTTGTCTATCTTCAGATGGTTCTTCTCACCCGACAGTTTTTTGTTAATAATTTTTCTATTAATTTTTCTCATTTGGACCAGTGAGCCAGATGATGAAAGGTATATCTCCATCACCACATTTGTACGGGCAAAATGCAATTGAAGGGCCAAGTGGACCTGAAGAGCAGCAGATTGAGGATTCAAATTTTATTCAAGAGGACTAACTGTGATCACATCTTTTTCCCAAGGATAATCTTGTTATGTAAATATCATACATGCTCCAATACTCCTATTTGGTTAGTCCTTCTAACGTTGTATGTTGCATTTCACTGGCAATGCGTGCAGTTTATCGCCAAACGTTTTCTAAATGTGTTTCCATATACCTCAACTTTGAAGTATAAACCTGTGTTATGAACTTCCAAAAATTGGTATGTGATGTCAAAAATGGGCTTCTAGTCTAATTTTTGAAGTTCAGAGACAACACATGTATTTGGGGCATCAAAGACCGATTGTTTGAAGTTCGGGGGCATCACGTGCAGTTCTGAAAGCTTAGGGACGTGCGAGCACATTCAGAGAAAATTCAAAGATCAACTTGCATAGCTTTGCCTAGTCCATTAGACGTCTATTTAGGGTTTGTTCCACCGTTACAGTTGTAAGCTATCTTATTTTGTTGGTGCATATATGTGGTGACAAAAGGGTTGCTTCTTCTTAGTCTGGCTCTACGAAAAGAATTTGTATGCAATACTAGACCTTTAGTTTGTGTTTTCTTACAAAGTCGCAGCTACAAGTTCATGTCAAGTTATATTTGGCTGTAGAAAGTGCTATCTAAAACTTGCATATTCTTGGTTTATATGTATCGCCTGTAACTAACTACATTTCCAATCGATCATGTTAACAAGTGATGTAATCTTTCACTAGGAACTCTTGTGAAGCAAGATGCATAGGTTTTTTTTTTCTTTGATTGAATAATATATGTTCCATGCTACAGGAAGCTAATAAGATATCCTAAAGCGGTCTTGTAGTTCCTACATGAACTAGCAACGGTGCCTCCTTGCCCTCGCATTACAAAGACGGCTTCCGTTATAACTGAGCATGAGTTCTAATCTTCTGAGTTGGTGCTAGAAAATAAATGTGGGAGCTTCGGGAGCATCTGAATATGTTGCGTTTTGATTTAGTTTATGTTGATTAATTGATGTGAAATTTTCCTTTTTTTTGTATTTCTAATTATCTAAAGCATTTAATATGGAGCAGGTAACGCTGGATTATAGATATAATGTTGTGTCATTGTTAATACTATCATTGCACACTTTACAATTTGCTTGGTAAGGAATTGACTTCCGTTTGATCTTCATAATAGATAGGTTGGTTTGATCTTTATAGCAAGGTTGAAGGTGATGCCGTGTTTCGGTAAATTCTAAACTCGAGATGCGCCGAGCGTGCCGTGCCGACCACGCCAATATATATTTAGTTATTATTAAAATAAAAAATAAAAATTCAAACATTAACATGAAAATTCAAATGTAAGATTTTTCGACATATGCCGATTTGCGCAGCGCCAACTATTGGAACAAACATGTGCCGTCTAGTATGGATTGTGTCGATCGGCACATAAAATTATGATTTATAACAAATCAATTGATGGTAAAAGGTCAGTAATAACAATGGGACATATTAGTGTCATGTAAAATATGATTCCAATAAATTGATGGGTGCCACCTTATCTCCAAAAACAAAAGGTTAATAGTTCTTTTTAAAAGTATGTCCTTTTTTTTTAGATAATGAGGCAAAATGTTTTTGGTATGGTACTAGAGATATCGTTTTTAACAATGTTCAATTAGTCCTTCATGGACTGGGGCTGCTGTAGTAAAATTTCGGTTTGATGTACGTTCCGAGCTACGTGAAAAGTACTGACGATTTTAAAAGTATATCACATATTGTCTTGGAGCTCAAGTACGTGACACAGTCTCCTAGAAGCACTAAGGTCATGTTTGAATTTCTGGTAAGGAAAAGAGCTATCCTAGTAAAAATGTTACCAGGATAAAAGACTGTTAGCAGTTATCCATATTTGAATTACTGGTACTTATTATATAGGTACAGACTAAAAACAGCTATCCATATTTGGATTACCGGTACTTGTTATATCAGCAATAGATGCCCCCATTTGGAATTCTTGTCTTTATACTAATGAATGTTATTTATAAATAATTATAAAAAAAAACTTTATTTATAATTAAAATTTTATTTTAAAATAACTAGTTTATTAATTTACTAAAAATTCAAATAAAATTTGATTGATTTTTTATATAAAAATAAGTAAATTATTTGTTTATTTTTAAAATAAGTATTTAAAAATCTAGTAAAATAATAAATAAATTCAAACATGAACACCCTTTTACCAATTATCCAAAAATGACCTAAGGTGTCTCAGCCTAAGCCAGAAATCGGAAACGAAAGACACTAGTTTTGTATCCGTGCGACGCACGGATGTTAATAATAAATATAAATAATAATGTTAAAATTTTAATTTTAATTTTTTTTGATTTTTTAATTATATATATAAATTAATCATTATTTTTGTTAAAATATTATCTTTATTGATTAAATTTTATTTGAGCAAGAAGAAATGACATATAACATACATAAAATTCTTTGAGAAGTGGCGTGAAATATTAGTGCTATTGAGTAATATATATGATTATGTTTTTATACATATGGATAAAATTTTATGTAGAAATTATTTAGATTATTTTTATGAATTGTTATTTTGATTAAGTATTTATTTTTAATATTAGATCTTTCATATTCTTCAAATAAATTACGTGACTTTATAAATTTCTATCAATAAATATAAATACTACGTGGCTTTTTTAGAATAAAAGTAAATGCCACATGACACACCAAAAATTATTTAAATGCTAGGCACAACGGTTTTGAAACCAATATTAACTTACGAAAATCCGGGACCTTACATTAGGCCGGACGTGCTGGCGAGCGTTTAAGCTTAAGCCTGACGAGCCCGAGCCCTCTGTCTCGCACGATCTCTCTCTCCCGCGTTTCCCTCTCTCGCGATTCCCCGATCTTCGCGATCGATCGCGCCGCCCGTCGATCGCCGGTCATCATCTCTGCCGGCGTGCGCGCGCCGCTCGTCTCGTCGTCCGGCTTGACATCCCTCTCTCCGTTGCGTTCGAGCTCGCGGTCTTGGAACCATAGTTTCAGCCGTCGTTGTTTTGCCGCTCGCCGTGACTCTCCGCCGCTCGCCGTGTCTCGCAGTCGTTGCCAGATGTTGGGAGTGTCGTCGCCGTCGATTGAGGTGTTTTCCGGTGGGATGCTCATCTCTCTCTCTCTCTCTCTCTCTCTCTCTCTCTCTCTCTCGGCTGAACTCTGTTCTTCGAGTCGTTGCCGTTCCAGCCGCCGCCTAGGGCTGAGCATTACCCGAACCTACCCGAAAAACCAAACCGAACCGACCCGAATAAAGCCAAAATTTCGGGTTCGGTTCGGGTCCGGTTCGGTTCGGGTCGATATTTTAATAGTTCGGGTTTATATAATTCGGTTCGGGTTCGGTAGTCGAATTTCGGTTCGGTTCGGGTTGGACCCGAATTATCCTAGCGAGTCACATTTTAGTTAGTTTTCGTTGGTTTTATGTGCTAATTTTTTCTTTTTAAATAAAACATTATTATTACAACTATTCGGGTCGACCCTAACCGACCCGAATCCGAATTGGTATTGAATAAAAATAATTTTTTTTATTATTCAGGTCAACCCGAACTGACCCGAATTTTAGTCGGTTCGGGTCGGTTCGGGTTGACACGAAATTCGGGTCGGTTCGGGTATAAAAGTATTCAGTTCGGGTCACCTTAAAAATTTCGGTTCGGGTCGGTTCGGTTCGGGTTGACCCGATTGCTCAGCCCTACCGCCGCCTACCATTACCGTCGCCTCCCTTGGTGTGTCTGAGGTGCTGGCTGTCGTCGTCTTCTCCGATCGCCGTCGACTTGCTGCCGAGCCTTGTGCAACGTAGCATCGCCTGGCCAACGGCTGATCCGCAAGGTACTACGCCCACCGTCCTCCGTAGAGGCACACTCACTGTGAGGTCCCTGGGTCCGATTAGTTAGAATCGAATTTTTTTTCGGATTAATTACGTTCGATCGAGAGTCTAATTGACTATTTGGGTGCTTGATTTGTATTTGGATTGGCTTGTATTTGATTTGGTTGTGTTTTGGGCCAATTTGGGTCCGAATCGAGTTGGACCCGGTCGACCGAGCCACGTGGCTCGGCCCAGCCGAGCCCAATTGACCGGATGAGCCACAAGGGCTCGCCCAGTCGGCCCGACCAGGTCGCCCCAGCCCCGACCTCCCTCTCTTTCTCACTCGCTCGCGTCTCTCTCTCATCCTCTCGCTCTCTCTCCCGCGATTCTCGTCGCCCGTGCGCTGCGCCGCCCCGCCGTCCGTCTCGCCGACGACGTGTGCGTCGCAGCGGTGCTCTCTCCTCCTCTGTCTTCGGCTCCCGACCTCTCTCTTCCCCGATTTCTCGTGCGCGTTGAGAACCCTAGTTTCGGCCGCCGAATTAATCGTCGTCTTCGCCACTCGCCGTCGTCCGTCGCCGATTGTGCACCGATCGTCCGGATTTCCGCCCCCTCGTCTCGGCCCTACTTCGTTCGGTCGCCGCCGCCGGCGGCTGCCGCCTCTCTGGCCGTCACCGACGTCTCCGCCGCCTCCTCCGCCTATTGAGCTCCACAGCCGTTGCCGATTTCGCCGCCGCCACTGTAGCTGCCTTCCGGCCGTCTCCGGCGGACTCGAATGCTCCGTTGCTCCGCCTCGTCGTCGTGGATTCGCTCGTGGGATCATCTCCGGGAATTGCTTCGTCGTTTACGCGCCGATCGGTAAATCCTCGAAGGTTTACGTTCGGATTAAGGTGAGTGGCCCCTGCGGTCTCACTTGATTGTTAGAAATACTGTTAGAAATCATGCTAGGACTGTATGCTATGATGTAGTAGCTTGTCTTGATATATCGGCATGATATGATTTGTTGGTTGCGATAGCATGTATTAGAAGATGTTATCCGTTAGAAAAGCATGCTAGGAATTATGTTAAGAATAACATATGACTCCTAGGTTGTGATAGCATGTATTCGACATTAATGACTTCCATGCTAGATAGGGTGTGCTTGGAATCATGTTAGTCGATTAGAGGTATATGGTCATGCATGGTGATAGGGTGTGCTTGGAATCATGTTTGGACATCCTCATATATGCTTCCTGTTGTATGTTTCGTGTGGCATTGCTTGTCGACTCGATTAGGGCGATAGGCTAGTTTGTGCTCGGCGATATATGCGAGTATTAATTGTATATATATTTGACGTTTCCTAGTCGTGCTTGTGAACAAGAGTTATGTGGGTGCATGTGTTAGGAACGTTAGAAATATTATGTAAGTTATGTTTCATAGACAACATGTTAGTGATGTGTTTGCCTACGTGGACGACTCCCTAGGTGTGCGACCTAAACTATATTGTTAATGGGAGTGCTTGTATGAATGTGTGTTTATTATAAGTGCTTGACCTACCTTACGATGCATTTGGGTTGATCGTTTTGATACATATGTGGTAGGTGTTAAGATATGTGCTATGTGTTATATGTTAACACTTGAATGCATTACTATCTTGTGATTGTGCTAGTGATAAAGCACCGAGTTGTTTGTGGCATGCTTGATGTGGAAGCTTGCATGATGTGTTATGAGATTCATGTTATAACGGGTTATGAACCCTGAGTTTTGTGATGATAGTTGTTATGAGATCATGCTATATACTTTTGTGATGCTCATATGATGCTAAAATGCATGTTATGTGGATGTACACCATGTTATGTACAGATGTGATAGTTTATATTATAAACTTTGATTGGTTGCTCTATAACTATGCTATCCATGATATTGATGTTATTGAGCATGCACGAGATGTAGAGTAAAAATAACTCTAGGGACACTCGTGATGTACGTGCCTTGATAAAATGCGGTGCTCGTAGTTAGACTTCGCCGAGTTCTTGTGAGTCAGCCCGAGGTGCTTTCCGGGGGACAAGACCATGGGGGCGATGAGTCCTAACTAGAGTACTTAAGGCGGTGAGATTGCCTCTACGGAGGACGGTGGGCGTGGTACCTTGCGGATCAGCCGTTGGCCAGGCGATTGCCACGTTGAGCGAGGCTCGGTTGCATATGGCGTAAAAAGCCCGAGTAGCCCCCATTTTGTGCTGTGGGGTCGCCCCTACCGTGAGTTATTGTCGTGTCGCGACGGATGACCCAGCGATAGCCTTGGTAAGAGTGCGAGTGTCCGGGACTGCCCTAGTCTAGGATGGGGTATAAATGCCCTAGATTTGGGAGTTTGGCTGGACCCGCCTTACCAGAATAAACATGAGAGAGAGGACTAACTATGGGTTAGATCATACTGACATAAGAAAGATAACAGCATAACCTATTGTGTTGGTGTGTGATTATCTTTATGTGATGTTATGCTTGCTTATTACTGTTTATTGTGACATTATATGGATTCTGTGGCTAGTCATTGTTCATGTTGGCAGCATATCGCGTATGGTTATGCAAATAGATATGCGTATTGTTATGTGGGTGATTTGCGTAAGTCCACTATTGGTGGCAATGTTTTGTTTGATGTAATGTGCATGACAATGTTATGCTATGATATGAAAGCATGTTGTGATAACCTGTTGTATGTTCATCTATTGTTAGAAGATTATTAGAATACAACTCCTGTGCCTGGTTATGTGTTACGCGTGCGGATTGCATTGGCGTATAGAAGTTTAATATGTAGGACTTCTATTTATATGCATGTTTGCATCTGCATGTCGTGCTTGCATGTGTTTGGTGTGTGGCCGCAGCCCTGGTGGTTGCCTTTGCCAGGGTGGGTCACTCATTGAGTATATTTTATATACTTACCCCCTTCTTCTTCCCCTTAGTTCTTTGCAGGGTCTGCTGGCGATCGTAGAGCGAGCTACGAGGATTAGAAGATAATTTGGGATTAAAATGTAATATTTTTATAGTTTCCGCTGTGTAAATTCAATTAACTTGTAAATCTAGTGTATTATTGAGAATTGGAAGTACTAGCTCATAACGTCTCGTGGTTTAGTTTATTCTTTAAAATAAAAAAATCCATTACTTTCTGTTTTTCGTGACCCCCGGGGTACGGGTCGTCACACTCACCGCCTTAAGTGCTCTAGTTGGAACCCTCTGCTCCCGATATATTATCCCCCGAAAATAGCACATCGGACTGACTCAATCGAAACTCGACGGAGGTCCAACTTTCGAGCACCCACATTTTATTAAGGCACAAACAATACGAATGTCTCTAGAGTTAATTTACTCTACAACTCGAACACATGCTCACATGACATCACATATCAACATGGATAATTTAGTCATTGAGCAATCCATACAAAGTTCATAATTTCGAACTAAGCACATTTTGAACATAATTTGACATTCTCATGAGTACCAAATGACATGTAACATGATTCACATAACAACATTCAACATCAAACTAGGGTTCTTGACCCGGGTACACATACATAATCAAAAATCATGTAAACACACCAAGCATACCACTAAGCATGTTCTCATGCATACCAACACACACACACGCAATCGATGCTCAGCCGCTCACCTAAAAAACCAAGCTTCACACGAGCTCTCACCCCGAGACTCCACGAAACCGGAAAACGAAGATTATCTAAGTGTAGAGCAACACGGGAGAGTGTGAAAATTAAATTTAAATCAAATAAAATCGAGAAAAAGGAGATGAATACCTAGGGGGCTCACCAAGGGCTCCAGCAACCTCAAACTCTCGGGTGAAGAGGAAAAATAACCCCAAACAACACTTAAAACAACTCCTCACCTACTCTACCTGCTCCAATCGGTCGACCGAAATAGGTATCGGTCGACCGAAAATCCTGAAATATGCAAAAACAGATTGACTCAAACACTCGGTCGACTCGCTACGGAAGACACACTCATGCCGACGAGACCCCAACTAGGCTAGCGAGTCCCCGATGTGACCACACATGCAAACACCAAGCAATAGCAAGTCCTACATGCAAGTGCAAGTCCAAGGAAAACAAAGTGCACACACAACATGCATGCTAAGGACTTAGCAAAATCTCAAACTAACCACACACAAGTCCAAAGCTAACACAAACAAACTAAGGACTAAGAAAACTAAATCGGTCACGGACCTCACAAGTGATCCCGCGGTCTCACCTGTTTGTGTTGTTTAATGTTGTGCTTGATGTATTTTGTATACTAGCATGATATTATTTTGATTACTAGCATGTTATTGGCAGGATATCCTACTTGGTTGGGAATTATAAAAGTGTATTAACCTGGCAGTCATGGCTTAATACCCTTCTAAGTAGAAGACCAGGTCAACGACCCTACGACATGTATAACTAGAGCGCAGGCGGCGGTCAACAATACTAATTAGAGTCCGACGCTCAAAAATAGGTTAACACACAATTATCCCTACGAGAGTATAAACCTGGCAACCCTGCCCATTATACTCACCCAGGCAACGGAAGTATCGTACGTTATACGAAGAACATGTATGTCATATCAATCAGTCAACAGGTGTCACATCTTCTAGATGTCCCAACTAAGCACGCTATAGTTAAAGGCAACCACTACTGAGGTACTAGTCTAGCGAACACACTAAATGTATTTGGCATGCTTAAGTGTGGTTGTGATGTAATTGTATTATGGATAGTATTTGAGTATGTTTACTTGGTAAATACTTTAGTAGAATATAGTTCACTTATATAATATGCTTGATTTATTTTGTTCTACCTAGCGATGTATGGTTTGTAATACATGTGGTAGGACTCAGCTTGAGCATGGTGTTACTCAGCTTGTTAGACTCGTGAGCCTAAATGAATTTTTTTATTTTATTCAAATATTTTTTTTATATCAAAATTATTTAAGCGAGTTCGAGTTCGAGCTCAAGAAAAGCTTGGTCTAATAAATGCAGCCAATTAGAGAGGGCAACTCTATATGTCAGATATTTTGAATTTGAAAGCAGCAAATTCAAAACAAAAGCAATGCTAGCTTACCCACCAATCCACCAAAAATACTATAAATAAATAATAATTTTTTTAGGGTGTTTTTTACATATTAATGGTAAAGTTGATTAGGATTTTGGATTCAATAGCATTCTTTCTTAAATCTAAATGTATGTGTTGGAGGAAAGGATTTTGCCTGAGAGAGTATGAGAGAGAGGTAAAAAAAATGGGTCAGGCCAATGAAACACATCAGTCCCTACAGTCTTGGGCCAGCTCTAAACCCACGAAATCCAACCTTCATCCTTCGGTTTGGATTGCGAAAGACCATTCTTCAAGACCGAACTGTACCCGTGCCCATATCTACTTTAATTTTTCATATTAACATAGTCTTTCTCGAGTCGAGCGCAGCTAGTTCGATCGGTTAGGAGGAGCCTCAAGAAGCATCACCATCTGGTTTCAATGCCGCGTGGGTGAAATCCTCCAAAGACTTTTCCGAAAGAAAAATTCTCTGTATTCAGTGGTAAAAGCCTACGTTCATGGAAGGCCTGCACTTGGATCCAGAGCGTCGGTCAGGGCTGGATGTTAGGATTTTCCGTGAGTTTGAGATCCTTACGGGGGCATGCGCTCATATTACGAATTTTACCACGATAATATCAAAAAAAAACATAGTCTTTCTCGGTGTCGAACGAGCAGTTGTCTTTTTTCCTTTCACTATCGCAACCAGAGGGCCGTCTTAAGCAACTAATAGTTGTGCCTAGCCCACAACCACAAAACTTCGGACGAAATATAATCCAAAAGTACCGTAAAAATTAAAATATAGTCAATCAATTAGATGGTAAGTTTTATTGCTGCATCCGAACCGTATCCTTTTTCTTCTTCTTTTTTTGAAAAATGTATTATTACTTATCCATATCGTATTGTATCTTCTTATCTATACCGGTGATCTTGCCAGATAACATTAAAATACATCTCACTTCTCCGTATTAGTTTACAATGATTGATTGAAGAATTAATAGCCGAAAGTCTTCCTAACTTTTACACTTACTCAAACCTAAACTCAAAAATTTAAAGTAGGACATTCTTTTCTTAGATATGTGACCATTTTTAAAATTTAGTATAATTTAATAAATAAATAAAGCCTCATGAGAGATGATTTAAAGGATCAAGATTATCGTATGTATATATATATATATATATATATATATATGACAGATATTCTACAAAATGATATCTTTATTCATATAATAATTATCTCAAATGTTGTAAAAAAGATTATAACATGTCTATGTGTTGAATAAATTGTTGGATTTTAAAATCTATACCCCATAATAGATTATCAATATTAGCCTCTAAGAAAATCCAAAGTTGTCGTTTTAACAAAAGCTGCCCAACCTGAGATGGATCAATTATCTTTTTAAAATATAACATACTTATAAATTTTTGTTTGAAAAACATTATTACGCCCTCCTCCCGCGGGTCAGGCGGTGGGGCGCGGTGGCTAACACCATCGCATCCCGATTTCGAGCCCGCGGGTGCCCTGAAATGGGAATGTGCCTATGATTTCGAGTTTACAGCGGTCGCGGGAAAGCTGGTGGCTGAATAACTCTCAGTACTCCATGTCTGGTCCGAGAACGGAAGCCAGGCCAGGATTTTACTCTCCTGCGCGCATCTGGGTCCAAAAATGATCTTATAGATGTGCGTAGAAAATCGTGGTCCGCCAGTTAGCGGAGACCCGAGAGGGGTTTCCCCTCGTTATCTCCAAAAAAAACATTATTACAAAAAAATAGATTTTTGTTGATCTACAAATTTTATATTCAAATTTTTCTCAACAATATTTTAAAATATATATTTCGGGGCTCTTTAAATTTTTTATGGTCAGTAAAGATTTCAGAAAATTAAAACAACAATTTAAAGATTTTTTATAGAAAAGTTTTAATATAAAAATTATAGAGCACATCAATTTTTTTTTTTTTTTTTTCTTTTTTGAGATGACGAGGCGAAACCTATCTGATCCCAATATTGCACCATCTGAATATCCGGATCATTTTCTAACCGACGGGCATTGAACCATTTTTAGATTTTTTTTAAAGATCTATATTTGCTCATTTTCAGAAACAAATATAATAAATGATAGATTTATTTATTTGAAAATTTTAAAATCTATTCTAATTATAAATTTATAAATTTTATTATATATATTATATATATATATATATATAGCTGGTCGTCAACTTGTATATATGTTACCAGTAAGGCAGTACTCTCTCAGTTATTCCTCTCTTTCGCTTTTCACATCCTTTTTCTGGAGCGAGATTTCTTGAACGGTTGAGCGCACTGACACCGGCTTCCGACCACGCCGCAGAGAGACGTATTTATCCCCGCCGTTTGGGCCGCCGCGGTGGTAATCTCCGATTTAGTCAGTCAAATTCTTCTTCAAGTCATCTCAAATTCTTCTTCAAGATATAGTGCATCCGCCATGCGATAGATCCCTCGCTTTCGGCTTCGGATCACGCTGCAGAACAGGGGATCTGTCCCTGCTGTTTGAACCGCGGGGTTCACCTCCTCAGATCTATTATCTTCAATTTCGTTTTCTTTTATCTTCTTTGCTTTATCGCTTTCTTTCTCTTCCATTATCATAGTTTCACATTATCTGAGTGGATCCGGTCGTGGAGGTTAATGGGTTTCAAGTCATGTGTGGCAGAGTCTATCAGAAGAGTGGTGGGATCTAATGGCGATTCCTGTGGAAGAGGCAATTGCTGCTCTCTCCACCTTCTCGCTCGAGGTAATTTCACTTATTATATATACGTTTATGGAATGTACTACCTTTTTTCCCCCAAAAAAGTTTGCCTAGTTTCTTGCACTTCTTGAATGTGATGATTTGTGGCTCATGAAGACAACCCATCTTACAGAGAGTTACCTAGTTTGTTGTACTTCTTGGATGCGATGATTTGTGGCTCATTAAGACAACCCATCTTACAGAGAGTTACCAACTTGTCCCACATTGCAGCTTTCATGCACAGCATAGAAATTGTTAGGCTCGCCATCGTAATGTGCATGTATTTCTCTTCCCATTTTTCTTGCTATGTTTTGTTGCACAACTTCTTGCTTTTCTTGAACAAGGAGGATATTATGAGGTATAATAGAAAATCAAACATAAATTTGTCATGATGGGCATACACTAGTGCGAAAGGTGAACTTTATATGTTGGTTTCACTTGGCAGCCGTGGATAAGGTTGCAAGTATATCTAAGATGCACTTGCTTCGTAATCTTTCCCCTATGTGAGTGCCACATACTTGGAGAGATAAAGAAGTACTCAAAGAGTACTCATTTGAGTTGATGAGGTCCTCCCAGTCTTACTCATCATACTTTTGTGTTTATTTCTTTTTTGGCTAGTATCATCGGGACTGTATAATTTGGTCTCTGCAGCATAGCTTGCAAGCCAAAATGACTTAGCTTTTGTCTCCTGCTTTTATATTTAAAATATGATGTTTAAACTTTAAATTATGACTTTCATGGTAACATGTCGTTATTGCCTTCAGGATGAACAGCCAGACCTGCAGCAGTTTCAGTATGTAGTGAAAGATATGCAACTAATAGTCCTATAGGTGTGCTCTTCTTACCCAATATCTTGGCATCCCATGTTTTGATCAAATTGTTGGATCTTATATTAGTTTCTATCATTTGCTTCTGTAATTTCATGTATAAAATCGATTTGAAAACTTGAAATTGTCTTAAAGAATATGGTGATGTTTCTGCGTATCGGTTATCTCTTGGGGAAGACACAAAAGCAATAAACCAACTGGTGATATATTTTTAAGGCATTCATTTGTCTTGTCTCCTGAAAACATGCGTCTTTATAACAAATTCATAATGTGATTAGTGTCTAGTAGTTCAACAGTTCTTTTACCTACTTTCTTAGAGTTAGACATCCTGTTAATCTCCTTTTTTGCTAACTCGAAATTTCTGTTCTTTACCTTATTGAATTTAGGCAATGGTGTTTCTTTCCTTATGAGTTGTACCTAGGTATTTGCGTGATACTAACTTATGATTATTCGACCTTGTTATTTTATTGTGAATCTAACTAGCGTTTTCTTCTATATCTGTCTTGCATGTTGGAGTTGATTGTTTATGGAAAACATATTCACATAATGCCTTGATACAAGAAGGAAAAGAGATGGCCTCATTGCTGTATACTTACCGCAGCTGTTTTAAAGCCCTTCCACAGGTTTGATTCTTGCCATTGCTGGCTGTTTCTAAACTACCATCTTTTGCACTAGATTTTATGAGGTTTTGGCAACGATCTTTATCTGAAGTTGTAAGTTGTTGGAATCATTTGACTACTGAAATGGGTGTCTAATCGATATGAATGTGCCATCATATAGGCTGTAGATTGCGATGGAATCTTATTAGTCACTTTGGCAATTATATTGAGTCATATGCAATGTTCTTGTACATGTTAATCAGTTAGGATACCATGAACAGTGGTGGACCCAGGGGGGCTAGTGGTGGCAGGCGCCCCCCTAACTTTTGGAAAACTATATAGCTTTGTGCCGTGGGTGCTTTAAAAGAAAGTGAAGATGGTTCAGGTAGCTACATGGCTTTATGTTTGGTAACCACAGGTAATTGGTTTGAATCTCACGTACAACCACTTATTCTTTTTTTTTTCTTCTTATTTTTAACAACTTCTTATGTTTATCTTATTTTAATAGATGTTAACTTTTTAAAGACTTCCTAAACAATAAGTTTGTTAAAACTAATTAAATATCAGTCCTTCCTTTTGTACCGTCCTCTGCTGCTTGTTGTTTTGGTTTTTTTACTATCATCCAATAATTTAGTAGTCGACTAAAACCAAACCGGGATAATATTTATCTGAGTTGGCCAAATAAAATATTGGTCCAAAATTAGTCCAAAGATTATATTCAGCCGAAATTGGAAATGTCCAATTTTTTATGATGTCCAAATAACATAAAAACTTGCATGATAGCGTGTAGATACCGTAGTATATTTTTTATTCTACAATATAAAATATAGTATTGCTTTTGCGACCTTCTTAGGATGAATTGTGCCTGCGCACCATTGCAAGTGCCAACGATCAATTTGTGACGTGATGCTTATCGAAGCATTAGGATATTGAATTTCAAAGCAAAACTTATGGGCTAAGACAAAATAGGATATTGAATTGTTGGTATTAAAAAATATAGGTTTGTCACTTGGCCCCCCTCGCTTAAAAGCTTGCATCCGCCACTGGCCATGAGCATGATCTGTAGCGATAATGAGACTTAGTGAGGGAAATAACTAATGGAATGCTTGAAATTGGAACTTTAAAACTATTGAAAGTTGCATATGACTATTTAGTAATGTTTCAATAAACATGTTTTTTTTTTTTTTTTTTTCGATAAACATGTAATTAGAAGATCCGAGCTATTTAAAGCGGAAAATGAATTTATTATATTCGTTATTTCTCTTGCCAAATTCGTATACTACAACCATATTAAATTACTTCGGTTAAGAAAACATGTGATGTTTGCTTAATTCTTAAATTCTTTAAACCTTCGAAGGTATAGAAATCCCATCAAGTTTTTACTGGAGTAGAAATGAAATTGGGGAAATGAACATCATCATAAACTTTCTTGCGCGTATGCCAGATAAAAAATTGGTTGGCCTTCTTTGGTGGTGAACAATTCATTTATAAGCTTATGCATTGTTGCAATAACTTAAAACAAAGTCACGCAGGTTATAAACTCATATTGGGGTGAAATAATCATTCTAAAATTATGTCTTTTTTTTATTTTTTGTTTTTATTTTTTTTGAGATTATCGTGGGGAAATAAGCTTTCTAAATTATCCAATCATGAACTCCAAGATGCACCAGTAAGCCCTGTGAAGTGTAATGTTTCAAATTGACCCATGTGATCAAGAGATAATTTCACCTCATTTTTGGAGGCTAAGCTAAAGTTATATTTACATCACATAGCATTTCCCTATTAATTTTTTACTTTTCCTTTCCTATGTTGGTACTTTATATGGCATGAAAGCTTTCAGTATCTCATGAAACAATCAACTTGCAGACTTTAAGGACTTAGGATGTCATCGACAGAATGACCGCATCATTGTGATGATGTTCTATAAAATTTTCTTTAGATTTTTTATTTTTTGTTTACATTTCCTTCACATTTTTCTTGAAGAAGATTCGAAATGGAGGTTAGCTTTGCTAGCTCTTGAGATGAGGCAACTTGCTGGTGTCTGTGAAACCTTCATGTTGTTCATAATGATAATAGCTACATGGAGTTCATAAAAGCTCTTCATTGATAAATGCTGATCTGAGCATTATATGTCCCTTTACTCGTTTTGGATGATTCTAAGTTCCTTGTTTATTTAGAGGCGTTCATATATCCTCAGAAGTGTGATTTGTTAGAGAAGTGTGCTTCATTTCACCTATATCCTTAGACCTCCTTCATGAAAGTTTACAAGTTGGCGGTGGCTTCAAAGTTCAAACCTCTGCTTTCTGTGGTAGTGAATCTATTTTGCAGTTACTGTAGCTTCCAATTAACTTACTGTAGCTTTCAATTGCCATAGCTGGCCTGAAGTTGGTAATGCTTTTATGGTATATTGTATTATCAGCTGTATCTCCATCTCGTAGTGTAAATTTCTTTTAAATCTATAAATAGTTCTTCAACCTTTGGAAATATGAGGCGATATAATATGATTTGATTTTAAAACACCATAGTTCTTTTACTTATTCTTTCATACTGTTAGAAATTTGCCTCCTCTATAGTTACAGCTATTGGTAATGGGACTTCTCTGCCTAAGTTCAAAATCTAGGCAATAGTTGTCATGATATCTCAAGTCTCATTCATCCTTTTATTGATGTTATCACTTTCAATAGTTACCCTTATACCTTAAGAAATGTATGTTGACATAACTTTTGTTGCAGGTCTATGCTAAAGCTGCTTGATGTACTAGTGCAGCTCGATCATCTAAAAAATGCGAAAGCAAGCATACCTAATGATTTTTCATGGTATAAGAGGTATGTTGAATGAGGAATCTTCTATTCTTTTAAAAAATTTTATTATTAACTAGACAAGTAGAAGGATATGGTCAGGGAAGAAGAAATTTTGGTGGAAAGAGCTATTTGATGAAAAGTTCTTCGTGGCAATACAAAATTACTTCATCAAAACACTATCGAAATATAATTTATTACAAAAATAAAAAATAATCTGAGTAGACTTGGATGATTGCCGAAGACGTGATTCAAATATTCTTATTCACATTATCAGTTAAATGAAACTATCTTATTCACTTTATAAATTAAACAAACCTAGCTTAAGTAGATTTTTGTTGCTAGCATAAGCAGCTGTTCTGTGAATAAGTGCATTAGGTCCTTTTAATTTAGTTGTGTGCTTTTTTCTTTGCTTATTTAGGATGTGCTCTGTTTTAAATATGGCTTTGGACGTTTAGGGGCTGTTTACTTCGCGCGGAAGCCTGAGAAGTGAGAAGTGAGAAGTGGGAAATGGATGAACTGTGAGAACTGAGAAGTGGGTGAGAAGTGGTGTTTTGAGTTTCTCTGTTTACTTAGGATTGTGAAGTAGAGGCTGGAAGATAGTTTCTTTGTTTACTTGGGGTTGGAAGTGACGGCTGAAAGATAATTTTTTTGCTTACTTGGAATTGGAAGTAAACTGAGACATAAAAAATATATTATATTTATTTTAAATTTATATTTAAATATTTATATTAAATTATATATTATATCCTATCTTTTGTATGTATCTCTCATTTAATATCTTAAATTTATATATTATAACATATATATTATATTACACAGGATATGTTATATTATATATTTTTTTATTTTATATGTATTAAATATATATCAAATAAATTTTATATTCTTGAATACTAAAAATTATAAGAGATAAGTTCTAAAATTTTAACACAAAAAGTATTGAATAAAAATTTAAAAAAGGTTTATTATTACATATACATGTATTCATTAAAAAAAAAAAAAATTACACATTGTACAAGTATTTCAACCATTCACTACAGTGGTCGCCAGAAGAAGGAGAAGAAATCGCGAGAACAAAACAGAACTCACGCGCGAAGACAAAACGAGTTCGCCCACTTCGCAGCTAAAAGCTGCGAAGCGGGCGAACTCAATTTATTATATACTCGCGGAACTCAGAATTGAGTTCCGCGAGTTCCCGCGGCGAAGTAAACAGTGAAACTGTGTTCTGAGTTCCGAGTTCCACGAGATCCACCAGTTCCGCGCGAAGTAAACAGCCCCTTATGCTTGTGTGGTGGTTGGTTTTGTAGGACGAGGTTCTACAGAAACAGCCTCCTCGCGGAGTGGCTGCGTACATTTTACTCTCCCAAGACTTGCTCAAACGGGACTTATTACTGCAACGTTACCGTTGTTGTATGCAAGCTTGTTTTGCTGCGGTATAAATGCTTTTGTTAAAGATGAAAATATCTCAGTTAATTCACCAATATTTTTGCTGGTCCTTAACTCATTTTAGTGTAGAAGACATTCTCCAAGTTCTTATTGTATTTTGTGTGGAGTCTTTGGAGTTAGACTTTGCACTTCTATTTCCAGAGCGCCATATGCTTCTTCGTGTTTTGCCTATCCTTGTTGTTTTAGCAACATCTTTAGAAAAGGATGGGCAGTCACTTTATAAGAGGATTAAGATAAACCGCCTACTTAATATATTCAAGGTAAGTCTGTCTCGGCCACTGTACTGTGTTTCTAGCAGTTTGCACGTACTGATTCTTTTGGATTAACAATGCTTTTTTTTTTTTGTGTTTGCGCTGAATCTATATATTCTGAAGGTAACTTCGTTGTTGCAGAATGATCCTGTTATTCCTGCATTTCCAGATCTTCATCTTTCTGCAGCTGACATATTGAAGGAGTTATCAATGTACTTTCCAAACTTTTCCAGTCAAACTCGGCTTCTCAGTCTTCCTGCGCCGCATGAAATTTCTCCCAAAGAAATTCAAGAATATCCTTGTAGTAATTAGCATATGGCCTGCTTCACATATCTATATCTTTTCTGCTCATTCTTGAAGGGTTTTTATTTATCTAATTGTCCTCCTATGTTGCATGGATAACATATCTCCATCTATAGGGAAGACTTTTTGACTACGTTGATGTTATCCATTGGAGATTGCTAGCTGTACTAACTAATGATCTTTAAGTTTTCATGTTTTTCACAAATATAAGGGGCGAGAAAATGATTTCAAGCCTTGCTAGTTGCAACCGGTTCGCTGTTTCTAGTGAGATACTTAAACGTTGCTGGACTTACGTTTTTCTTGTGTAAATGAAACGTGAATTGGTTGTCTGCATGCAGCATCTGAGGCGGTCAGATTTATGAATCACCATTCACGCTATATATGTAGGGTTAACAACTTTGTCCCTTTTGCAAGATATTGATGTATATAGCATATTAATTATTAATACAGAATGCAGATTATGCTCTGTTTGGTTACAGAAGGTTTTGGTTTTCCTGCAAACTTCGCTTGATTTTGATCCTTTTTAAAATTTATTTAATTTACTTGTGTAAGGTGGAAAGAGGTTGACAGGTTTGTGAATATATTGCCTTGTTAGATACCTTGACTAATCCACTTACCAGAGGCACTACTTGATCGTAAATCACATTGGGACCTTACGAGGAGAACATGATGACTTTGCAATTCGTTATGCTTCAGCAATGAACCAGGTGGCCTTTTCATTTTTATTCCTAAACATGTACTTACCTACTGCTTTAAGATGGGTTATTTTCTTTTATTATTGGGGTTTGATGGGGATCTGCGGTTGAATGTTGAAAGCACTTTAGAAGTTATTTGAAATGAACTAATTTGTTGAAGATGTGTGTTAGAGTAGGCTGTGTTTTGTTTGGGGGTAAAGGAGTGGTAATTGTTACTCGGGTAACGATTACCACCCATTACCCCCGTTTGGTTCATGGCTAGGTTGGTACCCATGGGAATATTTTACCCCCATTGGGGGGTAAATCGGTACCCACCTAAATAGGTGGGTACCGATTTACTAGGGTAAAATCTTACCCTCGCCGCGAGCTCACCCCCACAGCTCGTGGCGCGCCTGCTCACTCCTCACCGCGCCTCGTCTCCTCCTCGCCGCGCCTCGTCCGACCGCCACCTCACCGGACCTCGATCCTAGATTCATCCCATCTTGCCGCCTGCTCTACTCACGCCGCGCACCGCAATGCCTCCTGCTCCGAGATCTCGCCGCGCCTGCTTGGAAATCTCACCGCGCCTGCTCGCGAATCTCCCCGTGCCGCACCTGTGACCTCCGACCGCTGGTGTTCGACGTCGCAGGAGCGATTTGCGCCGCTCTGGTCTTGCCCCGAAGTTGTGAACCCGCCAGATCTCGTCGTCCAGCCTTGATCCGAGCTCGATCTAGCTGCGCAGCTCAGTGCGTTTGCCCCTAGCTCGCCGTGCTGCGAGGATCTGTGCTCGATCTCGCCGCGCCTGCGACTCCGTAGAAGGCCGGGTAGCTCGCCTCTCTCTGCTCGATCTCGTCTGCCTAGATCTAAGCCTGTAGCACGCCGCGCCTACTGATCCATCGCCAGCAAGGTATTCGCCGCCTTTGCTCTCGATTCTCTGCCTCCTGTTACTGATCCCGCCTCGAGCAAGGTATCATTTCCGCATGTTGCAATGTGTCAGAGACTTATTAGATGTGTTAATTATTAGATGTGTTAGATGTGAATTGTGTTAGATGTGTTGTTAGATGTGTTACTTGTTAGATGTGAATTGTGTTAGATGAAAGTTAGATGTGTTACTTGTTAGATGTGATTTGTGTTAGATGTGTTAATTGTTAGATGTTTTAGATGTGAATTATGTTAGATGTGTTACTTGTTAGATGTGAATTGTGTTAGATGTGTTAATTATTAGATGTGTTAGATTAATTGTTAGGAATGAGTGTTGATTTTCATATTTATTAGATGTGTTAGATGTGAATTGTGTTAGATGAGTTAATTATTAGATGTCTTAGTGCTGATTTTAATATGTGTTAGATGTGCTATATGTGAATTGGTAGGAATGTAAGTGCTATTTTCAAATGTATTAGATGTGGTACTTGTTTCTGCTTTGTAACTGCGATTGTAGATGTGAAAATGTTGACGTATATTGGATGCGGTGTTGATTGTTCAATTTTATTTGATTCTTTATAGATGGCACGTAAACCATTATCGCGAAGGCAAAAAAATATTGTTTTAATGATTTGTTATGTGACGATACGAACACAGCTGATGGTTGCGTGGTTTCTTGTTTTATACTACCTATTGGAGGGCATGAAACCAAGTCGAAGGATTATGTCACGATCAAAAGATACTGTGACCCAAGGGTTAAGAACATTGGGACATTTTCTTAAGGATGATAGAACTTCCATTGACCTATTGAGAATGGATCGATGGTCGTTTTATAAACTATGCAATATGCTTCGTGATAGTGGGGGATTACATGATTGAAAATATATGAGTCTCGAGGAAATGGTAGCCATCTTGGGTAGTTAATACCCTTGTTTGTTTTGCGGTTAACTGTTACCCATGTAACCGTTACATGGGTAACAGTTACCCGCAAAGCAAACATGGGTATTAAATACCCATGGAATTGTTACTCGTTTGACAAACGTGGGTAACTGTTACCATCTTGTTACCCAAGTAAAGTCTTTACCCAGGTAAATAATACCCTTACCCACAAACCAAATGAGGCTTTGGTGATTTGTAACTTAAAAAAGCAGCATCTTCATTCTTGTAAATAAATTTCCAAATGATGGTTAATATTTTTTGCTTTATGTGGTTTATAACTTTTTTGAACCGATTTCTCATTTGTCGAGATATATATATATATATATATATATATATATATATATATATATATATAAAGAGAGAGAGAGAGAGAGAGAGAGAGAGAGAGAGCGAGAGAGAGAGAGAGAGCTGGGCACCTTGTAGAGGATGTTCATGCACGCGTGTTTCGATGTGTGAATGTTAAAAGTCTTTGTTTCTTAATCAGATGTATGCATTTTCCTCTAGGTATTTTTAAAGTTATTTATTTATGGCTATTGTAACAAAGCAAAAAATGCTTATCTAGTTATTGTCTTTGTCTAGATTGTAATACTGAAATCTCTGATGCTGCTGATGGTGAGTGGTCAAGGGAAGCAAAAGGAAATATGTATGACATGATTGTTGAGGGTTTTCAGCTTCTTAGTAGATGGACCAGGCGAGTGTTGGAACAATGCGCTTGGAAGTTCTCTCGGCCTTGTAAGGATCCTGCATATGCAGAATCTCATGAGGCTTCAACTACATTCTTTGACTATGAGAAGGTTTTTCTTAACTCCCTTCATTAGTATTTGGCAAAGTTGCATTGTTAGGCCGAAGGTCCTACGGAAATAGCCTCTTTCGGGGCATGGCTGCGTACAGTTACTCTCTTCAGATCCCACCCTGGCGGGACTTATGACTAGGATATTGTTGTTGAAGTTATATTTTTCTTATGTGTGCTCCTCGTACTTCATCCCATATCTATTCAATTTTATGACAATAAACGTGGAAGTTAATGTACTTAAAGTTCGATTAGTATCTGGGTGAGAGAATGTCCAATAATAAGCCCGTAAATACTTCACATAATCAGTATACTAAGTATCTGGAATCATACTTGAGTGGAACATTTGGCTCCATTTTGACCTTCATATTCTAATGAGTGCTTAATACCGTATTATTCATAATTTGCTTTGAAGATATTTTGTAGTGGTATTGTTTTTCTAATAATTAACTAAGTTATTTGTTTTAGTTTTTGTTATGATCCTTTTTTTCACTCATATATATATATATATATATATGAGAGAGAGAGAGAGAGAGAGAGAGAGAGAGAGAGAGAGAGAGAGAGAGAGAGACAGAGTATCATTCGACATAAATGTAGTGAATGATTAACGTTCAAAAAGATTGGCTCAAAGGGTTGGTCAACTTATTTATCCCTACTCCACAATAACCTATTTCTAATTGGTCCATGATCCTGGCTTTAAACGAATTTCCCAACTGAAAGTCGGAACATCAACACTTTTAGGTTTCAAATTGTAGCAGCAATTATTGGGTGCGATTATGTGTCATGGACCCACAATTTTAGCAATCTGTAACAAGCTTGAAATTTATATTAGCAATTGATATATGACCTAAAAGTGTGTTTTCACAAAATAAGCTGCTATTAATCATCTAAATTTAGGTAGATATTGGAGATAGAAATGTTGCTTTTTACTCCAAGTTTGTCTTTTGCAGCAAAAATTGGTAGTTGAGTGGGAAACAATTTTAAAATGTTATACAAGTCTAGAATTTGGGGATTGGAATTCGATAAAGCATGCATACATTATTGGGTTGTAGTAGAAAATATTAACTTTAGTTATGTAATAGGAAATATTATGTTAGTTGGAAAGTGCTATATAATAGACACTATTCTATTAGTAGGAAAGTAGAAAAATAAGGGAATTCTTGTATTAGAAATGAGTTATATTAGGAGAGTATTATTAGGAAATATTTAGAAGAAATTTATGGTAGAATCTAGAGGGATATCTTTTATAAATAGACAATGTAAACCCTTCTTTGAATTATGGAAGAAATAAAGTAATTTTAGTTACAATAGTTTGTAGAGCCGCCACCGGGCTGCCGGTGTCTTATCTTCGCCGCGTCCGGGCCGCCGACGTGAGCCGATCCGAATCGGTTCATAACACTTTATTTCTATCTTTAAATAAGATTTGGCTGGGTGCCTCATAAGTAGTGCATCAGCTCTGCTATGTATAAAACTGGGCTGGACCGGCTGGTATCTCGTAAGTAGTTGTGTCAGCTCTGCTAGGTTTGAATAATGTGGATTGAGCTAAACTTAAAACCACCCAATCCAAGATAATATTTAAGTCAGATTTTTTTCATCTTTCAACTTTTATCGGCTTTTTACTGATTTTTAACTTATATGCATGAGGTTGTTTTAGTACCACAATTATTTGGAAAGATTTGGTTATTTGAAGTGGCATAATTTAACAATGTATAGTTTGATTTGCACATGTGCATGCACAGCCAAGTAAACTTAATCCCATGCAGTACCTGGAGTTCTGATTTATCTTGTGGCATTGTCACTGTATCACTTTGGTTTTAATTACTGTTTTACAAACCTTGACTATGTAGGGTGACTTTCTCGAGCTGGGAAATCTTGTGCTTCTATACTTCTTTTGTTGTTGTGATCGTCTCTCTCTCTCTCTCTCTCTCTCTCTCCAGCTGATTTGCTGCATGATCTATTCAATTTTTTGAATTACCGTTTCTTGCGATCCTTATTTTGATTTGCACATGCATGTATCTTTTTGTTTAAGTTTTATGGTATAATTGGCATATGGTTAAGGATATCACATGTTCAACAAGATTGTTCTTGCTTTGCTTTGATTTTTTAAACAAAAATGTGGGACTGTTATCTTTTAATGCTTATGTTACACAGGTAGTGTGTTGGAATTACTCTATGGATGAGAGGAAAGCTTTGCTTGAGCTTATTAGCTATATAAAGAGCATTGGATCTTTGATGCAACGTTGTGATACGTTAGTTGCGGTTGCTTTATGGGAGACAATTCATGCGGAAGTTCAAGACTTTGTGCAAGATAAACTAAATGACATGCTGCGAACACTTTCCGTAAAAAAAAGACTTATCTAGGTATATACTGTTAC
This sequence comes from Xerophyta viscosa, assembly GCA_002076135.1. Lineage (NCBI taxonomy): Eukaryota > Viridiplantae > Streptophyta > Magnoliopsida > Pandanales > Velloziaceae > Xerophyta > Xerophyta viscosa. The sequence goes on from MJHO01000001.1 coordinate 2,203,101, forward strand.
TACAATCCATTGTCTGCTGTTAAAGTGGATTAATTGTTCAATATTTTATTCAAAAAAAAAAAAAAATCCAATTACGGTCTAAAATGAAAAGAAAAGAATTCACTTTTGTGCTGTAAAACTTTGAGCCTTCAGTACCTATGTGTCCCTAATCAGTAGTATGGCTTCCAGATGATGTTAGTCACTTGTCCCATTTATAGCTGCTTTCATTTCTTGTGGTATTCATTTTAAAATTTTAGACATTACAATAAATGTACAAAGAAGTAACTTTTAAAGGTTAAGCCAGCTTTTGGTGGCAAACGTACTCTTCCATGTCATTCATGATATTTACGCTAGGCATGAGGCCACAAATTTAGTACTATTGTCAGTTTTTTTTTGTTCTCTCTATATCAGTGTAGGGCACTAGGGGTGAAAATGGGCCGAGCACCACTAATATCAAGCTCGGCTCGATTGGTTTAGGCCCGCGAGTGTAACGAGCCTAAAATAGGGAAGCTTGTTTAGGTTCACGAGCCTTACGAGCCGAGTAACACGATGCTCAGGTTTGGCTCGTTTAATTACTCGAGTTGAAATCAGTGCTTAAACTCGACTTGAGCTCGAGCCGAGTTTAAACGAGTTTGAGCCCGAGCTCCTAGTGAGCTGCTCGACTCGTTTTCACCCCTACTGGGCACTGACTTTTAAGGTCCATGATATCCTCTGTGTAGTAGGGTTAGATTACAATATGCTTGAAAAATGGCTCTTCAATTAGGTTGACAATCTACTTTATATTTGGCATTTTCTATGATAGTTAATCTAAATGCTATAATAGAAGTACCAGGAAATGAAAGGACATGAATGAAAATTTAAATTTGTGCAACTTCTCAGGGCAAGCAAGAGCAGCTTGGAGAAGGACTAAGAACTGTAACTACATTTTTCTGGAATACCTGTTTATGAGCTGGCAAATTTCAGATGTGCAAAGTTAAAATCACAAAGAAAAGGAAAACTAAACTATTCACAACAAGCAATTGACATTTTAGACACACTAGAGAACCTTTCTGATAAATTAATTCCATATCATGTGGGAAATGTTGTGGTTTGGAAAAGTAATGCATTTCTGTTGGTTGTGGTTGCAAGCGAGTCAAGATATAACTAAGAAAAATCATATAGGTAGTTAAGTTTTTTATCCCTCAGATCTCTCAAGGTGTCACGAATTCAAACAAGGTATGACGGTTTCAAAAGGAGGTGTCACAGATTCAAAACACTTTGTCGAGCTTTCAGCAAACGCTCACGGATTACAAAATAAGGTTGTCTAGAATTCGGATGTACCTAAGTGAAATAAAACTTTGTTTTAGGGGATGCAGTTGTAGTTTCCTGAATTATAACTCTGTTGCTTAATGAGCAACAGTATGGGTTTACATTCGTAGTTTGTGCATCTTTACCTCTCGTTACAGACATTTGATCTGTTATGGTAGTTGTACATTTTCCAAATTGTATGGTACTCACTTCTTTGCTTCATATGTTCGCACATTATTCGTATGTTCTTATATTAATGTAGTCTATTGCTTGGTTCTAACTTCTGACATTTATCTTCAATATTGTTATTTAGGATACTTTCTGATATGCAGACCCTTTCTGCGACTGTGGGCTTTGCACAGGATAAGACGAACTCTATCACCTGTGCGTGAATTGAGTTTTCTAGCTGCAATCACCTCGTAATAGACATCCCAATTTGTAACATTTGAATTCAGCCAAGATAGCAGAACTTCCACATGAAGTTTCGACCTCAAGCCGGAACAAGCGTAAAGCAAGGCAGCACTGTAAACCCACTAGTAGAGTCCTTAGTTCTTCTTCATGAACATTCAACTTAGGAAACCTTAATTGAGAAAGCATATACCATGCTTCCATTAACATTCCTGACAATGCCATCTAGACCGACTATCTCCTGTGTAATGCTTCGAACTTGTTTAATTGTTCACTGCACTACTAGAAGATATTAAGTGATTGCTCTTGATGGCAATTAGCTGTTTGGAGGTGAATCATATTGAGGAAAACAGTAAGGCAATTAATTTTTCAGAACTCGAGATCTTTGTTACTAGTTCCTTAACAAACAATTCTAGTTTATGTTTTGGTACACTAATAATAGACGAATATAGCTCATATGCTTGTGGTTTATTAATGAAGTAGCAGTATGTTAACTCTGAAATAGGTAAGCATGGTTTGCTGTCAAAAATAAAGGTAAATAGGTGAGTTAGCTGCGTGCCTTTTTATCTTGTTCAACTGGTTATGGTTCATTTTGCGTGAAAATTAAAACCAGTAAAAGAGGAGTACCGATGCTGAATTTTCTTCTTTAATGCTAACAAATTTGTCACAGGTAGATCTTTGCTTCGATCAGCTAGTTTACAAGCTCAGTGAAATTATCTTTTCACATTATAAGAGCTGTGCAGCAATGTATTATCTTGAGCTCTCCTTTCCGGAAACAGTATTTCATTTGATTCTGGTTTCACTAATGTTCTACATGTATATTTTGCAGCGAATTGCTTGATCAAGCATTCATCTTTGCTGCTGATGATGCTGTGGCATACACTGTTAAAGCTATGAGATTCACAGAACTGCTTAAGCTAAGAAGGGTGAAGGTATAGTTGGACTTATTACCTTTTAAGGAAAGGAAATACTATGTCCTTTTTATGCTTTCAGCGCTCTGAAAGCTGCTATCATGCTTTATATGTTAAAGAGACAATGTTTTTATTTTTTTGCAAATTAGACTTTGCTTTTGATCAATTGCGTGATGTAGTTGTTTGATTGCTGATGTTTTCTCATTGTGGTATGCCTTGTCGATCCTAGTGTGGCAAATGTTACCATCATGTTCTTATTAAATGCTTTGGGAACTTAAGTTAAATACAAGAATCAAACGTGCTTATCCATATAATTGTGAAGAATAGGTTATCTCCGGAAGTGCTCGAGGAATGGAACATGCACTTTATATGGTGACTCTCTTTTCATTTTATTCTGATGTAAAAGTATAAATTTGCTTCTACAAAATCATTCAAAAGAAATTATGCTTTAATGTATACACTATTTTCATTTTATTCTGCTGGCCTGATTCTATATTTTTTTTTTCCAATCTTGGTTGTTAGTTATGAACCTTAGGGAAGTGCTATGCAGGTTATTTATGCATGCCTAATTCTAATATATGTTTTTGAATTTATTTTCTGCTTATTGTGATGCGCTTCATTTCACTATATTTGAAAGCATAATTGAAAATGTCACGACTAGGGGTATCTTTAGCCACTTTCAACATGTTTAAATCCAAGTGTTTCAATATCTCTATGATGAAGTTATTATGTTCATCCTTGTTTTAGTTGACCTTGTGCTGCTCTCGCTTTTCTCTTTTTTGGGTCCTTGTAGTTTGTCTGCCTTTTTGGATTTCTTTTGGTTTGGCTAGGGGTTGTTTACTTTGAGTGGAAAGTGGAAAAGTGAAAAGAAAGTGGAAAGAAAGTAGTAGAGTGGAAAGTGAAAAGAAAGTAGTGAGATAGAAAGTGATGGAAAAGTGATAAGAAAGTAGATTTGAGTTTTCTTATTTACTTTGTATTGTAAAGTGGAAAGTAAGTAAAAATTTTTATTTATAAAAAATAAATTTTAATTATATTCTTTAATAATAACTAAAAAATAATTCTTTAATAATAACTAAAAAATAATTTTTAAATTATAGTTTTAATAATAATTTAAAAATAATTACTATTTTATTTATTAATTAATAATTAAAAATTATAATATAGTTTATTTAGCTAATATTATTTAGTAATTTTATTTATTTATATTTTTAGAAAATAGTAATAAATTATTTAAATCATTATATAATTAGAATAATATATTTATTATTTATTATTTGTAGTAATTTGCTTGTTATTGTTATTGTATTATTTATTATTTGTAATTTATTTATTATTAAAGAATATAAATTTATTATTTTTATTATTTATTAAAAATAATTTTTTTTTTATTATTATAAATTTTTTATATTATTTGCTAGTTATAAATATGTTAATTTATTTATAATGATATATTATATTTAATTATTTTAGAAATAATAATTATTAATAATCATCACTAAATGCTAATGACACTCACTTTCCTCCCACTGCCCTCCCACTTCCTATCTTTTGGTGATAAAGTTAAAAAAATAAAAATTACATAGATGGAAAGTGAAAGGAAAGCCAGTTATTCTCTTTTTCACTTTTCTATTTAAAGAAAATACGGAAGCCGACTTTCCAACTTTCTATTCACTTTCCTTTTAAAGTAAACAAAGAAACTGATTTTCCAACTTTCTCACTTTCCTACTTTCCCACTTTTCTCTCCAAGTAATAGGCCCTTAGTGTTTTAGTTTCTCCTTGTTTTTCTTGAGTGTTTCCTCCTATGTATGCACTTTCCTTCTGCATTGTTTTTTTTTATTGTGCATGTGTTACATGGATATTTCTTATCAGGCTGAGGGTCCTATAAAAATAGCCTCATTCGGAGTATGACTAGATATAGGACTGAGCATTCGGGTTAACTCGAACAGACCCGAAGTTCAAAAGACCGATCTGAACCGAATTATATAGACCGAACTTACCTGAATTTGCTTCCAACATGAACTAACCCGAATCGGACTATAATTCGGGTCTGTTCGAGGCGACCCGTATTTTAGTGTTCTTCTTCCTCCTCTTTCTCAACATATGTGAAATCACAATAGGCCGTATAGGGAATTCAGATAACTTATATAACAAGTTCAGTAACATGTATATACCTTATGTCCTCACATAAACACAGATATCGACCATAACCTAAATGCCAACACAAACAACTACAGACATTTGTTTACTGTGTTTACTCCGATTAGCTGGTGATCAATCCTAGTTTGTCTCATAACTTCTTTGGTGATCAATCCTAGTTGTTTACCCCAATTTCCTTCTGTTTATTGAAATAGTTATGTACCTTATATACTATATTACATAAATAAGAGCTGTTAAATTGGGTATAACCAGATCGACTTGGCAATGCCCAATATATGAACCCGAATCACTAAAATTTCAACCAGAACCGAACCCGAGCTGAACAGAAACCAACATTTTGCTTTATTTCGGGTTGGGTCCCTTTTTGGGATAATTTCGGGCAATTTACAGCCCTAGCTGAGTATATCTACCCTCCAAGATCCTGCTCAGATGGGTTTTTCCACGGAGCCGTTGTTGTTACTAGTTTTGTTTGCCCCGTCCAGCAGGTTAAAGGAATAAGTTCTTTGAAATTTTTGTTACACCCTTTATGTTAATAAATTTGTTCAGATATAGTTTCAAATAAATTTTCCTTCCAACATGTTTGTGGATTTCTTTTAAATGCATTTAACTGCATTTAAGTTTAGTCAGCCGTCCATGTAGTTAAGTTGCAGCTTGGTTACTTAAATGGCTACATAAGGTCAGGTCCATTTATAACATAGGAGCCAATTGTAGCCTGTAAAGGTACTAGCTTCCTACTATAGACATGACATGTTTGTAGCATGTAAATTTTTTGCTACTGGTCCTATCTTTTGCTAATGTCTGTGCAACAACTATCAAAGTCGTTCCCCAAGTTTTGCCTTCCTCCCAATATGAAAGACACATCAACAGATGTAGACTAGAAGTGTGCCAACTGGGCCTGGCCAGAATCAGAACCAACTGGAGCCATACAGTTCAGTTAGGTTGTAGGGTCTGTCATTTGGTGGTGAAATTTAATGCTTAAGCTAGAACAGGGCTCACTTCTCGTCTCTTTGCTTTTTGTGATTCTCCCTAGCAATCACATGAGTCTAAGTTGATCGACTGTCTGCCCTACTTCCTGAGTAAGTAGCGCCAACACACACTGTTTTTTACATGTCATCTCTTAGTGGCACTTGTTATTCCTAAGAGAGTGAAGTTCAAGATGCCATAACCATGATATCATTATAACTTTTTTTTTGAATACCATTTTCACTTTTAATTTGATTTCTTTTACATGATGTTGGCTCATGTTTCAATCAATGCAGCTTTTGGGACGGACTATCAGTTTGAGAATCTTGATAATTCAAAGGATGAACAAAATATTCAGGCAGAACTTTGACTTTTTGTTTGATCGCTTTGAAAACAAAGACATATGTGCTGTAGTGGTAAGATTAGATGTATTTATTTTATTTTGTGAAATAATGTATTGACGGCAACTTCTTGCAACTATAGGAATTACGACAGCTCTTGGATATTTTGAGCCTCACCCATAAGTTAATTTCGGAAGTTCTCGAGTTGGACTTACCCTAATGCTCAATGAGATGCAAGAAATCTTTCTCTTGTTTCATATTCAAGTCGTCTCTCTTCTCAGGTTGGATTAGCTTTCAGTATTCATTCACAGTTTAATTTTTTTTATCATAGATATACGTATTTGTTCTTCTTTAACCGATCTAGTGACATTGGTGGCGTTAAGAGTGCGATGGAATAAAGCAGCTCTATGTGCCTTCTCATTTTCCTTTTAAGGGACAGATATGGTTATGCTAGTTGTTACTTCTTATCTGGTCATAAAATTAGGGGATAAAAATAATGTATTAAGCATAGCAAGAAAATCCTTTTTCGAAAAAGTGTATATAGCGGGAAGACTACCTTTGACCTTTGGCCTATAAACTTATCTAAAGGCACTTGTAGTACGCAAAAGCCTAAGTATGTCTTTGGAGTAATGAACATAGACCGAACTATTCTCTAGCCCTGAAAATTAGTTATTCCGGATGAAAAGTGGTGCATTAGAACTAAAACTTACAGACTGCAGTATCTTTGGAAGACAGAACAAGAAGGCCTTTGACCTTTTTGTTAGATTCCTAACTATGTCTTATTTGTTAGTTTCTTGACAGTTGCTTTATAATTAGCTGATCGGTTTAATGTTTGACAATATAGCTCCCGAAAAGTTTTTTTATTCTTTTTATTTTTGACCTTAAGCAGTTATCTTACATGTTTAATTTGTTGAAACTTGAAATTGGCCTTTGCTTAATCGTAATTATTTTGCCATGCTTGTTTGAGGTGCTGATTCTTACCCTCTTTGTGTTTTACTCATGCAGCTTCTCTTTTTCTATTCTTCTTAATTTTGCGCTGATTTTTTCTCTCTTTGTGTTTTACTCATGCAGCTTTTCTTTTTTCTTATTCTTCTTAATTTTGCGCTGATTCTTACCCTCTTTGTGTTTTACTCATGCAGCTTTTCTTTTTCTTATTCTTCTTAATTTCTGCCAGATTTGGGAGGAAATGCAGAATGACTTCTTGCAAAACTTTATCCTTTGTAATACCACACAACGATTCGTTCGCTATTCTAAAGGGGCTAAGCATGCTCGGCCAAGAGCAGCTATAGCTTGTGCCAAACCTTACTTGTGTGGCTCTCAAGTAAGGAGATAACCTCTGAATTTATTTATTGGATTATATGAACTATTCAATTGCTTCATGTTTGTTCTATCTTTCTCTCTGTCTTCTCCATCTACATATAAGATATGAATGGTGAGCATGTTTACATGCTGGGCTGTATGCTCGATGCGGTTGCATGGCTAAATTGGCCTTGCCGGCCGTAATCCCAAAAAGAATTCACTAGAGTTTCTGTCTCCTCTCTCTTTCTCTCTGTAATCAGCGAGGATAGCGACAGTCGTGTGATCTTTTGTTAACCCTTGTTTTGTTGATTTTACTTTTCGTTCTATAGATTTTTAAAATAAAATTATTATTGTTACGAGTTCAGCTTGGACATGCCTAGATCCGGATTTACCAAAACTCAGCTCGGCATGGTAGGTTCATGCTTATAATTGGATGATAGAGTTCACTTTTAAATAGCGTGATGTATTATCTGCCCTTAAACGTAAATTGCAAAGTCATTCTAGTAGTTTGATGAATATTTTCTTTTCCGATTTGACTTTAAACAGCATAGGACGGCCATAGTGAGTAGGGCCATGATTTTAGGTGCTGGACGGTATGTGCCTATTTCGGCAGTAGTCGGCACGGCATGAACGGGCACCGCATGTGCAAAAAAATGAAATGATTAGGTAACCTGTAGGGCATCATTCTTTTTGCTTCTTTGCAAATGTCTCAACTCCCAACATTAAGGCTTTACCTTTTCTCTCAGTTCCTTCTCTGACTTGGCAGCTGCATCACTTCTGTTACTTCATGTTTCTTAGAATAACCTCTGAAAAATGCAATGATTAGATAATCATGTCATTTCTTTCATGAGCCCGCATGATAACAAAATGTTGGATGCTAAAGTCCATGCTTACTAAAGTTATAAGGAGTTTCATCGAACTAAAATTAGCTTAAGCTGTTAGGTTTTTCGTTCTGTTCGTTTTCCATTTTACTTTGAAAAATAAACCGGAGTTTATATATCTGCAATACATGTTTACAGTGCGCTATGGTATACTTGCAAATGATGTTTAACTGATTGTCATAATGTATTGTGTATGAGACACCTTCGGTTCGTTACTTAGGCATTTTGGCGAAAAAGCTAGTTGACATTAGTAAACTAGATATTTGGATGTTCATTATTGTTATTTCATGTGATTGATGCTTTCTTCTTTAGGACTTAAATTTGGCATATCAAAGTCTTGCAGAACTCTATGGTGAGTTCTTTGGCCTCCAGCATATGCTGGCTGTTGTTAAGCTTTTAGAAACCTGATCTTTGCCGTGGATTATTAGAGCTCTTCTAGATCATATTTCGAGCAAGGTAACATCCTATAAGTGATGCAGAAAGATGCAATAATTTTCTCTAACTTCCTCTAATTTCAGTAATTATTGTTTGTCCGAGTTTAATTTGGCATAATATTTATACTGGCCACAAAAATAGAGTGCATACCTATGCGCTGTCAATAATCTGAGACAGTTAATTATAATTATCTGGTTGAACTTTCAGTAATGACTGTAGATGTATATAGAAACCTCCAAGATGTCTGCATTATCTCCTATCAGGTGTTTTATACGAAATTTCTTCTTTGCAATATATTTGGACCGTTTGTATTACGTTAATACTTGGTTGTATACCAAAACGTTTTTTTAAGAGAAAATACGTCAATGGGTAAAAGAAGTTAATGTTATATTAGATTCAACACTAATGGAAAGATTGAGATTCATCTATACATGATTAAGTCTAGGGTTGTTATAGGCGCCATAGGCTTTTGCGGCAGCCTCTGTCTGAGGTAGGGAAGGTGCGTCTGGACGCACGACAAGAAAAAATCCAGGCCCCCCCCCCTTGAAGGCCGTCGGTTAATTTTAAAAAGAAGGGAATATGACCCTGTGAATACTCCATCTCTCCCCACCATGTCGCCAAAAATGAAAAAGACCCTTGCCCCGCCCGTGCAGAAGTGAAGAAGAAGATAAATCTGCTGGGAAATGGGAGGAAGCAATAGAAGGAGAAGAACAAATAGGACAATTATGTTTTGGTTTGTGTTTTTTTTTTTTTTCTTTTGGGTTATAAGCTGCATTTGAAGGGCAACTTTTGACGGTCTTTCACAGCCTGTGAAAGAGCTGATCTTGTTTAACTATTTGTTGCAAATTTTTCCCAAAAAGTCATCTAATTAAATATTTTGAAAAAAATGTTTATCTGAGTAATGTTTTAAAAGAATGTTCATCTGATCAAATTATAATGACCTTAAATTTTGTTGTTTGGTATGTATGACTTCAAATATTAAGTTTGTTATTTTAATTGATATATATGACTTCAAATATTAAATTTTGTTTAAATTAATGTTTTTATGTATATATTTATATCCCAGAAGAAGTGTATCTCGTCTTTATCAAGTGCGTGCCACGCTCTGCACCTTCTGCCTAGGCTCCAAACCACCTTGCGCCTTAGTGCGTTTGCGTCTTAGATTAAGGCTAAATCCGGGCCTTTGCTGATGTCGTCAACGTACTTGGTGCTTGCAACCCATATGTTAATTGGCCCTTTTAGCGTCAGTGATGTACACTATCCATCGATGCATATGTGAACAACATTTACGTTTGTCTCTTCTTAGATGCTTTGTCACAACTAAACGTCATTGCTATGATAAAACTGCTTTCTCACTAAATGATAGATTTAAATTAGGTGTAATTAGAGTCCGACATTAGTCTCATTGATGCACAGTATCCATCGTTGCATAAACATGCGACATTTATGTTTGTTCCTTCTTAGGTGGTTTGTCACAGCTTAACTTCATTTTTATGATAACACTTCTTTCTCACTAAATGTCAGATAACGACAATGGTACCGAAAGTTAGTGGCCTACAAGAAACATTGCCTAAATCAATTGGGCTTCTACCCTTTGATAGTGGCGTAGCAGGTAAAGTATGGAACCAAAGTTCTTTCCGCTTAACGTAAAGCAATTGCTTGCTTAATTTAAGTCCAAGGAGTATTGTTGTATTCCTTGTTTCTTGTTATTGAATTTCCAATGAAGTCTTAATTTAAGTTCTTTTCTTTATTTCTGTCTTTTATGTTTTCTTTCATTGTTAGTTCGGATTCTTTATAATGTGAATGCACTATCTAAGTCGTTTGATTTTACAGATGGCTAGAAATTCTGACTCCTCTCAATTAGAAAAAATAACTAATGCGATATTATGTAAGTGTATCCAAAAATTATTGTAGGAAATTGTGGCTGAAAATTTTTGTGCTCTTTATTCTTTCTTTGATAACTGTTCCCAGGAGTGCAGTTTAACCTCCTGTTAGTTTAAAGAGTTAGAGTAATGCAGGCTCCATCAAGGTTCTTCTTCATGTAAGTTATTAGTCTCATTAAAATTCAAGTACATAAGATCAAGCTTTAAGGTGCCGTCTCGTGCCGCATTTTGATAAATCCCATACTCGAGACATGCCGAGCGTGCTGATGGTGCCGTGCCAATGTATATTTAGTTGTTATTTTTAAAAATAAAAAATTAATCTAAAAATTCAAATATAAAATTTTTCAGCACGTGCCGTGCCGTCAACTGCTGGAGCAGGCACGTGCCGCCCGGCATCTTAAACCATGCATAAGATAGTATATTGCTATATATTCAGACTCATTGAATATTTTTCTAGTGTGGTCCTGATAGGTTTATTGTTTCAACAGGAAAGTGTTGGCTTGTCATTTTGTTGAAAATCTGTGACATTCCCCTAATAAGGCTCTATCTTGTTACTACAGCATTCTTCCAAGTCCCACTTCCATATTTATTCCTTGTAGTTACTGAATCGATTAAATTCTTTCTCCTTTAGATGCAGCTATTAGTTAAGTAATCTTGGCCATTATGTTAAAAAGATTTCACATCTTTGTTTCTTGTTATTTCATGTGCAACACAGTATTTGCTCAGAATCTTGTGGCTGTGAACTTTATCGTTCCTTGTTGTCAAGCTGAGTCTTTTTTAGGTTTATCACTTTATCGGCATAGTTATAAAACTTTACGATAAAGCAGGAGTTCTTGTTCACAGACAGAAAACATATTCCTTACTAATGTTATTGGAAGTGGCCTCATTGCTTCTGAATAAGCATGAATGGGTATTGCTTTTTTTGCTCAATGGTTTCATTTAAGGAAGAGGCTTAAACTCATTGTCTTTTTCACTTCTAGGTCATAGTTGCACTTTAAGCAATGTTCCTGTTTTTGTACGTAGCTACTTGCCTATATCTTGTTGGATTTGCAAAAGACTTGTACTATTTGTTTTTTATGCATATCCTGTATTCTTGGTGGCTTAAACTTTTAATGCACAGAGTATACATATCTGTATGCCATTTGATTGTTCAAAGGGATTGGATTTGCCAATGGGGAAATCCAAGTATTTTTGTCATGCCATGCACTATTTTCAAATTGCTAAGATCAATTTCCTATAATTGCTCAGGTTGTAGTAAAATAGTTCACGAGCAGCTGACTTGGGGAACAAGAGCTGACCTTAAAGCAGAAATCCTTCATGATCTAAAAGAAATAGGAAATGCCTTATATGCGATTAGTCTTTTGGACATCATACTGGTAAGTCAAACAACTTTCTGAAAGCATTTTTTTTTCCAGGGTACCGACTGTATAAAGAGAATACATGATCATTAAGAACAGGATAAAATTCAAGATAAATTATTTTCTTTTCCCTAAAGAGAAGCCTATTTGCTTCAAGGACCTTGTTGCCTACTCTCTGGAAGGGCAACTTGTCATGCTTGTCTGTGGTGTAGGATAATTTGGTTATGATTCCCATTCTAGAGAACTGTTCTCTTTTAGCTTTGGACTTGCCATTACCACTTTTTTACCACTTAGGAGGCATCTTCTCTCTCTTTTCCAACATTAGGATTATTTGTTAACTTCAATATCATTAAAATTTGTATGTTGATTGAAACCATCCTATATTTCTCTCAGAAACAATCAATCCCACAGTAATAAGAAGAGGATTAAATTGACACGATAACAATGTTGTAGTCATGTCGATTATATATGTCTTCTACAATATGTCGAACTCAACAGTAACTAAACCAGTCATATCTTGAATTTGAGTTGATCCTCATGCTTACAAGCTTTACAGTATATGTCGCTGTAAAAGTAACATTTTGTTTGAAGGGCATGCTTGGCAGAAAGATCTTGTTTGGAGTAATATATGACACTAAACCTGACTTCATTTTATGTTTCTTTTCCAAATTTGAGTCTTTATCTTTTGCTAGTTGAGACAGTGGGAGGTGGATACAACCCAGTTCATGCAAACAGCCCCATGGTTAGGACTTACCCCTGGAACTGATGGACAGCTAAAACAGCCACAGGATGTAGGAACTAGCCCTTTCACTAGTTTACTGAAGTCTGCTAGTGCAGCTGTTATGTCAAGCTCCACGTGCTCTAACGTATAACTTTTTAATACCATGGCTAAGCAGGCGGAAGCTGCTGGTGAGTTACGAAGTGTCCTCCTGTGATAAATTGCATGCAGTAACTAATTTTAATGTTGAGGCAGAGTTGAAGTTATATGCATGCAGCACTCAACATATTGACACATAATTGTTTTGCAATTGCATATCAGCTAGTTCTTAATAGCTGGAAAGATGTTGGCTTCAGATGAAGATGAATGTAACAATATTTTTTCCTTTAATCATTACAAGAGCATGAGTGTACAAAAGAAGCAAAAAGATTTAGCTATACATGGATTGTGGACCTTTTTCCATGTTTCTTGCAAAAATCTAGATATAAACACAAGTCTGATATCAGGGCAGTGATTTAGTATATTGACATCGACATGCGATTCTTGGAAACAATGATCTGATGCATCATTAACGTAAACATCAAATGCAAGTGCTTGTACTAAAGCTATAGCATGTATCAAAAGTACTAAGTCAAAGCTCCACAATCAAATTAATATATGATCTAGTCTTTCTTCCCTTATGTACCTATGTTACGCGTCCATATGTCTCAGTGTGCCCTAACAAATTTGTTAAAGAAGCCTCTGATTTCACTTCTCTGTATTATTATGCCTACAGCTTTGAAATATTAATGAGGATGTAGTGATCCCAAATCAAGTAATTTAAAACTGGGGGCCATGCTTCACTTTGCAAATATATTGTGATTCTTATGGTTAAGCAGTCGTTGCTTCTGAGTTTTTTTTTTTTTTTCCTACAGAACTTTTGTATAGAACAAACCTCAACAATGGAAGTGTTTTAGAGTATGCTCTTGCATTTACAAGTGCTGCACTGGACAAGCATTATAGCAAATTGACTGCAAATCCAAAGACAGGCTTCATCGACATTTCAACCTCGAAGGATTTCTATCGCATATTTTGTGGAATTCAGTTTGTAAGTTACATGATGCTTTATATTTATACGGAATACTTGCACATAGTTTACTAGCCTGTAGTTATTTTTTGATATGTTGTCTCTATCCTTCTTTTTCGTTAAAAAAAATAAATAAATAAACACATGGTGTAGGCTCGTACTTAATTGTATGCTTAGTTTCTTGCTAAAGTGAAAAGGATTACCAAGGAGGTCCTCCGTGAAGGTTGTATTAGGTAGATATATCTGAGCATTGTTGGCTTATTTTGTCATATGAATTATGTTCCATTCATTAATTCTTTACGCTAGTTTTGCCTAGCAGTCACAGCTACAAGTTCCTTACACTTAACTATATCAGAAATATTATTGCTTTTCTCGTTACCAAGAGCTTCATGTGGTTGTTTGTTTTTCCATCTCATGTTGTGAACTTTCCGGGTTGGCGAGCTGTCTGTTTCTGTGGCATCCTATCCGCTTTGTCAAATCTAGCTTTTTTGCTATTTTCTTAATAATGCATGGTAGACATCCGGAAATGGTGTAAAAGCTTCATTCGAGTGCCTCAATTTGCTACCTCTGCACTGTATATCTTCTAAAAGTTTGATAAACATTAACTTGTCAATTTTTCTTCTCTAAAGTAAACATCCACTAGATTTTATCGTCCAAAGTTGTCAGTGCCCAAAAGACATTGGGTAATTGAAATCCATCAAGTGAAGATTGGCCAGTGGGTGCTACGTTTGAAGGGCCCCTGCACTACATGCTGAATTATTGCAACAGAGACACTTACTGATAATGTTGTTGGTGGATACTAAACGGATTGTTTGTGAATGTTGGAAGATGTGCTTGTGTCAGCAGTTTGAATTTTACATTCACTTTCATTTCGAGCTTCAAAAAGATGTTACTGCCAGAGATAGCCTAAATAAAAAAACTATTTGTTAAAGGATAATTGTTAGAATATATAAATTGTATCTCTATTATTGGCTCAAGTTTTGAGAGAGTTGGTCGTATGGTGTGAAAGTCAAAGGTGCTTCATTCCATCATTAAACTTATATAATTTTAGGGAAGAAAATTACACCTGTATGTCGACGCATCAAGCAAAAACCATAAGGTAGGTAGTTAGGTAGGAATTTGGAATTTGACTAAGCTGTGCTTCTATGGTTAAACCATAAGGTAGCTAGGTAGCTGAAGGTAGCGGGTCTTTTTGCAACTTGGATATGATTCTTTGATTGTGTGAGGCTTGAGGTCTACAAGTACATAACAAGGGAATCTTCTACATGCGCAGCTGGTTGATTGCACTTGATGCTTCTTTAAGACATTGTTCTCCCTCGATTGAGCGCTTAAACTCTTATCTATTTAAATCATTCTGGTGTAAGCTTCCTATTCTCTTTTTGGAGTTAGTACATAAATTTTCATTTCTGAATTACGTCAATTTTCTCGCACATTGAATATTAAGATTCGGAATCTCCATGACTGAGTTACTTGTTATAGTAACCATATTACCCTTTTAACTTTTGTTAGACCCCGTTATTGCTGTAAGTCAATTATCTATATGTGTTGGATACATATTATGTACAACTAATCTTCAAATGCTTGATGGCTCCTAGATAAAATCTCTCCTGGATGAATTCTCTAGTACTTGGTAGTCTTGACTCATAGCAAACACATCTTGGGTTCCAGGGATATTTGGAGGCGGCTGTTCCTGATCTGCCAAGAAATCAAAAAATGTTGGGTGACTCGGTTGCATGGGCTGGATGTACTGTTACGTACCTTCTTGGTCAGCAGCAACATTTTGAGCTTTTTGATTTCTCTTATCAGCTCCTCAACATTGCGGAAGTCGAATGTGTGACAACTATGCAGCACCATGCATACGATAAACCTAAGGGCTCTCACAATTTGCAGGTATATTTTGTTACCAAGAGTCTTACAATCCTTCTAGGGTCAAATTCACCCTTTATCCCATTTTTCTTAGCCGTACGCTCCCTTCTCTTGGCCTTCATGTCTGTGGTAATAATCTTAACTTGCAGTTTAGTTTTCTTAGTAAATAAAAATTCATATTATACGAAATATCTGTTGTTAGATTTCTTTGTTTTTCCAGTATTTTACCTACATTTTGTTATTTTCAATTTGTACTATTTTCTCAAGTTATCTAGGATGGGCATATAAAGCAATTTTAATAGTGGAGATTGTATATGCCCCTAGCCTTTTAGGTAAAGCTTTGAGATATAATCAAACAATGGGACATGTAGGTTCCTTTAAATGCTTACATATGCTGCTTGATTTGGTCTTTGATTAGATAAGTCATGAGCATGCCATATTGCCAGTGGGTAGGTGATATAAGTGAACTGACAAACAATTAAGTGATAAAGAAAATCGTTAAAGGACAAACAATTAAGTCCATGCTAATAAAGTTCCAAGAGTGAAAATTATTAATTTTGGGGGTGCAGACCCGCAACTAAAAAATGGATTGGCGGTATCTATGAAGGTAGTGGTTTAATAGTCCATATAGCGCATGCGAATATTAATGAGCTGATTGGTTTGAATATATCCTATCAATGGTGCTTAATCTAATTCTCGGGTGGATGAATTGGCTCTACGTAAAATGCAAAAATGAAGGTGCTGCTTCTTTTCAATTTGCTCTGTAGCGTAGAGGGATTTTTTGGTTTGCTGAAGCTTTATTATAACATTTTGTTTGTGTATTCGATAGTATATGGCAACCTGATAGCGACTTAGGGGCAAGCAAACAAGCAATGAAAAATTTCATTAGGACCTTTCACAAATGTACATTGGTAAGGATAAATTTCTCTTGCTTTTTCTCGTTATTCCCAAACTATTTACTTTTTTTTCTCATGACATGCTTTCTTTTTTGAGCAACGAGTAGAAATCCTGCCCCTAAGCCGACCATTAGATTGTTCGCACCCCCCCCCCCCCCCCCCCCCTCCCAAAAAAAAAGAAGAAAAAGAATATGAAGTATAAGTCCTGCCAAAAGTTAAAAGGCTATGCTTTCATAACTTTATTAAAATGATATGATTGGTACATGAAATTCTGCCAAAAGTTATATATTACCGAACTAAACACACTTTTATGAAGGGATACGAAAACCTATTATAAGCTATGAAGAAACCAAGGAGGCTGAACAACCATGTCTTCTCCATGTTGAGAGCTAGCTGTCCTCTCGAAGACAAGGTTGCCTGTGGTATCAAGCAGAGTGGGGCCCCGCTTCATCGAGTTCTGTTTCTTAACACCGACTCTGCTTTGAAACACTTCATCAAAGCCCTTTATCCTGATCATTTATGCGTGACTTGAACACATCAGAGGAGTCTGCTGAACATGCTGATCATTATGCTTAAAACAAATCCTTAAGGACCT
This sequence comes from Xerophyta viscosa, assembly GCA_002076135.1. Taxonomy (NCBI): domain Eukaryota; kingdom Viridiplantae; phylum Streptophyta; class Magnoliopsida; order Pandanales; family Velloziaceae; genus Xerophyta; species Xerophyta viscosa. The sequence continues at coordinate 2,220,144 of MJHO01000001.1, forward strand.
GAGTTTTATACAAGATTGTGGGTGTGGCCTTTTTCATTTCTCCTTATACAAATGGGCAGGAAAACGAGTGACAGTTATCACGCCTTCAGATTCAAAGGAAAGAGTCACAAAAGGACATAGGTCCAGAAGACTACTTGAAGTTGTCATGGAGGTGACAAACATGCTTACAGATGAATAGTTTCTAACATATATGCAGAATCCAATGTTAAGAAAGAAATATTCAATAGCAATTGAGGAAGTTCCCTTTGGATAAAATGGATGAAGCTATTTTGGGTATTGCGGAAGATGGAGGTCTCACAATTTGATTACTCTACTATGAACCTTCGTATGGAGGTCTCACCATCAAGCGTGTGACGGGTAATTTTACCGATCTCGTGTCATGCATGAGAGAAATATACCAACATAGTTATTTGTGCTAGAAGATTTCAGTGGATATCATCCAGACATGGATTTGATACAAACTAGAAATTCATGGCACACCAAAAAAAAAAAAAAAACAAAATTAACTGAATTCGAAGAAACTTCTGTTATAACATAGCACAGCGATGATTGGTTTACCACACAAAACAAGTTTTCCTGTAGGTACTTTTACTACAGATGGTGATCATTAAATAATAAAAAGAGGGAAAAGAGAAGAACACCATATCACTTCAGAATAGTGGCTGAAGGATATTAAAGCAGGTTGGCATTCATCTTCATAATCCATTCACGTAGAAGCCTCCGTGGTGCTTCTATCAGATGAAGTTAGTGTTCTACACAAAAACAAACAAAAAAAATTAAAAGAATAAAAAAAATTGCATAATCATTTTAAAAGAAATTTTTTATGAATATTTGACTAATAAAATCACAGGAAGTCTCTTATTTAGTAGGTGGCAGTTCTACCAATGAAAATATGACAAATTTCTATTACAAAATTCTTCTTTTTTCTCTTTTTAAATCCATTTAAGAATAATTTATAAATAATCTGACTAATTCTTGCTAACTGAATTCATATGAAGTGTAAGTCTTAGTGAGATGTGAAAGATATGTATAAAGCAACTTCCACAAGAAGAGAAGTGAACACAACGGACAAGATTAATTGAAAATGTGTGTTTGCATGACGGGCTTCAGACAGTGAACAAATCATAACTAGGAAGTTAACCAAGTTGTTAGAACACATGAGGCTGTTGGACTTTGTTTACTTCTAATGTTACAATAGATAACCATTTGAGTGCTACTAAAAATTTTAAATTCCCATTTGAAGTGATAACATTATTGTTACGGTGTTTCATACTTGGGAATATACAATTGTGATTGATGCTATAGTAGAAGAATATTGTGAAGTTGAACAATCATCAGCTGGATGCTAGTATTTCATGAATTTCCAACTAATCGGAAGATACGAGAAATATAACACAAGTTAATTGTTTGCAATTTGTTTATTTTAAAGGATATAAGTCAATCTACAAGCAGTTTTCTGGAAATAATGTGTTATTATATTAAAATGAAATTATGAAGATTCAATTGTACCTCTTCTCTATAATGCCATATTCAGCTTTGGCTTGATATGACGCTTGAGAGATCCCCTTTTCCTAAGTCACCAAGTATACTGCCAAAAGAAGATGCCTTAATGTTTATGATCACTTTAATGTTTCTGATGGCTTTCATTCTTCTTTCTTCATAGTCGTTTTTTGTCTCTCATATAATGATCATGCGGCAATTTCATGTCTTTTGCAGTGTCGCATGCGAAATGTGTTGATGTGTTTGTAGGAAATGTTGAGGTATCTCATTATTGAGAACTTTTTGGTTGTGGTACGTGTTTGATTTTGTATGTTCCTTACATGTAAATTTCAGAGTGTTTCTACTAAAAAATTGTTTCCCATGTATCCATCGATGGTGGAACTGTGGCTGTGTAGGTCTTCCTTTCATAAGCAACCCCTCACATGCTGGCGGAAACCAACACAAAATGTTTTTTAAAATATGTGAAGTGGATAAGTACTGACCTAATTAGTAGAGGATATTATTATCTAGCAATGCCCTTATTTAATAGGGAATATGTTTGGTAATACGTTTTTTAGCAAAAAAGTTCATATTTTGTAGGAGTGTAGAGGAGCCGTATATGTAAATCTCCGAAGCATGGACCCCTTCAAAAGTGAGCCAAATTCACATTGGACTCGTAGCGGACTCGGATTTTGCCTAGACACAGGTTAGACGGCTAAGATGCAGGATAGACCATTTTGCTTTTGTTAATCAAACAATAATCCTATTTCTTGCGTCGCGGTTAGGGGTGGAAACGAGTCGAGCTGCTCACGAACAGCTCGTTGTCGAACTCGTTTAAGTTGGCTCGAACTCGAGTCTTGTCGAGTTTGAGCACGGATTTCGAGCTTGAGTAATTAAACGAGCCGAACTTAAATATCGTGTTACTTAGCTCGTTGGGCTGGCGTGTCTAAACGAGCTTATTTTATTCGAGTATCATTTACAGCAAGATTACTTAAGCAAGTTCATGCTCGAGCTCGATCTAATTAATGCAAATGAGCTGAGGTTGGGGCGAGCTCGGCTCGATCGACATGATCTCATCTTAGTTGTTATAACCGAGCCGTGCTCGAGTCGAGTTCAAGCTCAAGATTTTCTGAATCAAATCGAATTCAAGCGCTGAAACTTGTCGAGCTCGAGATAAATCAATCGAGCCAAACTTGTGCTTAGTGGTGCTCGCCAGGAAATCTGCTCGTCTTCATTCATACTCGCGACTTGCTTCTTTGAAGCACTTCTAATGTTACAACAAATACCATTTGAATGCTATTAAAAATTTAAAATGCCCATGGGATCATATCTTCTTTTGAGCTGATCTTTTGAGAACCCGCCGAATTTTTTTTAATCATGATTTTCTTTTGCATTTTTGCTTCTGTACTAATATAAAAGGTATTACTCTTTTTATGTTCTAGTGTTCCATTACCTTTATTTTCTGTTATAGTGATATTCTACAGCATTGAACTTTCTGTTCTAATGTTCTTCTACCAGATTCATGATATAGGTATTGTATCATGAATAAGTTGTCGTTTTCTTGTTTTATTGGGAATTGCCAAATCTTTGCGGTGTCCATGAATTATCTTCGTGCTTCGTAGCTGTAAATCTTTCATTATTGAGTGAAACAATATTTTTATAAAGTGACTTATATTCTTGCAGTAATTTCTATGGATGGATGCCCTTCAAAGTTTCTGTCTCTCATGATGCTTGTCTGATAGTCCTTCCATAGATTTTGTTAAACTTTATCGACATACATTGAACTTATTTGTACAGGTTGAACAGTTATCAGATGAGCAAAATAAACTTTTGCAAACTAAATTGCATAAAGATGAAAATAAAGTAAAGAAACGTATTTGCCTTATGGCCCTCATCCTACATAAAATATAATCATGTGCAGGGTCTTAATTCCTCATCTTCATCTCTTGTGGACTTCAAATGATAAAATCAGAGAGTGGTCAAACGGGAAGGAAGGAAATGTCAGGGCTCTTTTATCAACTCTCCAATTTGTAAGTATGGTTAATATAAAACTTAGCTACAACTTTTCTCCTTAGATTAAAGCTGCTGCTGCTTTTGTCTAACATTTCTGAAAGTGTATCACCAAATATCCCATATTACCAGTAAGTATACTAATTTTTTTTCCTCAAGCTCTGGCCTTTTACATATGTGATTCTTAATTACGATGATTACACCGTTGTGGGGTATATATATATATGCAGCTTATTTTCTTCATTTTTCGATGTAGGTTCCTTGGCCTTATAATGGATGGAAACCAGTTCGACTTGTTGATATTGTTGGAGGAGGTTCTATAAAGAAGGCAAGATCTTCATGTTTCAATCAATATAATGAATTAGGTCCAAATAATTAATGGACTTTACTATCAACCACGGTAAGTTAACCTAACTTGACTCTAATTGGGAATGTAGTTGAACTAGACCAACTCAGTTTGTTTGGGTTCAATACATGCCTTCAAAGACACTGACCCATTCAAACTTTTTAATCTTAACTGGTGTCATTTTAGATAGTACAAGATGTTTTGGTAGCAAAAAATAGCTTTTATACTCATCATTTTCTTGTGAAACTCACTATAAATCATGGAGCAACCAGTAGCCAATGCAAACAAGAGAACAACGCAGACAAGCATGTCTAGGGCCCACATGGAGTCCAAAACCCTTTTTGATAGAGTCCATTAAGTTTTATAGGAAACTAATACTCGGGACTTAATCTTGACCAAGGCAGTTAACTATCAAAGCTTCTACATTATAAGAAAAACATGAAGACAGTGAAGATTAGTAGGCTCAGAATTTAGATACTATAACTGAAACAAGCACCATAACACAGCCCCAGTTGCCCTTCAACAAGTTATTTTCTTCTCTTCAGAATAGTTCAAAACAAAATTTAAAGAGCTGAAGATAGAACCTTTAGAAATTGTTGAGTGCCAGCGCGTGCGCCTGGCGGGTCGAGCCTGCGCGGCGGAGGTTTGCGAGCCAAGTCGGCAGGTTAGAACTGACTCATGCAGGATAGGTCACGTTCGCTGGGCCAGCAAGACTGCCTGGGCTGGGCTGGTTAGGCCATGGCTCACGCAGGTAACACTGCGAGTGTAGATTGTCCCACACCAGTTGGGGCTGAACTTATGTTCGGTTCATATGTGAGGAAACGACTCCTTAGATTGCGGCGTCGCATTTTAAGCCGAGCACCGGTCCTAACAATTGGTATCAGAGCAAGTTTGCGTGCGAGCCACCCGGAGCAGTGCATGGGGGGATTGTTGAGTGCCAGCGCATGCGCCTGGCGGGTCGAGCCTGCGCGGCGGAGGCTTGCGAGCCAAGTCGGCAGGTTAGAACTGACTCGTGCAGGGTAGGTCACGTTCGCTGGGCCAGCAATACTGCCTGGGCTGGGCTGGTTGGGCCCTGACTCACGCAGGTAACACTGCGAGCGCAGATTGTCCCACACCAGCTGGGGCTCAACTTGTGTTCGATTCATATGTGAGGAAACGACTCCTTAGATTGCGGCGTCGCATTTTAAGCCGAGCACCGGTCTTAACAGAAATCATCATTTCCACTACTAATAAGAAGTAGGGATAAAAAGCTAGGGAAACAAATTTATCCCTTACCCTTCACCAGCCTATCTTCTTCAGCAAACACACACTACTTTTGCATTCTTTTTCAGGTTTGCTAGCCAAGTTTTATGCACAAAATCAGTGAATTTCATTAATCTTAACAGGACTTCAGATTTTATTTACAGTATAACATTCTCAGCTTAGAGGTTTTTATTTTGAAAAGTTTTCAGATTCCTGGCTCTCCAAATATGATAAAAAGTGGCTGTTAAAGCCACTCTTCTTATTCTAGCTATACTTGTAGAACTTTTTAACTTCTTTATGATCCATAAAGATAAAAATTTCCAATTCAGATGAGGAGGCTTAAGACCAATCCATCTACTTATTTCCTTTCAGATTCTAAAAGAGCAACTGCACATAAAAAAAGAATCAGTATTTTTGAAATTTTGATAGTAACTGCAATCTAGAGGTACAGACTGTCCCCTTCTAGCTAGGAACTCTGTTGTAGCAAGTCTATCTTTAAAATTAGTCATGAAAGAAAATTGTGCTTGAGGACACATCTGGAATCCCAAATAATTTTGGTCCATTTTACACTTTGTAATTGCAAAGCTTGTAAGAAATTGTAAGCACTTGAAATAGTGAAAAATTTACCTAGTCCCCATCTAATTTTGTCTTCATTTTCATTAAGAGTAACATTTGAGAGGGTAGTTTTTAAACTGGGATTACTGTTGTAAAGGTGGCCAGGAAGTCTCCAGCCATCTCTTCTAAACATATTGCCAACCAAAATATTTCTAATAATACTCAGAGAATCAATATCACTTGGGGCAAAAAAATTTGAGAATGGGCCAATACACAACCCGATGTCAAACCAGAAACTGGTATTCAATCATTACCCACATGAACCTTGAAGAAAGGTTTAAAAAAGGTTCTATTTTTTAAGATTTTCCTCCAACACCACTCATCAGTAGTTTTGGGGTTAACCTGCCAAAAATTTTGGCCTTTAAGGTGAACAGTATGAACCATTTAACTCACATACTATCTTGTTTAGTAGTTACAGTTTATATATGCTTTGTAATAGCAGCTTTGTTCCAAAGACTTAAGTTTAAGATACCTAAACCACCAACTCTCTTAGGCTTGCAAACCTCAGCCCAAGCAACAGGAGCTACAAATTTTGCATTTGACCCTGCCCAGAGGAATTTTCTACAAATTCTTTTCGACCTCAATAATAACTGATGTTAGTAAGATAAAGATACATGCCCAATACACCTGTAAAGCAAAAATGATGGCTTTTACCAACTGCAACCTTCCTGGATATGATAAAATTTTGTCAGCCCAACCAGTGATTCTAGCAGTGATTTTATCTACCAAAGACTGACAGTGAAATTTAGAAAGTTTTCCTACTATAAGTGGGATAACCAAGTATCTCACAGGAAGAGTACCTTCTTGAAACTTAAAAAAATTGACTAACTTAGTTTTAGCTTCATGTTTAATCCCCACAAGATAAATTTGGCTTTTTTTCTAGTTTTGCTTTCAGCCCAGAAAGCTTGGAGAAAGCATGGAACTCATTCATCATGGCTTGAATCGATTCTTTGTTACCATAAGAAAACATCATAAGGTCATCTGCAAAACATAAATGTGTGAGAGACAATTCTTGCATTTAGGGTGGTATTTAAAACCTTTCATATTAACTAGGTTGCCCATACGTCTGGATAGGCCTTCCATAGCTAATACAAATAGAAAGGGAGATAAGGGTCACCCTGCCTCAAGCCTCTTTTACCTTTGAAATACCCATGAAGTTCCCCATTAATGGATATGGAGAAATAAGGGTGAGTGATGCAAACCTGTATCCATTGAATGAATTTCTGAGAAAAATTCAAGTCTTTCAAAACTTGCCATAAATAATCACATTCTAAAGTGTCAAAAGCCTTTTTAATGTCTAGCTTGATGAGACATCTAGGAGAGATATTTTGCTTATGATAATTTCTAACAAAGCCTTGACAAAGCATTATATTATGTTGAATGAGTTTACCAGAGACAAATGCACCTTGTGAAGGTGAAATGATATCATTCATAACAGTACCTAATCTTGGTTCGATCACCTTATATATGCATTTATATAAGGTATTGCAACATGATGCGAGCACAATCAGCATGACCAAAGGAATGGAGGAGGATGCCTAAGACTCAGTTATTACACGTATATGGGATCGAGCTAGAAAGTTCATGAAGACATTTTATGGGCTAAATCGGAGTACTTGGGCCAACCCAAGGGTACGTGAGATATTTCGGAGTGTTCTCAACATAAGATTCAAGTCCAAGCACAAGCATGATACAACTAGTTGGGCTACACTAATCCATATTCTGCCCAATACAAAATCAAGCAAAGAGGCTTTTGTGTTCATCATGTGGTTAAAATATACGTACAAGGAAAGGAAGGTATTTCGGCCTTATGTTCTTTCAATTAAGTTCGGCCAAGACACATGTTACTTGAGGAGACATTATGGGAATAGCTTAGTTCAGCCAAAGCAAGCAAGGAGCATGGTGGACCAAGTCAAAATCGACCAAGAAAGATCTTCATCCACCATAAGTCGGCTAAATATTTGTTTACCACGTTTTTGTGAGAGGCTTGTATGCCAAAATTAGTTAGATTTGCTTTTTATTAGGATTAGGAGTGATTTAGGGAGGAGATCTAGGAGATCCTTCTAAATCTAGTAGAGAATAATCTTTTCTTATGATTAGAAGTGATTTAGGGAGGAGATCTAGGAGATCCTTCCAAATCTAGTTAGTTATTTTGTTTCCTTAAAATTAGGAGTGATTTAGGGAGGATATCTAGGAAATCTCCATTGTAACTACTATAAATACCCCTTTGGGGCATCAATGCAAATTAACTTGGTGTGTTCATTGTTGTGAGGTTTTAAGAAATCTCTTTGGTTCTTTTAGAACTCTAGGACTTATCGGAGAGATCCGTGGCGTCCGCCACCGGACTTATCAATCGAACTTCCCGTAGTCGATTGTGGCGTCCAAGGCGTATACCGGCGGTTCTTGCCTCTTTCTATAGGCAACGGGTCTAAGTGCCGGCGTATTCCGAAGGTTTTTGTCTCCTTATAGACAAGGGTCGAGGAGCCAACCCACGGGAGTTATCGGTAGAGTAAAATAGTCAAAATAGTAGTTTAGCCTGATTCTAGAAGTCTTGGAAACCTTCGACAATCAAATCGAAGGATTGGAGCAACAAGTGAATCGGTGCAAGTCGAGTTCAAATTCGAGGAGCTCCGAATCGCATCATAACAAGATATAGGTCGTTAATCTGTAGGGACATTTGGATTGTCCATCTTTGGAATCAAAGATATACTAGTTGAGTTTACTTCTGAAAGCAATTTTCCACTTGCAAAGAAATCAAGAATAGCATTTGTAACATCTGTTCCCACAATATCCCAAGCATCATTAAAAAAAATGAGCATTGAAACCATCCAGGCCTAGGCTTTTATCACTAGCAAGAGAAAATATTGCATTTCTAATTTTAGAACTCTCTACTGGAGAAGAGAGTTTTAAAGAAGCATCAATAGAAATACCTGGACCACTGAAGATAGCTTTAAAACCCCCTGCATAATCATCATTACTAGTTCCAAAAATGTCAGTATAATACTTGAGGAAAGCATCAACAATATCTTGCTTTGAGGATAATTTATTTCTTTTCCATCATAAACAGAGACAATTATATTAGTAAGCCTTCTAGCTTTAATACATGCATGAAAATATTTTGTGTTCATGTCTCCCATATGCATCGAAGCTAATTTAGCTTTCTGTTTAAGAAAGCTGTTAGCTTTACCCAAGCAAGAGATGTAATGATTTCTACAAGTACTTTCCTCAGCAATAAGGGAGATACTCATTAAGTCTTTTGAAGGCTTCTTTTGGATCATGTCAAAAGCCTTTTTAGAGTCCATCAAATTTTTATGAACATCTCCAAAATGAATATTGTTCCAATGCTTTAACTTTCCCTTAACAAGCTTCATTTTAGAGATCAGCTGAAACATCTTAGTACCTGGATAACATGTAGACCAGACATCTTTAAGTATATCTCTATAACTAGGATGACTAGTCCAAGCATTTATAAACTCAAAAGGCTTAGGACCTTTTGGAGGATAGGGCCAAAAGAGATCAGGTAAGAAGAATGATCAGAAAGCCCATGAAGCATGTATTCAATCTCCAAAGATATATCTATATCAACCCAAGCAAAAGTTCTGTCCAATTTGCAGTAAATCCTGTTTGGCAAATCTTGTTGATTACACCAGGTATAGAGGCAATCTTTATAAGGTAAATCATTTAAATTTGCTGTCTGTAAACAATCATGAAAGTTAGTGATGTCTTTTGAAAGGGGTTCATACCCTCCAATTTTCTCATTCTCTTTTAAAATGATATTGAAATCACCTGAGCAAAGCCAAGGGGTGTTAATACCTGTACTAATATTCCCAAGATCTTCCCAAAGTTGAAGACGTTGTTGACCTGTATTACAAGCATAAACTACGGTTAGAACATAGTTAAACATATTTTCTTTAAAACTTAGCTTACAATGAATAAACTGATCAGAGCTAAGTAGAGAATCAACTTGTAATACTGCAGGATTCCACAATATCGAAATCCTACCATTCACAGCTAAACTATAGTTATCCAAGGATTGCCAGCTAGGACAGATGAAATTTTTAATTTTTTCACTTTTTGCAAATTACTCTAGTTTCTAACAATGCTAAGAAAGAAATGGAATGAGCAAAATTAAAATTTCTGACCTCAGTTTGCTTTAGAGGGTTGTTTAACCCTCTAATATTCCAAACAGCTGATTTCATGGAGGATAAAAAATTTGAGAAGTATTCTTCTCCTTTTCGATCTTCTAACGCAACTCTACCATCAATAGGAGCTAAAGAATACTCACTCATTAACTGATATGAGTTTGGAGACAAAGAAGATGAGGAACTATTGCTAGTTGGTCTTTTGACAGTTTTCTTAGCCACCTGAAAATTATCAACTTGTGATTGTTCTTGTCTTTGTGAAGAAAGATGATTTTTGTCCACACTCACTGGAGAAGAATCTATTTCTCCATGCTTCAGGATTAGCAATAGTTGAAAGATTTGCAAGATCATGGATCATTTGAGTCTTTACAACCCAAACTTCAGCAGTCTTTTTCGTGCAAACTTTAGTCATATGAGTGAAATTATTACATATGCAATAAAAATTTGGTTTCCACTCATACTCAATAGGAAGGGACCAAGTAACGCCACTCTTGTTCTTAATCTGAACAATATCAGGAAGTGTTTTAGAGATATCCACTTTCACTAGGACTTTAGCATATTCAATCCTAGATTTGTGATTTGTCATTGCATCAGTGAATATAGGTTTGCCAACCACACTACAAACCCTACTAATGAATGTTGAGTCCATAAGTGCAAGGGTAATCGAGGGATTTTTATCCAGAGAGGGATTTCTTTAAAATTCTAGTGCAATCTATTTCATATAACTATAAAGCACTTAAAATCTTTCTATTGTCTTCCGACTCTCAGACGGATTAGAAGTGTACCACAATTCCGTAGATCTTCGCATATTTATTCTGTGAAGCCACAAGGACATAATGTATTGTAGACGTAAAGCAATATGAAAATCATTAAATTACAAGGATATTAACTCTCGTACTCCCAAAAGCTTGTTTTTAATTCACGAATGTAGGATTACAAATGATGTTTTTAGCTCAAACAGTACTCTTTAACTATTTATTATGATAAGTCTCTATCTATATATGTCCTATTATCTTTATATGCTCCTTTTAATAAGAAAATGATTGAGAAAAACAAGAACACGTTTGTGAAGAATATTTAAGCACGGAAAACTTTTGTTTATCCATTGAATTTATGAAGAGATTGTTTAATAAAATCTAAGATTATGCTAATAATTAAAGTAGGTTCTTTACTTAGATTAATCTGCTTGGTTCACATGGTTCTCATCTTGAGACAATTTTCTATTACGATTCAATCAATACATATAATCTATTTCGTAGACAATTTCCTATAAATGGAATTCTTCGACGGACTGGTAGTCATGGTCGTTCCTACGAATTCACCCTGGCTACCGACCCTTTGTTTCAAGAAGTTTGAGTTAGAGATGCAGCAAAACCCCATAAATCAATCTATCTGAAATTTCGTCTTCTACAAAATTTTGATTTTCCTAAAGATTATTCTTTAAACATGGCCACTTTTTTGCAAAGTTGGGATGATTGTACTATTAAAACTCATGGTTCATTGAAGACTTTCGGTATATAAGTCTCTTTCTAATACTAATACTTCATTATGGATAGTGTAATAATCAGCCTTATTTTGACAGCGATCATATACGGAAAACTTCCCACTTTGTAACACTCATGCTTCTCTCCATTGAAGTTTCCATCTAATTGAGAAGAGAACATGTCGACAGACTTCAGTTGACTGTATTTGTCTTTTGAAATTCTACTTTAACACACTCTATCTGACTTTACGACAGCAGTGAACAACATTTGCAATTTGATTGGCTATCGTGGGTGCCGGTAAGGCAGAGCCTCTGGAGCTTGGACTCACAAATTACACGTTTAAACTAATTAATCCGCACAGCAAGAATTTTCATGCAACATTGTAGAATCGGGATGAGCACAGGAGAGTTTACATATATTACGACAGTAGACAAAATGGACCGGTTATAAATATAACTTTTTCTTGTAAATATTAAAAAAAAGAATTTTCATACAACATAAGAGACTGCTACCGATCTACGTACTAACAGACTGAGGGGTAAACCATGTTGTCGGCCCAAATGAAGGCCTTCAAGAATACCTTTTTCTTTCTTTTTTTTTTTTTTTTTTTTTTTTTTTTTTTGGTGATCAAGCAATGCCCCTTGACATCATGAGACCAGCCTTTTCCTGGAAGAACTAACCCAGACTGGCCCAGTTCCAACTCAGGGATCAGCCCCCCGCCGTGCCAAATGCACGTACCAGCAAACATCATGAATACTTAGAACTTCTAAACATAAAGTTCGATATGGAAAAATCACTTAAAATTTAAGGAATGCTTTAGTTAGGATGATGTTTATCTGGATCTCAGCTAATTATCCCCATCAAGAAATACTTGTACTGTCACCGATTTATATAAGTGCATCTTCGTTGACATTAGCTAATTAATGAACATCAACACAATCAAGGATCTAAAAAATCTAAATTAAAGATTGAACACAACCTAGGTAAGCAGTGCAGAATAACTTTAACAGTATATATAAAGTCGCTAATTGATTTACCACTCTCAACTACTATAACCCATGAGAATTAATAAACAAGGAAGGAATTAATCGACGTTGTTCCTGCTCAAGCCGGTAGTGGAGAGTGGCCAAGTTGCAACTTATAAATTATTATTGGGATCAGTGGGGCATCCCACGATTCGTGCTGCAGCTCCGGCGATCGCTGTCGAGGCGAGTACCGAGTACGACGTCCGTTGACTCAGCGCCGGCCTATCACCGGTGGCTGACGATCCTAATAAAACTATATGTAAAACTCCTTAAATCTTGTAGTTATGTATGTAGGTGGCTCCAAACAATCCGTCGCTGTCGAGGATTCGTCACATGGGCTCCTTGGCTGTGGTCGGTCGGCAGCTCATCACTCAACAATATTAAACTTCATTAACTCTCCACCGAGATGCTCGCTGCTTATAAAAACCCATTAAACTAACACGGTGTGCTAATTTCGGTCCCCCATGCGTCACTAGCTCCTACGTTTATCCTATATTACACCAAGGAGTGACACTAGGAGCGACCCGCGGTGCTGCGCAGCTGGTGGAAAGTAGAGGGAGGGTAGAAAGCGAAAGCGTGGGTAATATGGAAGGGCGGCGAATATGTTAGATCACATGTGGACGTGGATCGACGGACGTGTGGAAGAATTAGGTTAGGGTTTCTGTGGTCCTGACCTTTATATTGTTTGGGATTTGTTAATGCTTACTGTGGGTTGGCATCTTATTTTGAATATTTCTTTGTTAAAGATTACACTAATCCAAGTGGATTAGAACGGGATTTGATTCGTCAACAGTTTACAAGTTATAACCTCTCTCTCTCCTTTCTTTGAATCTCAGAGGTTTTCACAGTTTCACAAATGGACATCTGTTAGTAACTGATACTGAACTTTCGAAAATGTGATGTGCCGTCTTTATACTTCAAATATTCATTTCAAGCACAGATTTTTCAAATGTAGTCTATAATGTCATTTTTCGTGACAAATGTTAATTTTACCATGTATTATAGTGCTAATTTGATGACTTAACCATTAGAAGAAATTAATTTTAAGTCAAACAATTATTACAACTAAAAATGTCAATATTATTTGCTATGTTGAATTAGTAGATAAAATATGTATCGTGGCTAAAAAATACGTCACAAACTAAACTGAGGAGGCTCAAAGACGTACGTAAAGTGCACTGCTGGAAGGTTAAAGAATGGTTTCGATGAACTTTTGCCATCTATTAGGGATATCGATGAGTTAATAATCTGTTTGACCTCCAGCGTGACAAGCAAAAGAAAAATATCGCCGATTTTAGGGTACGTAAAATTGTGGTTGGCATACATTTGGAAATGCTAAAGTATGATTCTTTGTTAGAATGGAATATAATTATCTTTGATCTTACTGCAGTAGGTATCGTCTTAGCACATTCCTACATCTCAAACATTCGTTACGTTGCACCCATATCCTGCTATGAATAAGCAAAAGTGTATCCTACTATACACTATTAGAGAGGGGCTATTAGCTATAAGTAAAATGCTCTATAGCAATGCTACTAATTTATACATAACTTGTAACAAAGGCAACAGGACTTATTCTAGACTTGCTCGTTTAAAGGGCCGAGTGCTAAAGCCCTTGAAAAGGGTATGCTTTTTTTTTTTGAGATTATCGTAGTGGAACTGTAACACGAGCGCGACGCACGCCCAGTAGAAACCTCAAACTTGTATAAAATCCTAATACCCAGTCCAAACCGACGCTCTAATATCCGAATACTAGCATTCTAAGAAACGGAAGCTCCTGCTATGGAGTACAAATAATTTTTCTTCTTACGGGAGATTTACCCCATGCGAACTCGAACCGGGATGGTAAAATTTCCTGAGGCACTCCCATCCAATTGTGCTAAACGCGAGGGGTATGCCATTTTAAAATAAACAACAAAATTGTGCAGGATTTCTTCAAGAAAGAAGCTATACTCAGGTGAAGTCAAAATTATATGGAATTTCTTTAAAAAAAAATATCTCCAAAGTTATGTTAAGGCTCCAAAATTTTTAATAGTTGACAAAAACTTTAGAGCCTTAAAACATCTATTTTGAATTATTTTGTGGAAATCTTTTATATGCAAAAATTGTAGAGCATACCAAAATATATTTATTCATTTATTTTTTTTTTCGCAAAAGTATATTTGTATCTATATGTATTTTGATTTTATAAGTTTTCTTTTTTTTTTTAAAAGGGTACTTTTTTGGTATTTTCCATGAATAACTCCACCTTAGTAAGAGATGAAACTATCCTCATTCGGAGAATAGAATAATTTTGATAATTTTTCTTCCAACAAGTGCATACTGTAGGCTAAACCCATATCTTTTGCAGAAGCCATTCAACTAGAGACTACAACTTTGTTAACTAATTGAGTCAACACTTGTTGGTAAACAAGTGCCTGTTTGAAACATTTTTACAATGCAGAGAATTTTTTGGCAACATCTCAAAAAATAATTTTGTGGGTTGAATTTGTTCTATTTCTAGAGCAATTTAATGTGACTGGCAAGAATGGAGAGAGAGAGAGAGAGAGAGAGAGAGAGAGAGAAGGGGGGATGTATTTGGATTGAGCAAAAGCATGCGAAAGAGCAAGGAGAAGTTGGGTGATGGAGACCCAGAATGCGAGTCAACAAATATGAACGCATGATGTGACAAGCGATACGACATGGGATCCGACGGCCATACTTCCAAAATTGCCATCTATCTTATCAAAACCAAAGTCTTTTATTTGTTTTCTTTCCGACGTTTTCAGCTTTTCTTTCACATCACATTAGCCATATGAAGTTAATAATCTGCGACAAGTTAACCTTTCGAGCCGAAAAAAGGTAGGGCTAAATTCAAATTTTGATGCAGAAGTTGAATTTCGAAGTTAACTTATAGACTATTTCCGAACATGCAATTTAGAGCTAGGATGCATAACTAATATACTTGAGGCCGCTCGAAGGTGATCATGAAATAAGCTCAGAAATATTTATATTTAGTGTCAAGCAAAACTAACCTAGTAAGTTAAACTTCAGGGAAAAAAAAAGGAATAACTTAGTTTAAGCAGGCCTTAATACCTATGCATCCATCCATCCCCCCTTCTTGTTAATACCACTATTAGAAAAAAAAAAATCAAATTATGACTAAACAGCTACTATTATTTAGTAATTGATAGTACGAATTTTGGTTGCAGAAGCTCATAATGACTAAATTAATTTAGTTTAGTCGTTAAATCTTTGTCACTAAGGATAAACTTACTCATAGTGTATATGTAAAAGCTTTTGTTAACTTTAAACCTTGTGATGAGCCAGTATTCTTACATAAAATACTCACGATTTTGCCATCTCAAATGTTCTTCCAATGATTCCACATAATTGTTTTTCTCTTGAGTCGAGTTGTGAAGCAATAGCCCTACTTTGACGTAAGCGTTAACTCATTAGAATCAACAACTTTTGAATATTTGTTCTACTGCAAATTTTCATAGTATTTATTAATGACTTGATTCGGTAGGATCAATGGCTAAGAAGATGAATTAAGGAATCTACCAAAAGTTGTCTGACCAAATTGTATTACAAATATGATCTTTTATGTGCATATTATGCACCTAACCTTTAAATATTTATGAGTGTGTCTGAAACAAATTAAAGTAACTTCATGGTTTCGTATTTAAAACAGACCCTTGTGATGAAGGGACCAACCGATTAGATAAACTCAATGCGCAATGCCTAATGCACATTATTCAAACTGACATCTTTCAGTCTTCTTTTTTATATGCACTTTTCATATTACATTTTGACTAAAATATGCAAAGTATGGACATAGCATCAAAATGAAGGATGTAAAAACGTACCTAGTCGGTTGTGTGTGTGTGTGTGCTGTGTGATATATACATACATACATATAATATATATATATATATATATATATATATATATATATATATATATATATATATATATATATATATATATATATATGTGTGTGTGTATGTGTGTGTGTGTGTGTATGTATGTATGTATATTTTGTTATGATTTTAAGACTTGTCTAGAATAAAAGATCGGGACCTCTATATATTTATGCCACCTGTAGGGTTTATCTGTTACGCGGGTCATATAAAAGTGCGTCGATGATAGGGAGAATGTTTTCATGACAACCTCAAAAAAAAAAAAAAAAAAAAAAAAAAAAAGAAAAGAAAATGCCAAGGATTTTAAATTACATTAAATCTTAAAAACTAGGAATAATATGACATTTCAATGTTTAAAACAATCACTGCAAGCAACAATGCTTTTCAATGAAAACTTTTCCACTTCTCGTATGCCGCTTGATCTTCGCCGCCGTCGAATTTGCTCATCGCGCGCTCAATCTACTTTAATAGACCTACGGTTCACACGCCTCTTATAACGTATTTTGCAAGATTAGTGATCGACTTCAATGTAGTCATCAATTACAAACAAGATCAACGACTGCTCGACGGAGCGGGCATGGAACCCACAAGATCAACGATCGTGTGGTGAGTGGTCTTTGAACCGCATGAGAACAACGACCATTGCAGAAGCGGTCGTTGAAGGCAACATGGCCAACGACCACTCCTCATGTCAGTCATCGTCGGAGAAATGTTCGATGGCTGTTGGTGTAGCGGACTTTGAACCACATGCTATTAACGACCGCATCCAAAAGGGTCGCTAATCACATACACATCGGCGACGGCGCCATGTCCATTCGAACAGCTGCAGTTGTGACTGATTGTGTGTGGTCACCGAAAGTACGGTCGTAAATATGAATTTTTGTTGTAATGAGGCCATGGTCCTTAAAAATAGCCTTCTTTGAGACATAACTGCGTACATCTCAACCTCTCCAAGCTCAGACATCGGACTCATGACATAATGATGTGTTGTTGTTGAAAGATTTTTTTTTTTTTTAATTTTCGATTGACTTCTATGAAAAAGGCGAATGTAGCACTATCTAAACTAATAGGAAGGTATGTTTTGCATGTAAACTATAGAGTCTCAAAATAACGTAATTTGTATCCATTGAGAGTTACATGTAATAGTGAGGCTATGGATCATCAAGCTCATTTCCATGAAGTGTCAAGCTACACTAGCATTCAATACTTTGAACTAGAAAGTGTTTTGTTTGGCGACCTTGACTTTTTCGTTTGTAGTCGATCAACATGTAGGAGATCTTCACATGAATCACAAACAAACCAATGGTATCATATGCTGCAAAATCCACTGGCATTACTTATACATACTTAGAAGTCGTGGCGTCCTCTTCATCGACAAGTGCAACTTTTTAGGGGGGGGGGGGGGGGGGGGGAGTGTATTTGTCCCCTCTCGGTCCCCAGCCCTTCACTTGAATAGCATAGTTGTCAGTTCTTCCTATATGGCTGTTTCAAGAGCGCACAAACCCAACAATAGTCTTTTGAACCTATAGCGCACGGTTTGCAACACCATTTGAACCTATCATATGGGGTGCATACATGCATACCTCACTACAAAAAAATATGATCTTTAGTGACAATGATCCAACGACTAAATGTTATTTAATTTAGTCATTATAAGCTTCTACGGCTAAAATTCGCACTATTAACGAGTAAACAACGGTAACTGTTTAGTCGTTATTTGACTTTTTTATGTAGTGCCTCCAACTACTTTTTATACCGACAATATAAAAATCAAACTCATAATAAGAAACTTTATGAGACTATCATTATGACCCCAGAACGAACCCTCATTGGCTTAGAAAATTTTGTAATACTCTAGGCATGAGTTGTATTACTTGTATTTCACTCATAAAACTCATATTTAAAAGCATTTTTGCAAGTAATTTGAGCTACAAAGTTGCAAACTGAAACGAAATATAATTTTGTAGTTTAAAATATTTTTTAAAGAAATAAAAAAATAACTATAGTAGATCATCAACATTGTAGTACACATATTGATTTGCTTTTATATTGTATTTTTGTCTATATGTCTGACATATTTATTTACATTGATGAAAATATTTTGAGTTACGAAGTTATGCAATTTACATTACTCTACAAGTATATAGTTTACTTCTTTAAAATTCTATATCTTAATATGGATTTACATAAGTAAGGATAAACACATCTTTGTACATTGAAAAGTAAAATAGATTTTGGCATCAAGAAAAGCAAAGATGAAGACAACTAGATTACCAGTTATCTCGGACGGTCCGATCTATCGACAAGTGAATTATATAATTAGCAATTTGCATAATCGTTTATGGTTAATGGCTTGATTTTGTTTGGATTTTGAGGTGTTGGTGAATCCTGTGAGTGGATGGGAATCAGCCAAATCTGGAGCATCTACGACCACCAATTTCCAAAAGTCCTCTCTGCTGTTAGGGTTTGGATCTCTAGGCTCTGCATGTGCTCTTGATTCTCTTTGATCGTGATGAAGGAGAAGAAGCGAGGAACCAATCACTGTTAACACTGCAGAATTCATATTATTATAAACAACTAGAGATTTGGTGATGGATCAATAAAATATTTGAGATGTTTAAGAAGACCTTATCCTATCTTGCTTCATGAACACATACGAGTGGAAGTGGTAGCAGTCTTTATGCAATTAACTGTGCAGCAATATATAGATAATATTGGTATGATCTGAACCATTCATCCTTTTGCACGAATCTCGATTACTTCAGTTTGTACTTAGGAATAGTGTTGGATCAGCCCTCCTTTTATATGCCCTTCCAAATAAATTTATAATTAATCCGTCAAGCACAGTCAAGCACGTATATAAGTATTTTCAGAAAATTTTAAATATAAAAAAAATTGATGTGCTTTACACTTATGTATTGAAATTTTTTTAAAAAGAAAACAAATATCAAATTAGGTGTTTTATGACTTCGAATTCTTTATTAGTGACAAACCCTTTGGCGTCTCCACATATATTTAAAAATACTTTTTTTTAAAAAACATTGAATAAAAATTATAGAGCATAATAAAATTTATTTATCGTTTCCACTATTTTTGAAAATTACTTATAACACGTGTTTTGGAGTGATTTTATAAATTTTTTAATTACCAGGGAGTAATTATGAGAAAGTTTTGCAAATCAGGAGATTTTTGGATAAAACTACTCTTTGCACTTATTACCACCATCCCTCTATAATAATAATAATAATATAAGTAAAGTGAAGGTAATCCACGGTTTTATGCCGTGTGGCACTTTTGATCTCTTGGTTATGAGCTACGTGTCAAATATCTAATTCTTTTTCGTTATTGAAGATTGTATTTGTTTTTGTATTCTTTAACTATTTTTCTTATAATAAATAAACACTTATTACCATGTAGGTCTCTTCATATACTCCAAATAAAATTGGGTAGGTTTAAAAAATGAAGAGAAAATGACAAATCTAGCATAATAAAAAAATAGGATAATAATTAATATTTATATTTATACTATAAATAATTTTATAACTTAATTATTACTTATACTATCAATTTCTCATCAAATATACATTTAGGGTACAGACTATACAAAGTTGTCCATAAATTATACAAATTTATATTAGTTATTACATTGTTCGAATAATTTTAGTTTGAAATTATATAATATCTAATTAATTTTTAATTTTTATAGTCCCGTTCTTAGTACATGTTAAGAAATAGTAAGTATGTAAGTTAGAAAAATGATAAACATGACATTAAACTATGCACCGAATAGCAGAATCTACAATTTTGCATGCTGCGCGTATATATAAAATGAATTATCAAATAGCTCTAGGAGGTATGTCCGCGACAAAGAAATAAAATTGTAGATGCCTCCCATTGAGCTCCCCTTTTTAACAACTTACTACTATTATTAGAGCAAGCCAAGACAGTTTTATAATTCTTGTCTCCCACAAAATTCAATGATTAGAACTCCTTAGAAAGAAAAAGATAAATAGGCACACAAGAGTAAATGTATCGTGTATAGATAATCTGCTGGCTATTTGCTAAAATATGTCTTCTATAATTGAAAATTATCAAAATCTGACCTCCTAATTCAAAATTATTTTTATGCTTATTTAATTCTGTAAAATAATGAAATTATCCTCGTCAAATTATATGTCATCATTTTTCAAAAAAAATAAATAAAAATAAGGATAACTTTGTTATTTTATGTATGAATGGGGGCATAAGAAATCATTATGAATTAGAAAGATATATTTTGACGATTTTGAATTATACGAGTGTATTTTGGCTTATATCGTAGCAAATGGAAAATGACAAAGTCAATAACAATCATTTGCACATGATTGGCTGGAACATTGATTGAGAAACCCTTAGATAATCATTCTCCTCCCAATTATTATCTTTCGAAAATTGGAATCTTTTATAATTTTTTCTACTTGTAACAAACGACAATGGAATATGCAATTCCCCCACAAACAAATGCTCTTGCTTTAGGACACTCCGAAAATTGTACTGGTGTAGTATCGGTATAGTGTCGGATACGGACACGCCTTGAACACGGCCGGACACATGTCCGACACGCCACATGGTGTGTCCAAAAAAAAAAAAAAAAAAAATTTTGACACGCCTGGGACATGGCTCGTACACGCGAGCAGAAGTGTCCCACGCGAATCTGTTTCTTATCTATTTTTTTTTTTTAAATTTTTTAAAAAAAATTTAATTTTTTAAATATCTTTTTTAGATAAATACAATATTATAAATAACTAAT
This sequence comes from Xerophyta viscosa, assembly GCA_002076135.1. Taxonomy (NCBI): domain Eukaryota; kingdom Viridiplantae; phylum Streptophyta; class Magnoliopsida; order Pandanales; family Velloziaceae; genus Xerophyta; species Xerophyta viscosa. The sequence goes on from MJHO01000001.1 coordinate 2,241,178, forward strand.
TATAAGTAATATAATATATTTACATATTCAGATATTGTATTTATTTATTTTAGTTGATATAATTAAAATTTTGGTATTTAAATTGTCTCAAAGAAGTAAAATATTATATTATATATAAATTTACTATTAAATATTATAATGTTATTATATTTATAGATATTTAAATACTTCATATAAGTTATTTTTACTTTTATATTTTTATTACCGTATTCCAGCCATATCCGTGTCCTAATTTTTTAAAAATTGCCGTGTCCCCGAGTTGTGCCATGTCGTTCCTTGTACCCGCGTCCGTGTCCGTACTTCTTACCTCTTGGTAAATGTTTTGCAGCAGGAAGTGTTCCAAAATTTTAATTATAGTATATATTAAAAAATAAATAAAAAATAAAAAAACAGTCCGTTATCTTCGCTTTATGTTGAGCCCAACTTCCTAAGTTCATATTAATGACCGTACAATCAAAACTGTCAATTACATTACAGAGATATATCTGGGTTATCTGAGGATGGGGGGAGTATTCATCGCAGATTTGAGGAAGATCAATTTGGGAGAGTACATGTACTTTGATATCAGTAAAAGATACTTGACTAATCCTTCTTACCGTTTAAACTAGCTAGAAATATAATTTTATATGTCGGACGATATACTTGATATTGTCTTGCACCATGCCGTACTTGGCGAATGCCAGCACCTACCTGCCCCCCAAAAAAGATAAAAATTTGAGCCTACCGCTGCGACCATAAGTCACCACCTCTGCTATCACAATTTGCAGCTCGCTCCCTCTTGACTAAAATTATGTGTCTTCATTGACCATCAAAATGCAATGTGTTATCATAGCTTCTCTCTTTCTCTCTATTTCTCTCTCTTATCTCTCTCACACGAGTACAGTGCCGTCGTCGCATCTCCTCCTCTCGTCCGCACGGAGTAGAAAAATGTGCTTGGCCTTTCACTATGTTTAAATAATTTTTTAATCCTTTTGAATTCTGATTTATTACTAGAATCTTTCTAAATTAATTATTCGTACATTTCAGCACGGTTCGCATAGACGGCATGTACCAAATTCTGAATTTGTCAAAGATGGCTCAAAAACTTTTAGGTGTCAATCTAGACAAGCGGCTATATCGGCCTGGTTAACCACTTTTTTTTTATTCATTAAAATTCTTATTTGAAGAACTAAAACCAAAATTTCCTTTGCTGCATAGGATCTTTTTGCGCCTTAGGCAGGATGCTGGTAGGGATGTCAAATTACCCCGGACCCGACGGGGAATCCGATTCCCGCCCCGAATAAAACGGGTTCGGGGTCGGGGATTCCCGCCCCGCCCCGACCCACTCTAAAATTGTAATGGCATAATTGTAATTTGCTTGATTTTATTGTCCCTGTAAAAATGTTATATATTCTAAAATCTAAAGCTTCACCCAAAACCCTAATCTCACCGCTCAGCAGTCGCCACCCCCGTGAGTCCGTGACCCCCTCCCCCCTCTTTCTTTCCTCGGCGGCTGCCTCTGCTTCTCCGATGATCTCGCCGCCACCGTGCCACGACCGTTAATTGCTCTAGCTCTAGCCTTCTATGGCTTCTGATCTCGCCGTCGGCCGAGGATATGACCAGCTTCGGCATCTGATCTCGCGGCCGGCTTCAGTCTAACATCAGATAATTCTGGAAGAGCATAGGGAGTGGGGATTCCCCGACCCCGTCGGGTCCCCGCGGGGGCGGGGATGGGGGAAAAATTTTAATCCCGACGGGGACGGGGACGGGTCGGGGAATGGGGACCAAATTCGGGGACGGGGATGGGAATAGTCCCCCGTCCATTCCCCGCCCCGTTGACATCCCTAGATGCTGGTGTTAATGGCTTCTACTAATCGCCGAATTCCTAGCCGCAGCCGGGGGTGTACGTGCGGTTCTACTTGGCACGTTTGCGTGGGGGAGATAAAGAAGTGGGTCCGCGTTGGGCCGAGGAAGCAGCCGAGCGGTCCGTAGGAGGGTGGAGGGAGTTGTTGGGCCCGCAAGCCGAGATACGTGGGCGCTGCGCTGTCGACGGCTCCAAGGATGGCGACGTGAAGCTTTCCAGGCTGACCGCTGACTGCGAATATTTTTTATTTTTTTTTGTTTCTACAGCGTGATGGATGGCTCTCCTGCTCCAACGTGCTGCTAATCGGGCCTCCTGAGATTCGAGCCTCGTAGCTCGCTGTCTTGACACAGAGCTGCGGATATTGCTTAAGACCGGAGCGGGTGAGCCAAATAATCCACCAATCTGTAAATTTTAACAAAAATAAAAATAAAAATATTTTTTGAAAGAATTTGTAATATTAACGTTATAAATTTTGATAATATTAACTATATTATACTTGATTGAGAATGATCTCGACTCTGCTGAGTATTTAAATACAGAATTAGCTTTAAAAGTGATATGTTCAATTATACTCGAACACGTACAGTCTTTATGTGAAACCCTCCAAAACTTCCGAAGTAAAATCACGGGCTTTATCGTCGCCACCGATAAAAATACACTCTAAGAGATAGAAAAGAATCGATTATAATGATTTCCTCAATTGGCTTCAAGACGTAGCTTTGCAGAGTTCGGTATTCCTCTAAGTCCTCTTCCTAAGAGACGGGGACTAAGGCTTCGCAGATTCTTATTTTTCCTCTCGCTCTTCTAAATAGTCTCGAGTCAGTCCCCTGTCGAGTCCTATGTCCATTCCTTTAAGAGGTCCTACTCTCTCTATTTATAGAAAATAATCCTATTAAAACGAATGCCTCATATTTCAAATTTAGTACAAATCATAAATCTAGAATACATACCCTAAATTGATTTTATTCGTCATCAATATTAAAAAAAATTAAATAATATTTATAAATAGATATTTTGAGACTCTAAAATTTAACAGATTTGAAGCGGATTAGAGATAGCACATTAAAATTGTTCTAAAATATCTATTTAAATTGTTTTTTTGAAAAAATCTTCAACGTTATAATTGTCGATTTCATCAAAATACAATTTTTTGAAAAAATATCTATTTAAATTGTTTTTCTAAATAATGCTCCTAAAATTTTATTTCTAATCGTACATATTAGTATTTTTTGGTGAATTGAAGCCGAACTATTCTTCATTGTTTGAAGAACAAACGGCAAACCTGTAGAGCCTGCAATTTACTTTTATAAAAGTGATTTTTAAGTGTTTCTTTAACAAGTAAATTTATTAGACTGTCTTTATAAGCCACATTACAGAGTAAAGGTTGTATTAGAGTTAACAAAACGGTACCAACGATCGTTATTTTTATTAATATCGATATGTTTTGTACGATGTTGTCGATTAATAGACCAAAACTATTCTTTTCTCATATGGCAATACCGATTTTGATAGCAATTGTGCTCCACAGTTTTACTCTTATTCCATGATTAACTACCAAGAATTAAGACACCAAGTTATCTAAAAGTTAGCCCAGAAGTGCATGAAATTCAATTATGGAACTGAACTTCGAGCCAAAAAGTACATTTGAAAAGAAAATAAATAAATAAACTCAGCCATAATGGGACTAATAATAACTTCGTTTACCGCAAGGACGCTCATTTATTTATTTATTTATTTTTTCTTAGCATGATAATAAACCTTCACTATTCATTGATCAGGTCTGGCTAGCACAGCCCTTTAATTAGAACTCTAATAAAAAAGCAAGTCTTGTACTAAATCTTAGCAAGTTGTCAACTAAAGCAGGTCATTAGAGAGTTTACCACCATCATATATTGTTCCTGATTGGAGTGGGTGAGACTTTATTGTCGTCTCGTCTGAACCCACGAGCATCGTCGATCTTATATTTATATATATACGATGCAACAACGTGGGTCGGAGAGGTGATTTGGTGGCGATTTTCATTCACATCCCCCGAAAGTCCGCGCTGCGTCGATGTTGACGGATTAGACGCTGCTAACTCCGACTGGCTTGGCCCGTAATTATCACCACAAAACCGGTGGCTTTTCTCCCCATTTGCTTCTGGCGGGAGGAGACGGCCATTGCGAGCTGATGACACGACAAATGGAAGCTGTCTGATCTTTATGCTGAAATCGAAATTCTCTATTCAAGCTATGTCTCTGATCATTTGATAATTCTTATAAATTAACGAGAAGATTTTATATATAAATAAAATTAATAAAAAAGATTATATTATCCGTGTCATCCATCAGACCAATAGGACAAAATTTGATAGAAAATAAGACAGGAGATTTGAGTTTATGTACCCCTCACTATCAACCAAAACCGCACTACCACAATTTATTTGGCAAAGTACATTATAGCCTCTCGATTTAAGTTTGTCGCATATATCAATTTGATATTTGTCTCTAAACTTTTACTTCTAACAGTACTAGTATCTATCCTCACTTTTTTCCTCCTCTTTTCCCTCCATCCTGTGTGTATATATATGATCTGGTGGAAATTGATACGAAGTGCAGGAGGGAGATAGATGTTGGGAGATAAATGGTGACGATTTAGGAATGAAATGAGGGTATAAACTATTATTGTAGTTTTAACATCTCTAGATGAACTTGCCTATGTATCACCATATTCAAATATCGTAAAACTTCAAATTATGAGCCTACACAAGTCTACTTAAAAACTAACAATAGTACAATATCTATGAACGGGCCTGCAGCGCTCTGTAGGCTGGTGCCATGACTATCCTCCTGTTGGGACAGGAGCCCACGTGCCTCAGAGTAAAGTTAAGAATTATGAGATGATCAGTCCGAAAGTACAAATAGGCGGACGTGGAGTTACGCTATCGAACACGATTTCTGCTCCCTCTCTCTTATCATGTTGCATTTGATGCACATCGTTAAAATTCGGTTGATCACGAATGGATATAATTAACGGACCAGATTCACATAGGAAAAAATGGATGAAAGAGAGAAATACACAAAAAGAGAAGAAAGAGAGATTGTAAGTTAAAATGGAGAGACATTCCCTTTCTAATTCGTAGGCTTAATCAGAGAAATTATCTTAGTGTCTTTCTCTCCATAAATCTCACCGACCTTCATAACTACTAGAAAATGGAGGTCATCTAATCTTCATTACATGTTTGGACGTAATTCATTTGATGACTGAACCACGTAAAAAAACTCCCTGCATCATTATTTACCGCATTAACTATAAATATTCTTTCTCGATTTACATGCGCAGATCTTGGACTCCAGTTTGGTGACCTCATCTTACCAAATAATTTTTTCTTATTACACCTAATTGAATATCACATTATATATGATACGATGTAGAGAGTCGCTCTGAATTTGGCAATCATATAATGTCCTATTTTCTAAGGACATGAGAAAAAAATGGGGAAAGAAGATGGGATGATTTGATCTTACAACTCTTTTTTTTTTTAAATGGTTTTTTCAGATCGTGCGGTTTTGGGTGCAATCACCGCCATCTTACCGCATTTCAAGCAGAACCGAAACAAACCCATACTTAACCAGCTCCGTTAATCCGCTAACTCTGACCATATATGTCCCTAACTCACCTCTACAAGTAGTCAAACTCTCTCTCTCTCTCTCTCTCTCTCTCTCCAAGTCCAACTACAACATTAGCAGCAACAAGCTCCCCTGCGGCTGCGGCTGCAGGGAAAAAAAAAAAAACTTTTAATAGATAGCAGTTAATTCTGAAAATTTAAAACATGGCAGTGATCTCTTGTTCCTTTCTTTCTACTAGATTCTCCTTGCTTCTCTTCCGCTGAATCCTCCTTCTTCTTCTTCTTCTTCTTTTTCTGATCTTACTTGTTTTTTTTTTTTTCTGAGAGAAGCTTTTGTTAGTGGAAGAGAATAACTGCAGCAAGCAAAGAAACGGGCAGGCAAGCAGCCGCCTTTCTTTTTCGTTAAATCATTTTTCTGCTTTCTTTTTAGGGTTTACTGGTGATGTGCTGTTCCATCACCTAATTAACTAGTTTTTGCACCTAGTTTGGTTTATGCTAGAGTTTTCAAGAGTGCACTAGGTTCATTTTCTAAGTAGATCGAGTGCTTAGAAACAATATTGATTGTCAAGAAGATCGATGGATCCTGCAGCAGTTGCGCATCACCATCCACAGCCGTTCCACGCTCGCGATTTCCACCACCACCCTTTCCACATCCCGCAGCTCCAGCCGGCCGTCAAATCCGATCCCGATGCTAAATTCTTCAGCCCAAACAAAAAGGTCAACAACAACAGCACCACCACAAATGGCAGCAGCGATGATCAAGGCAGAGATATTATTCCCGCTCCGCCTACTGACGGTGAATCTCACCGTCGTCCACGCGGCCGTCCCTCAGGCTCCAAGAACAAGCCCAAACCTCCCATAATTATAACCCGCGACAGTGCCAACGCTCTGAAATCTCACGTTATGGAAGTTAACTCCGGCAGCGATATTATCGAAAGCCTCGCCACCTACGCCCGCCGCCGTCAGCGCGGCGTCTGCGTCCTCAGCGGCACTGGCGCCGTCACAAACGTCACCCTACGCCAGCCTGCTACCGCCGGCGCAGTTGTTTCGCTGCAAGGTCGTTTCGAGATTCTATCGCTCTCCGGGTCGTTCCTTCCACCTCCGGCGCCGCCAGCAGCAACCGGGCTTACCGTTTATCTTTCCGGCGGCCAGGGTCAGGTCGTCGGCGGCAGCGTGGTTGGATCGCTTATCGCGTCAGGACCAGTTATCATAATGGCGGCGTCGTTCGGTAACGCAGCTTATGAGCGGCTGCCGCTTGACGAGGATGAGCAAATTCCAGCCAACGGAGCTATGGGATCTCCGCCGCTTGTCGGACAGTCGCCACCGCCACAGCAGCAACATCAGCAGCTGCTTGCAGATCCTAATGGAGGAGGTTTCTTCCATGGTTTGCCGCCGAATCTTCTGGGCGGCCTACAGCTTCCGGTGGATACGTACGGCGCCTGGGCTACCGGAGCCACCGGCCGTGCTCCTTTCTGATCATGAAGCAAGCAAGAAACTGGAAGAGGAAGGCCTTCAATTCCAGGAGTTGTATAAACTCATTATGATCAGTGCTTTCTTTTATTCTCCTCTAATATTGTATGTTCTTCTTAATTTGGGTTTACAAGTTTCTTGTTTTCAATGACATGATGACCATGAAATCTTTAGTTTGATGAAGCTTGTAAAAATTTTATGTCTTCGTGTGCTAGTAAGTTCTTTAATGACATGAAATTAAACAGCTGCGTCTTTTTTTAGTGTAGTCATGAACTTCTTTTCTTAAATAATAATTTTTTTTTTTTAAATTTTCTTCTGATGATCATGGAGTGGTGGTCTCACTTATTAGAGTTACAGTTCAGATGATATCTTTTTGGTCCTCCAGGCTTTTGTGAGTCTTATAATCATACGTTCCATCTCCCCATTCCTAAAAAGCACACAAAAGAAAAGGTGATGGAAAGAGAGGCAAGTCTTACAGACTGTACTTGCATCGGTTTTATCACTGTCACTTCCCCCTCACCTTCTCGCCAAACAATTCTAGCTCCTAACTTTTTTCGTTTAACTATTATTTAAGATAAAAGATAAAAAATTTACTATATATCAGATTCTTTTTTATAATCAATTTGTGATTCAAACTCAATAAGTAATTTATTATGAGCCACCGTATTATCAGTTAAGCTGTCTACTATGCGTTTTTCTTCCCATATCAATACTTACTATTTTACGAGCAGTTAAGTATGAAGAAAGAAGAGGGGGCGTTAGCCGATTGGTTGGTTAATGAGAGTGAACGAGGACTGTGGGCGCACGTGCATGGTTATTGAAGGAGCTTATTTTCGAGGTGCACAGAGCTCCACCGGCCTCCATTAATGGGGACAAATATATCAAAGTTTAGACGGGTAGGTAAGCAAGTTCCCAGATCTCTGCCCTTCTTGGTCCGACGATGATCCCATACTTGGTCGCGGGACTACTGCAAACTCGTGGTGTATGCTGAAGAAAGAAAACCGACAGGTTAAAGAAGAGCAGGACTGAGCTTGTTTATTCTCTTTTCATTTTTGAAAATATTATGGAAGATGGCTAAAAAACTATATATATATATATATATATATAGGCAATTTGATAGTAGCCTCGCTCAGGTCGTATTTTAGCCGTCGGATAGTATATATATAAGCAATTCTCAGGCAATCTGAGAGTAGCCTTTCTCAAATCGCGTTTTGGCGATCAGATATATGATCCGATGACTGAAACAGAACGCGTGTTTTTGGCTGAAAGTCACTAGTGATTTTCGTAAAAGCCACTAGTGACTTTTTGCTCCCTAAACACGCGCGTGATTCTAGCTGTCGGATAGTAGCGATCAAACGGTTAAAACAAGACCTGAGCGAGGCTATTCTTAGGTCGACCTAAAAATAATCTATATATAGTTTATCACATCATGCAACACTGACACTTCTAACACAAGGGCTAGGGCGTCAAGAGAAGTTGGTGTGCTTGTATCTCACGAAGTAGAGATATTATTTTGTATTTCATATCTCACAAGTTAAACTTGAAAATGGATAGAAAATTTACTCTTGTATTTTATAAAGGATGGTATGGACCATTGAAATTATACAGTTCAAAACTTAGTACTCTTCTATTTATGAAGATGGTGCCACTTTTGATGAGTTCATCCACTATGACAGTCGTATAAAATATATCATTTATAGACATTTTTTTTTAACGACAATTCAAAATATGACAATTACAAGAGAGTTCACGTGGACAGCAACACAAGCTTATCCATAAACAGGAACTATTAGAACAACAAACTAGTGCATAAGAAATGTAATTCTTCGTTTTGACCCTAACTTCTATCAAGATAGATTGGTCTCGTACTAGTTAGCCATTTGTGGTGTTGGATATCTCCCTCTTAGTTATTATCTAATGGCTAATGATATTTTTGGAGGTGTTGATATACTTTTCAGAGAACAAGATGATGCTCCAGGACAACTCATGGAGCCATTTTGTATGAACTATTTATATAATTGACCATAAAAAGAAGAGTAGATAAAAGCTAAACATCATGGCTTTCTGCCCTGAAGAGTGTTTAAGGATCGATGAAACAGACCTGGGAAACGTAGTGCTTTGCTGAGTAATGCTGCTGAAAATCTACGCACGAAAAGTTTAAATTTGTGGCAGGGCCCTAATTTAATTTCTTCATGGTCGCCATTAAAGGGAGCTTAGAAGATCACCACCTGCACACTCCATAATGAAATATAATCCAAAAAGTATAATTAATTTCGAGAATTTTAAAAAATTTAAGAATTCACATCAGCCCAAATATTTAATAACAAGCTTCGAAATATAGTAGTTTTCAATTTTAAATATTTTTAAATGACCACTTTTCACTTTTAAAATTATCATACGAACATTTTTCAAATATTTAATATTAAAAATAAATCATAAGAGTTGATATGGACAATATAACATCAGCACTTAATTTTTTAAAGTTAAAATAATTCTAAAAAATAATATTTTTCTTGTTCTTATAGTTTTTAGACATAAAAGTGTTATGGACAATACAACATCAGCACTTAATTTTTTAAAGTTAAAATGATCCTAAAAAATAATATTTTTCTTGTTCTTATAGTTAGACATAAAAGTGTTAACTTAAATGATTTCTTCTTTTTGGACATGCGTGTTTCAACTTGCTCAATGGATCATGTCTCTGTGCCTGTGCTTTTGATTTCTTGCACGATCTTATATGTAGTGAATGAAAACTTCATACATAAGGATAGATGATAAAAATAGTTTAGCACCATCCAATAAAGTGGTAAATATGCTACTTATTATCCCAAAAAAAAAATTAGAATTAATGGTAGAACTTTCATACTATAAAATTACAAATCATCTATAAGGATAGAAAATATTTATTCCTTCTGTACTCTGAAAAAGATGATACGTATATTTGAATCTATTCAGACCGAAAGACTAAAACTATTAAGTGTGTAGAACATGAATTGTGCTATCTCTAAATTTATCTCTTTTGAATATCACATGAAAATTAATTGGTTACGAATAAAATATTCCTAATCTCAAAAAGACAAATGTGCTACTTTTTATAGGATTACAGCTCAGAGTGTAAAGAAAAATTGCTTGTAAAGAGCACTTAAGCATGCCAATAATATGTATTCAAAGCAACTAAGTTGTGAACTTTAACCGGCGAAATCCAAGGCTAAGACCAGAATTGCATCTCAAATGTGTATGTAAGCCTCTGCAAGAACACGCTGATCAAAGAAAAAAAGTGATACTTTGCAAACTACATACAAAAACGACACTCTGCGTAGTTAATCTGCATGGGAAGCGCATATAAAAATGGATTGTTTTTTTTCAACTTATAAATTTTCTAAATAACAAATTTACTTAGCAAGATACAAGTAGCATGATAACACTAAGCAACCATTATTCTGAAGATTTCAACTCAAATCTTCCTTTCGGAGGGTAATCCCAGTTCATTCATAATCATCCATTTATATCGTTTCAATAGCATGAGGCTACAACAGCTACTCGCATCGGTTTACTTCCCTGGCATGTTCGACACAAAAACAATACAGGTACAGTAGGGGATTGACCAGTTTGATCAGTTAGGAAAAGTTCCCCATAGAAGACAATTATGTTGTCCTACGCACTATATACAATTGACATTAGTATACTTGGCAAAGATCCAATTTTGCTGGAACGAAGTGAAACTCGAAGTTCGAGCACTGGAATGAAACGCTCTCCGACGGGACTAATTGATGCAATCTGTAGAAGTGGGTCATATATAGTTATGCTCGCCAATCATTTAAACACGGCCTTTTGATTCTTGTATGTCTATGAAGTGCCATGATTCAAACCTCATCAGAGTGTGCTTGCTTTAACTGAATGCTTGTTACAGAATGACAGCACCTTCTGCCCAAAAAGCATCCCAAATTCTGTGGTGTATATAAACACTTGCTAGGTTACTTAAAATACTATGCGTAGCCGTCTCAGCTCTGTTTGGAAAATCGGACTGCAAGTTAGGGTACGTTGAGCTAACGATTTAATATCCTCTCTTGTACAATCCCGCGCTATACGAACCAATTCCCATAAAGCACCCTCACCAATCATATCCTTTGCATTTACTTCTGAAACAAAAAAAAAAAAAAGGATGTGTCAGATGCAAATAAATCTACCATTTTCAAAATTAGGTGCAGAATGTGCACCATTTCACTCACCATGTTGAGCCAAGTGGCATAAAGCAAGCTCAATGTGTCGCCTGATTGGAGAAACTTCGCTATTGGCATTCTTCACTATCCAGGGCAGTGCTCCATCTTCAATAAGCAGAGACTTTCCATCCTTGTGCCCTAAAGTTCAAGTGTGAGTAGCAAAAAGAGATCAAAATCCAATAACATGGATGACTTCCCTAGGTTTCAGAATGACTGAATTAAGTAAATTAAACAGCAAAGAATCACACCGAACGCGGCCCGCTCAACTGGATGGGAGGCGCCTCAGGAAGTGTCACCTCCAGATTCGAGTCCGCGTGGGGTGAAATCCCTCGCAAGATTTTCTAAAAGTCCTCTGTACCCCGTGGCAGGAGCCCCTGTTCATGGAAGGCCTGTACTCGGATCCCAGAGCGTCGATCGGGACTGGGCGTGAGGGTTTCCCGCGAGTTTGAGGTCCCTACGGGAGCGTGCGCTCGCATCACGGGGTTCACCACGATAATCTCAAAAAAAAAAAAAAAAAAAAAGAAAGGAAAAAAAAAAGGAAAAAAGAATCACCGGAAGGGGACTGGTAGAGCTGTTTGTCAGCACAATTGACCATATCTGAACGTTGAAGACATTTGCAGTATGCTAATACTATCAATGAATACAACTTGTGAAACTGTGACTACTCATTTCTAACTTGTAACTATAAAGGGCACATAAGAAAGAGTTTGGTCGAACAAAATAGGTATAAAAAGTTTCAAATAACAACCATAATTTTTAAGGACACAAGGAAGGTGCTGAAAACCTTGACTAGAAGCTCTGGATTCACATTTCGCAAAATTTGCAATACCACGCGCAACTTGCGCAAGGACGTCCGTGTGTCCACATTTCACCATCCCTAGTAATGCTTTGATGCCTCCCTCTGATTTCAGTCTTGTTCGTAATTTATCTGTGAACAATGATAAACAGATCAACAACATTCTTTTCTGGCTCTAATCGTGTGCTAAAGCAACTAATAGATGCAAACACAGGCACAGCAGGAACTAGCACATTTCATATCTTTTATAGAAATAGCATTATAAAAAAAATCATGGAGAAACTCTGGTTTAATTTCTGAAATAAAATCTCCAATTATTATAATTTCTTTTCCTTGGCCCACTCACCAACATTACTTGTTCTAAACTATGTAAGAAAGTGATCTCCAATTATTACAATTTCTTTTCCATGGCCCATCCACTAATACTACTTGTTTCAAACTATTTAAGAAATTGTTCGGCAGGTAAATGTCCACACACATCAAAACAAATATATATATATATATATATATATATATATATATATATATATAGAAGATATGTATTCTGTGAAAGCCAGTAGTCCAGATATCGTAAGGCAATAGCTAAGTTACAAGTTAACAAAATAACTTTACCATTGCCACATAAGTTTGCTATTGCTCCCGCAACCATTCGAAGAGTTTGAGGGTCTTCAGCATCAGCTGCAGTCATCGCCAACAAACTAATACCGCCTTGAGCTACAATCCTTTCTTGATTAGCTTCTGTTGAGAAGAAACACAAAAATTTCTCATGCTGCAAGACTAGGAAGCACAATTCTTCCACATCGTATCAAGAAACAATAACCAGTTCATATGACAAGCGTAGGTAAAAACTAGACTAATTATCATATAGTTACCATTCATTGCCAGATTTGCTATTGCACCAGCTGCTACTCGGCGAATAGTTTCATCCTCTGAGCTTCTAAGAAGCATTATTAATGAAGTTAGGCCACCAGCTTCAACAATTTTCTCCTGATTGGCTTCTGCATCACGGTTACTTTATTATAATATCAAACACCAAAACTTAACTTTAAAGCAGGAAACACAACCAAGCACTGTTGAAGTTGATCAGTAGTTGCTCATTTTTTATAAGCAACATAATATAAAGAGACAAGAAGACAAATAAGCAATATAATAAGAACAAATATAGCAAATCATCAGAGCAGCCTACTTAAATCAAAGAGAACCCTTTTGCTGTTTAAATAGATCTGCCCAACTATCTTCAAATTAATTCCCCATGTAATACAGCAATGACATCCTTCCTCAACAAAAATTTACTGAATTCTAAAAACAAGTTGGAAATGGGCTTTAATAGATTACAAGATCTGCAGATTGCAATAAGAATGGCTGCCGCAGTTCAACATAATTTCCTGTACAGAGCATACAATCTTACAAGGGAAGCTTAAATTCCATGATAAAATCTCTTATTATATGTTCAATCTTGTATTCAATCACATATTACCAGACAAGTCTGTATGGAAGGCAAGTATTAGCAGAGAAACCTATTAGATTGGCCCGTGATGGATGATGACTGGACCCAAAAAAAAATTAAACAAATAGCTATTTGGAACTTGCATAAGTGTGTGGATAATAAATTGTGTTCATGTGAATACTACATTGCCAACTTGGATGATGCAAAAAAGAGAAACTAGCTCATCTAACTGTTGTTTGCTATTTATTTGATTCACGAGGAGAAAACAGGCATATTAAATTACATTGGGTCTTAACAGGTTTTGAGTAGAACAACCTGGTTCACAACAAAATTTATAAGAGGGTTAAGATATCGAGGCATGTCCCAGTAACCAGAGACACATCACACGTCTGACTCTGAGGAAACTAAAAGGATCTAGTCAAAAGCATTTAAGAATGTCTTATGTTAAAATATATTGTTTTTGCAAGAATATTGTTTTTGATACAGTAATAAAGCTAACAGCTGAAATCAGCTCCACAAAGCCCCAAGCACCAGAGCCAGAGACAGGAAATTTGGTCCTTTGGCACAAGGCCAGAAAAAAACACTAAAATGGAAAAGTTGGTATCAAGATGCTCTATCGTAGGCTTATAGGTACCGGAGCTACCAGTCAGTTAGAGGAACTAAACACTTAATACATAACTTAAAGGAGACAAGGATCGTATACGCCTTTTGAATGAAATACATGCATAAATAAGTTCTCTAGTACATTTGAACTATTTAGATAAACAGTAGCAAGAATCCTATGGCTTACTCAATGAATTTTCTAAGAAACAGTATCCCTACCATGGTAAGTGTCAAATGATGAATTGCCATCTCAGCACTGAAATGCACGTCTAAGCAACATATTAAGAGAACGACAAACTTATGCTTTTCCATTGCTCTGGATTTAAGTGTGACTACGTGGACGCACATCAGATGTCATTGTAAAAGGATAAGAGCCAGTTGCAAGTGCACCTATAGCATTGTTTTTAAAGATACATCTAATAACATACTTTGAAAATTGAATTGGTTACCTTTTACAAAGTACAGCTTACTGCTAATAGAAGATCTACGATATTATGCATGAATAAGTTTTGTTTAAGATTATAGAACTTCCTTTTAGCAAATTGTAATTGGTCAGAACAACATCAAACACATCTTTTAGGTTGTTGTAGATGTATGAACAAGTGGAATTTCAAATTTAGAACCTATACAAGTGTGTCGTCCGTGTGGATAAAACAAAACTATAGTGACAAACTTACCTTCAGCTGCAAGGTTAGCTACCACTTTCACAGCATGAACTCGCACATCACGTCTTCTGACTCTAGCAAAGAGAGTATCTTTTGCAAACCAACTGCAACAAAAATTAAATAAGTAAATTTTAATTTAAAAAAAAAAAAAAAAAAAAACCAGCAACCCCTCCTCAAGAACATCTATCAGCAATATATGCAGTAAGATCTAAAAACTCTTGGGTAAGCACGATTACCTTGTTCAAAAAGTTTGGCAATTGATGCCTTTTGACCATTTGTAGAACCTGAATCTCTAAGATGAAAGTTCCTAGCCTGGGACATGAGAGAATCCAATCCAGTATAGACTTTACCAGATCCTCCTCTTTCAAGATTCCTTCTTGTCTATCGTCATATTAAGAACATAGATTATGTACAAACTTTACAATGTGATAACATATTTACTAAGACACAATAAATGAAAAAATTGCCTCAAAAAATGCACTTGATGGACGGAAGAACAATCCAGAAGTCTAAAGAGTTTAAGTTACAATTGAGGAGAATCAATTTGAAATACCTCATCAGCTTCAAAACTTAATTGCAACAGTTGATTCTTTAATGCAGCTATCTCTTCTTCACGCTTTTGTTTTTTATGGCATTCATCGTCCAACATCTTACGTAGCCGCAAAATTTCAGCATGCCCAGATGCCTAAGATAGTGACAAGACCATACATCGGTATACCAACCATCCAAGATACTTGCAAAAGCATGGTTAATGCCGAAAAAATTGCTCAATAATCTATACCTCTGAGCTTTTCAGTTGTGCAACGTGGTTCTCAGCAGCTTGTCTTAAACGGATTTCATTTTCTAATGCCTGTTTTGAGTTCATTGACCTCCTCCGAATCACCCTTTTCCTATAAATTTGCTAACATCAAACACCAAATATCACAAATCTTTTGGATCATACTATCATATGATGCATCTAGCAAATGTCATGAAAATGTTAGCTCTGTCTTGGACTTTTCAACAGAGTTTTGACTTGGCAGTGTCGATTGCATCGTAATCAGTGCGATGACTCCCAAAACGCTTATTTCAAGGGGTGTTTTTGAAAAAAAGTTTGGATATATGAGAATATATTTTAGTGTGTTCCATAATTTTGGTATTTGAAGTTTTTTTAAACCCTCTAAAACTTTGTAGTCCTAAAAAATCAACTTCAAAGCAAAGTTTTATGTGCCGCGCTGTGACGAATTTTGGCAAATTATGAATTCGAGACATGCAGCCAGCCCATGAAGGGCTGGCTTTATAAAAAGCTGCACTTCAAGGGGATATATATATATATATATATATTGTTTGATCTTCTTCCTCGCTCTCGCGAGTGAGGAGAAGAAATAAAAGAAAGCAAGATGAGAGGGACAGGGCGAGGGAGGGAGGGAGAGAGAGAGAGAGAGAGAGAGGGAGAGATGGTGGGGAGGTGTAGGCGACGGCGCGTTGATTTCTCTTCCACCTCATTTTTTTCTTAAAACAACATCACGTCGTCCCATGCTGGATGGTGGCGGTCATCCGTAGCGACCGCCACATCCCACACATCCATGACAGGCCGGCAAGACCGGAAAACGGCCGTTCAAGCCGTCCACGTGCCACTCTAAAACCATGCTTCAAAGTATTTTTGGATATAAAAATCATAGAGTACAGTTAAACCCGTTTTTCATATAAAGAACTTCTCAAAACCTATTTCGAGGGAAGAGGAGGGGGGGGCAGTGGGTCGTGTCCACTGTAATGAACCCACCGGGACCAAATTCCTTTTTCAACATATGTTAAAGCTAGGCTATAAACATGTGCTGAAAAATCAGATTACTGATGTAAGGGCCAGCTAAATGTGTTAGTACATATACTGATTTGTCTTCAAGTATATGATTTTGCCACCTGTGCAATCTTAAGCTCACTACAACTTTGTATACAAAAATTAGTTTTGGAATTCAAGAACTCAAGGATATGCGACAATTATTCCTTATGTCTCATAGAAGCAATTAACTTTTCTATGGGACACAAAAGCAAGAATCAAACCATGGTCTTGGGATGCAGAATCTGTCACGCCGGTATAGTACTAACATCCTTAAAAGTTCAGCCTGAAGTGAATTTTTCAAAGTTTATCTAATGATCCATTCATACAACAGAGCTGGACAAATCTGAAACTCACTGTATAATCTCAGTTAGGTTTTAGTGTGTGACAGGTCAAATTCGTTAAACCAAACAAACCCCAGACTATGAAATAATTTTTATTTTAAGAAACGAAAAAAGAAAAAGCAACAAAAAGTTCAAACTTAAAAGATAACTATTGGTTACAGAGTTACTTGACGAGTGACAGAGGTTTCATTGTCCCTCGCTGAAGAGAAGAGGGCAACCTTTAAAAAACCAAAAAACAAAAAAAAAACAAAAAAAAATGAAAAAGAAAATTTGAAAGAGGGAGAGAAAGAGAGCTGTGTCCGTGGCTGCTGCACAACAGCCTGCCTCAGTGAAGATCAGAGTGGCTGCAAAAAAGGTTACTCATTTGAGATTTCTGAACATGCCGGTAGGCAAATGGCACTATCAGGTGGCAGGGGTGGCATAGACTATACCGCCCATTCCGACTAATTGGCCAACACAGGTCAGCACTAATGGCACAGAAGAAAATCAGCTATGCCGCCTCATCTCCCCATCCCATATTAAAATAGATAATAATAATAATAATAAAGAACGTAAGTTCAATTATTTTAGACATTAAATTTTGTTTAGAATCCAGGTATGAACAATTTTTTTAAAGAATTACAAAATAAAAAGATTTAAGGAAGCATACCAACCTCCCTTCTAAAACTAGTGCTGTTCTAAAGCCAATAAGGCATAACCTACACTTACAACCTGAATCTATATTACAATTAAAAAAAAAAGAAGGGAAGGAGACAAACCTCTCCACCACTCACTTTCTCTACATAACCATCTGTCTTACTGCAGATCTTTTGGTTTGTCTTTAACTGTTTTTCAAGCTTGTTTATTGACTCAACATAATCATTCCGGTACTTGATTCTCTCACTCTGTATAACATCAAGGATAGAGGAAAAGTTAACAAAAAACACTAACTTTGTCCTAGTTCTTATAGCAATAAATGTAGTTGTACAGTTTGCCAAAACAGCTCACAAATGAGAAAAGATATTCCAAAACGCAAGAACATGACAGAGGAAATGTCAGCATCAAAGATTGCATCTTGCTGAACAATTTCAGCTTTTGGGTGATACAAGCGCATGCTTAAGAATTTTGCAGAAACAGGTATGCAAAGGTGTAAATTTAGAAGATGCTACAAGAAAAGGTCTAAGGTGAGAATGACACAAAGTAAACAACGGCAGGATAGACATTCCAAAGGAGCAGAATGGTCATTTTGGCAAAGGTCTGCCAAAGCTGAGGTTTATCTGCATTAGTTTCAGCAGAGGATACGTATACTACACCGAACCCAAACAGAGTATCACAGGAATATCAACCTTTTGGGCTTTGGCTAGCTTAGCCACTAGCGGCCAACACAAACCCCACACCCTACCTTGCTAGACCATCTTTTCAGAAAGACCTTGCACACCATCCACACGGGTTATGATTCAAGTTGGTAGGAGGCGAGTAGATGGTTGTTTTGGCTTGTTAAATTTCAACATGATGCACCAATTATGGCCCGTGCATGACACTTGAGCTTGTGCTGAAGTTTTTCAATGTATATTTGACGACTTAATGAGCCATAATGGATAACTGCAAATATGTTTTCCACAGGAACACAAGCATGAGGTAGAGCACAGACTTAAGGGATAATTTCAGAGCAGCCTTTTGACTCACAAATGGCTAGCCCATTAGTATTGAGAACTTTACTCAGCATAGACTTACGTGAACAAATGGAGACAGACCTAGACATCAAGAAAGAATGATTGGCAGACATTCAAGAATATTATCTAGCACATGATACAAATAGATATCAGACCGATAGGATCTTCAAGGGATAAATGTTTTCAGATTTGATCATGTGTATCTGCCTAAACAGATCTTGTTAGATTCTGATGTACAATATACAAAAAAGCCGATGGCATCTGAAATGGATGAATCCAAACTAAATTCATCACAATAACCCAGTTTCATATCCAGTTTTGCGAAGTCGACAACTAATGACAATCTAGCTTTTGAATCATGTGGTGTCCAACATCCATGTTATGTTCTATGTACTGCATATAATTTCAAGTGAAAGACAACATTTGATTGAATCAAGGAAAAATAAACTTCAAGATTTCCTATTCATATAGACAAGATATGCAGAAGCAACTACAAATATGACAATGGTTTCGTCCAAACTCAAGCATACTTTTTAATGGTTAAGTTTTACGATCTATTGGCATGCTGTTCTAATATGTCACCGTTCCACTAGGCTACATTCCTGATAAGTTTAATTGTATGCAAAATGATTACTTAAAATTACCAAAAGAATTTTAAAAAAAAACAAATATATTCTTAGAGAGAACATAACCTCTAATGCATCTAAATAGTTCTTCTCTGCCTCTGCTACTTGGTTTTCGGCTTCTGCTCTTACTCGTTTGATCTCATCCCTAGAGCTCTTTTGCAGCCTCTCATTCTCTGCAATTAGTCTATCTAATTCAGCATCCAGTCTACGGCACAAACTCTTATAATCAAACTCTTCTTTGATTTTGACCATATTCTCCACCTTCATCGCCTATCATGGATAATGACCATAGGAACACTTCAATTAACATCACAAAACAACATATGAATGCAGGGGGAAAAAAAAGCTAGATTCTTACAATGAGTTGACAATGTGCATCAGAATACTTACTACTAGTAATAAATTGAAATCACAGAAAGATGGTAATCTGCACCACAGGTCAAACATTGATCTAGGAGGATCTCGTGAGGCCGTGCTGCTAGCGCTGACCCCAAGTGGCTCGTGACAGACCCCAAAATACAGAGCCAACCTCGAGACATACATAACCAGACCCCTGCACCAATGTCGACCCACGACACCAGTGCCTGACGGTCGCACACTAGTGAGTCGCACGCACAGATTTCGTTGAACTCGTATATCTAAACTCACGGCCTGCATGGTCAGAGTTGAGAGGCGTTCAAGCTACTAGCGAGAAGACAATTCTATCTCATTGGTTTACAAGAGGAGTGCTGGAGAAAGTGACTCTATTTATAGCGGTTAAATGAACACACAGTCCAAAAATATACCACAGATTTTAATCGTTGTGCATTCGTACTTGTCATATCACCTGAGGATCAGGAGGTGTTTGGCAAATACATGGTTGGACTGTGTAAAGACGTGTGGGAGCACTTGAAAATGTACTCGATAACAGACCCTATTTATGGCAATCTAATGAACATATAATCCAAAAATATACCACAAATTTTAAGCATTATACATTTCTACATCAGAAAGAAACCACCATCCAAGACCTTGCATCCAAGAAAATACAGCAAAGACAGCAAAAAACAGAACCTGCCTAATGTAGCAAACAAAAAGACCAAGACCAACTCGGATAGCGGATATGAACAATAGTTGAATACCAAGAACAGCAAGGGCAAACGTCA
This sequence comes from Xerophyta viscosa, assembly GCA_002076135.1. NCBI lineage: Eukaryota > Viridiplantae > Streptophyta > Magnoliopsida > Pandanales > Velloziaceae > Xerophyta > Xerophyta viscosa. Next base: position 2,261,412 of record MJHO01000001.1, read on the forward strand.
AGGCAGGGTGTTGCAATGCATTCATTGCAAGCTCAAAGGGCATACAGCCAAAGTGTTGGTTCTCGCATGCAGAGCCTGCACCCAAGCATTGAAGGAAGGCCAGCAGAAAGATATAATTGCAACAACCCAAGAACAAATTGTATTGCAACCATCCAACAAGCAAACAAGCTGGCTAAAGTGCATGAGGCAGACCCTACATTGGCACTCATGGTACATAGACAGCCCGCAAAATCTGGCCATCTCAGCTATAGATAGAATGCATTAGAGGAACGGGTGGATCTCTTGTAAATGTCCAGAGACACATCCTTGAAGCGATTGTACTTCCGGGAACCAAAAAAAAATTCATCTAGAGGGATTAACCCAAAGGTTGAATCTGGAAACCATGCCACACAAGACCACTCTCCTTGGGGTAGATCAAGAAAGGCATTAAGCTAGGCATAAATCGACAATGCCCATTCAAATTCGCTATCACAGGCGATAAGTAGATGACATAACTTGTGAAGTGGATCCTATTGATGCTAGTTAGGTAATCCTTGGAAGTCCGCATGTGTACGATAGAGATGGTTTCTTATATCATCAAGAACAATAAGTATCCATTCGTGAAAGACAGCGCTGAGTTCATTATGCGTAACATGAAACTATGCAGTCTGCATTGCTTGTTATGGCTACACATGTTAAACGGTCGGTAAATACATATGGAGCACTATGGTGCTCTTGACATAGGAAGTGTTCCAACTAGAAAACTCTTCAGATATAGTGCCAAATGATCTGAAAGATGGAGAGACATCATAAGTGAAGAAGATAGACCAGCCAAGGGCAAGACCTTGAATACTATCGGTAATGATGGTGCCCAAGAAAGACAGTAGTGGGAGGTGACTCAAACTACTAGAATCTTCCTTTCTGCTTAATGTAACATATGTTAGCCTAAACAGAAGACACTTGATCCAAGAGGATCTCACGAGACCGTGCTACTTGCGCCAATCCCAACTGGCTCATGGCCGACCTCGGAATGTTAAGCCGACCCAGGGACACACAATACCAGACCCCCATGCACCAGTGCCGACTTAGGACACCCTAGTGCACCCCATGTGGCCGTGCATGACACTGGCATGGTCATGCCTGAACAAAAATATCATGCTCGTGATCGACCTCGCGCCCCTTATGCTCGTAGCAGACCCCAACCTTACATGCTCATTGCCGAACCTGACCCTTCATGCTCGTAGACAACCCCTCATGCTCAACTTGACCCGGACCCCGGCCTTACATGTCCATGGCCGACCCTGAGCTATGTTTGCTCATGCCTGACCCTAATGCAGCTGAGCTTATTTCAATAGCTTCTTCATACACACCTCTTCTAATAAGTGTTATCCTATGGTTAATTGTTATTGCGAAGGTGTTCATATTATATAAAGAAAGAAATGTAGCTCTTTTCTCGATAGAAATGTAATATATTAAATTAGTACTTATATCTAACATACTGCATAGGGAAAAGGTAGAGTTGGTTCTACCATTGAGTCTAATCATTCTCTCGAGACCCATAATCAAGGAAAAGAACTAGCCAATCAAGCTTGCGGCTACAAACTTGATAATATATCACCAAACACCTTCAAACTCGATAGACCCTAACTGTACTGAGAACACTCTAAATCTTGGACAAATCAAACATGGCCTACAACTATGCACTAATAAGCGATTCATAAAGCATTTGAATTGTAATGTCCTTCATAATGCTGGTTATCTTTCTAAAAATACGGTATTTTATGCACCTTATATCATGAGTTTTAATTAGCTTTTTTTAGAGTATTTGACTTCATTGATTATTCAGCTTGGTAATCAACTAAGGAATTATTATAGCTCATCACAAGCAGAGCAGTATTTTGCGAAGAAACCAAAAATCCAAATAAATTGAATATTTCTTTTCAAGTGTACAGCATATAAATCAGACACGTATATAATGCCATGGCAGTTAGCTCAGAAGTGACCATACCAGGTGCCGCCCGGCATGTGCCCGAGCTGCCGGACCTCGGCACCAGGTCAGGTGCCGAGCCAGCAGCATGGTTTTTTTTTTATTTTTCTTTTTTTTTGGCGAAGTTACTGATCATCTCCCTCGCCCGCGGGCGAGAAAGAAGATCAATTAATGTAAACGGGTCATGGATGCCACCCGTTTACAGTTTTTGGGTTTATTTTAAGTTTTTGGACTTTTTTAATTCTAACGGATTAGCGGGTCGACCCGTTAACATTCGAAGTCCCAAAACACCTATTTAAAATCATTTTTTTGGAAACACTTTCAATATAAAAATTGTAGATCTCATTACGATCTAAATCTTTCATGTTAAAAGTTTTTCCAAAAAATATTTCTAAAAAGGAGTTTTAGGGCGTCAAAATGATGATATATAAAGAGGGATATTTTCGTCCTCACAAAAATTATTTTGTGAGAGGGGGGGAGAGGGGGGATGTAAAGATAAACTTGGAGAGGGGCTGATGTGTAAGATTAAAAGTTAGGGGGGCTAATATAAGGCTTCAAAAAAGGGGGGCTGAATTAGATTTTGCCATTTCTGTAATTTAGATCGTGCAATCTTGGTTTTTTTTTTTAAAAAAAAATTCTAAAAATTTTTTTTTTTTGAATTTTTAAAAAAAAAATTTATTTTATTATCTTATTAATATATAAATATTTTTTTAAAAAAAAAAAAAATTACAAATCGGCGCGGTCCGGTCGGCACATCTCGAGTTTGAGATTTACCTAAACTCGGCACGAAACGGCATTAAAAACCTTGGACCGTACTAATATAGGATGGTGTCTGCGAGCACAAAGGGAATTCTTAAAATGTGGATCCTGCAGAGTACTTGGAAAGATCCACTTGCACAATAGGATCACTAGCAAAGAATTCTAAAATTGGAACAAGCACACACCATGTGAAATCTGACAAAAAAACGAACTCCAAAGTCGAGGTTACATTCTTATTTCGGCTAGGAGGGAATGCAATTTGGCATGAGAGATGAAAATAGCAGCCTCCTCGACATGCTACTGGTTCTCTCCGTTCTCGCAAGACGAAGTATGAATTTATCAAGGTTGGAAACTGATTCAAGAAGGCATAGAATAGAATAAATGGGTTTACATTACATACACGAGGTATCTAGAACAGAAACATCATGGTTCTGCTTCTTCAATTTTGCAGGATCCTTAACAATATACCTTCAAGCAGAGCGTGACGACATGACAACTAAGGAGACACTAAAATGAAAAAGAAAAGCACACTACCAAAAATCAAAAGAAAATGCTACTATCTATAGGCATCAATATAGCATGTTCAAAGTAGCATTGCAGAAACTTATTTAACTTGTGTATTTTGAGAGAGCAACACAATCAAAAGGTGATTGTGAGTCCAAAATCATCAAAGACCCATAAATGACGAGATCAATATGGAAGAAACTTCATGATCCATAAAAACTTACTCTTTGACCAAACATTATGGTACTTGATGTCTCTCCTCGATGGCGAGGAGAGGGCCCGATCGTAACAACCAATGAAGTTCGTGCGGTGCCTGTCAACATTTACCATTAGTCTTAGCAGTTTGGAACATCTAAAGATAACAAAGAAGAAAGTATATATAAAAGCTATGCGAGAATAATCATCAATAGCTGTAATGCATTTGTATTATAGCATGTAGTACCACATAAATATCCTCGAAAAGTATAATACAACGGAAGCATTGTAAATTTATAGATTGAAAGTTAATATTTACAGACGTAAGTAGTATCAACATAAAGGCAGGGAGGAGGTTGCTTCAAAATTCTCAGTTGCCTTAAATAATAAGAGCTTCAACCTAAAGTCACCATGTGGTTCATTAAATAGCAACAAATACAAGCATCAAAGGTTGTCATAGTTATAATTAGCATAAGAGCTCATAATCGAAAATAACAAACACCAATTTCTAAGAGCTTTCTAATGAAAATTTTATTATCTTAAGCATAACACCTACACAACGAGTGCTACAACAATGCTTTTAAACAAATAATGGAGGGAAATGGAAAAAGTATCAACCAATCAGTAGCAGTATAGTTGATATTGAAGGTTCAGTCATACTTCATTTATTTTTTTCCTTTTATAAGTAACATTTTCTATCCATGCTCTACAGTACTAACCAAATTTCCTGTCGGTATGATCTGGATCACAACAATCCACTTCAGATATAGCATATAAGAAAATATACTAGCTGCATTATTGCATTCAGTAAATGGATAAAATCATATCATAAGAAGCTGCATCCATCATTTCGCAATTTAAAAAAAAAAAAGAAAGAAAGAAAAGAAACTACATTCACATTTTCCTTGCTTAGAACACACAGAACTCACCGCCAAATGAATCTCGAAGCAGCCTTGTAAGTTTTGAATCACGAAAAGGCACATGAGCACTATTTTCAGCTAATGCATTGATGCATTTACCCAGCGCACTTAAAGACAAATTTATAGACTTTGCTTCTTCCAGGGTCTGCCCTTCACTACCTGTTATTAGTCAAACTAGTCAAAATCTAAGTACAAGATGATCGTTTACAAAAGATACTACCAAACAAAAAAGTATATTTGTCAAAGCGAATAGCATTTGGCAGATGCTAAGTTCTAGTAACAAAGTAGGGAAGCCTTGAAAAAACACGAATTTTCTAGTAGTCAAATGGATGATTACAACAGTTACATTTTTATCCAAAAAACCAAGGTTTTGGGATCGCCGATTGGCATAGGCAGTTCCGGATCGGAATCGGCATGAAATTCCCCTCATGAGGAGGATATTTTAGCTAAATCTGATAATAATTCATTCTAGGCCAGCATCAACAAATTGGACGGTATATGAGAAAATCAACTTGATTATAGCCAATCTGCCAATGTTTCTCGAAGAAAAGTGTGCCTTGTAATAAGTCATCTTCATAATGAACACATCGTTGTCCTTATGAATAAAAGCAAGACAAATAGTTGAAGGGTCACACACTATGCTAAATCTTTTTTTTTTCGTTTTATATTTTCTTAAAGAACTTTCAAAACTGTCCTTTAGTTTTCCTTTTACTTTATCTTTTCTTTCATATTATATAACATTCCGACACTGCCTATACCACATATTTTGTTTGATACTAACCTAAATAAAATGACTGATAATACCAATATTGAACCTTGAATACCAGAATGGGAAACTACTGCATGCCAAGTCGGAGTGTGTCATTCCAGGCAATACATGCTTAATGTGTAAACCATTCCTAAACCTAACAACCATACCCATTAAAAGCCATAGCTTCCTTTTTATCTTGCGAACCTAATTCAAATTCTTACATGGTAGGATTTGGTCCTTGTTTTGGGTATGCTCAGTCTTCAAAGCTTGCTCTATAGACTTCTGTGCAAGTATGCTTGCATGTTCATTTGTTGGTTTTTTTCAAGCCGAGCGTCATGTGGGAACAAACTTCTCCGAGGAAAGACTTATCAGTTGGACGTTGTTGTTGTAGCATCTTATCAGCTAAAAGGATGTCAAAGAGAAGAGTACCCTAGTCCCGATATATACAAACAAAGGCAATGTGCAAAATTGCTCTAATGATTGTGGCATTAAATAATGAGTCATATCATGAAACTCTGAGAGAGTAATAGAGATGAGGCTAAGACAGCATGCAGGAGTCCATGACAATCCATTTGGCTTTATGCCAGGAAGATCGACCAAGACCTTCCAGAAGTACAATGGAGTACTATTAGAAGAGACAGAAAGACCTACATATGGTTTTCATTGACCTGGAGAAAACATATAATAATGTTCTAAGAAAGGTGTTATGACAAACCCTGGAGAAGAAAGGAATCTGCATAGCCTAGATTAAAACTATCCAAGAATTCAAAGTTGTCAAAGGTGCAAGGCGCACCAAGGCGCAAGGGTGGTCCCGGAGCCTAGGCACAAGGCGCAAGGCGCGGCGCGGGCCTTATTAACGCAAGACACGCTGTTTCCTTAGATATAAATATCTCCATAAAAAATACAAATTTAAACTAAAGTTGTCATAGAAAAGATCAGACCAAGCCTATTAGCAAAGATCTTACACACATCAAAATACACAGATAAATTTCTTGCGTCATTATTAAGACTCTTAGCTCTTAACATATGTATAACTTGCTAATTACCTCTAAATTTTGCGGAAGTTAGCTTATTGATAGATTCTGGACAAGCCATATTGGAAAAGCACATAGTAACATCACATGACTCAAAGTCTCAAAGTGTGAAAAATGATGAATAGCTAGCTTGTTTGGAGATATTCACATACTGAACATATTCATTATGAAAAACTAACTTGTCTCCAGCCTTCGCCGTCCTCCTCCAATCCAGCAGGTGTGTTGCTTGTGAGAAAAATTAGGGATTTTTTTCCTATTTTAGCCCACTGTAGTGAGCAAGGAGCACTCATATGGACTGAACAGTAAGTTCTGATGGTTTAATTGGGCTAACATAGTTTATAAATGGGGCCTGTTCACTAGGCGCAGCAAGGCGCGCTTAGGCGCAAGGCGCACCTAGGCGTGCCTAGGCGCGATAAGGCTGCGCCTAGTGAACGGGGGCCTTGCCTTGTTCTTGGTGGGCGCAGATTCGTGTGGCGAGCCTAGGCGCACAGCAAGGCGCGCCTTGGCTCGCCTTTAACAACACTAAGATATGTACGAGAACATTGTTATGTACATAAGGACGGCCTGGAGGCGACTCAGTAGTCTTTCCTATCACCATTGGCGTACACCAAGGTTTGGCCCTGAGATCGTTCTTTTTTACTTTGGTTATGGATGACCTAACAAGGCAAATTCAAGATGATGTTCCCTGGTGCATGCTTTGTAGATGGCGTTGTGCTTGTTGATGGCATAAATGAAGGGGTTTGCGTAAAGCTAGAACAATGGAAGCGACTTTAGAATCAAAGAATTTTAGGCTAAGCAGGTCGAAAAGTAAACATATGGAATGTAAGTTCAAGCCTACTAACATGCATGAGGAGTGTGAAATAAAATTGGATACCGATAGTATCCTTCAGAAGGCGTGTTTCAAGCACTTATGCTCTATCTTACAAGAGAATGGAAAAATCGATGTATACGTCATCCATTGAATCAAAGATGGATGCTATAAGTAGAGAATGGCGTCAGGGTTTCTGTGTGATAGGAGTTTTTCTCCAAAGTTAAAGGAAATTACTATCGTACCACTATAAGACCTGACTAACACACAAGAGGTGAAATAAAATTGGAGAGCGGTAGTATCCCTCGGAAGATGTTTTCAAGTATTTATGCTCCATCTAACAATTGAATGGAGAAATCGATAAATATGTCAGCCATTGAATCAAATTCAGATGCTATAAGTGGAGAAAGGCGTCTGAGATTCTGTGTGGTAGGAGTTTTTCCACCAAACTTAAAGGAAAGTAAAATCGTATCACTATAAGACCAGCTATGTTATATAGTTACAAATGTTGGTCGATTAAACGTCAGCATACCCAGCTGATAAAGGTAGCGGAAATGAAAATGTTTCGTTGGTACGATCATTCTCTCAAAGACATAATCCTAAACGAGCTAATTAGGCAAAAACTTCAGGCGGCCTCCATTAAGAACAATATGAGGGAAAGGCAGTTGATAGACATGTCAAAAAAGACCAACTACTATACCCATTACACAATGTAAAGGTTTGACAAGCGAGCTAAAAAGGAAAAAGGATATGCCTAAAAGGATTGAGAAAAACCAATCAACATGAACTTACCTTTCTAGAAATAGACGAAGACTTAATTCTCGATTGAGCAGAGTAGCAGCGCGGAACTTGTTAATGACGCCGCAATCTAGATAACATAGCGATTGTCTTTATTTTTATTTTTACAGTTCTTATAGCACCTATTGTGTTTTTATTTATTTATTTTTACCTTATTATTTTCTTTTTATTTATTTATTATTAATAATTGTATTACTATTGTTTTTACTATATTGTATGTGCAAGGTATGGCCCTGTTGAGCATGCTCAATATAATTTTTTTTGTTCTATCAACTAGAACTAGCTTAGCCATATGTCTTGGATTTGCGTACGTAGGCCAAGGATCCTACGGATACAACCTCCTTCAGGGTATGGCTGCGCACAACTACCCTCCCAGACCCCGCCTACAGTAGCACTCATGACAGGGATGTTGTTGTTTGTTGTTGTTGTTGTGTAATAGTTTTTAAAGCTAAAAGCTAGGATATTCCTTTCCATCAAGTACATATCAAAATCAACACATATAAGCATATAGACACATGCAGCAAATAAGAGACAAACATCCAGCCCATCAAACTGCCCATCAAACTGAAATGCGTGTATGCAGGTAAATCTATTAGAGAAGATACTATAATGCTAAAACTCAAGAAGCGATAGCAACAACAACAACCCAAAAAAAAAAGGGGGTGGTAAATATGAGAAAATCAAAATCCTCCGCATGACAAACAAATACCAGACTTGTCTATCCGCTCTGATCCGGCCAGATCTACGACTACAAGCTTGCTTTTTCTGACAATAGGCGGTCTAAAAGATGTGACAAGGGAAGAGGAATTTCCATTTGGAAAGAAAGCTTCCTTCTCCTGGACTCCTTTCACAGACCTTCTCACATGTACCTATGAACATGCAGAAGCTTAATTTTCATACTTTGAACATTAAAAAAAAATAATAATAATAAAAAAAGCTACATATTAGTGTATGTCAGAGTGCAAGTACAAGTCACAAAAAAATTGATTACCATGAGAATGGCATGGCTTCGAGAGGACTCTGTGTTTAGTTTAGTATTTGCAGCGAAGCGATGAGCTTCACCTAGTCTAAGAAGATCCACAAAACTCGTCTGATTTAATTTCTACTAGTGTTGCACACAGGTACCAGAGACGTCTCCTGTTTTCGGATCTTCTACAATTGCAATATTGTCATTTCCAGGAACAAGGAGGTCTTGTATTGTTTCCATGTATAGCTTCATGAAATCATAAAACAAGCATTTATTAGTAAGCCATGTGCAGTCCAAGGAAAACCTGTCATTAAGCTTCACCACAAGCAGCACGTATAGCATATACATCAACGAGAAAAAGTACCACAACTGTGTGAGAACTAAAACCTGCATGTACGATACCGATATTGAATCAGTATCTGGTGATGTATCTGCAAGAATATCTTCCATTGCTCGGACCATAATTCCGCGATCAGCAGTGTCTTGCTCACCAAGCCTTCCTAGAGTAAAGGTCTTCCCAGTACCCGTCTGTCCATAAGCCATAATGGTGCCATTGTATCCTTCAAGAACACTCTGCATATTAGACTTTGTTAGAGCCATGAATAATCGGCGGAATAACTGCATGATTATACAAGAACCACAGAAACAAAACAGGCTAGCACATTAAAAATAAGATAAATAAGCTAAATAAAAGTTTGAGCATGGAAGAAGACATGTAGAAACCAAATCAAGCATAAACGTAAAAGTTTCTGGCTATGTAAGTCTGGAAGAAGCAAATGTACAAAACTACTAAAATACAATCAGTCCTAACTACGTTACGCAAAGAGAAATCTTACTTTATTATTCAGCAAGAGAAATGAAAGACGAGTTGCGGGTTGCACGAACCAAGTAGTAAATATTGTGCAATTAGAGGGCTATACGCAAGGGCAAAACCCCCAATAATGTTGAACTTTACCTTCTTCTACGCTACTTACTCTTCAAAATGCCAGATATATACATATCTAAAATGTTGATGCCTACAATCACACTCCTTTTATACTAATTGTGAGTTATAATAGTGGGACAATGAGAGACTGTTTACATTTATGCACAACAAAGCAATAGGATATTTAGATAGTTGACAAATCAGAAACTTCAAAAATGTACTCGTACATGACATCAATACTGAGATTCTGAGTCCAAAAAACATATTAGGAAATACATAGTATTTCATTTAGGGGCTGTTTACTTCGCGCGGAAGCCTGAGAAGTGAGAAGTGAGTGAGAAGTGAGAAGTGGGTGAACTGTGAGAACTGAGAAGTGGGTGAGAAGTGGTGTTTTGAGTTTCTCTGTTTACTTGGGATTGTGAAGTAGAGGCTGGAAGATAGTTTCTTTGTTTACTTGGGGTTGGAAGTGAGGGCTGAAAGATTATTTTTTTTTTATTTACTTGGAATTGGAAGTAAACTGAGATATAAAAAATATATTATATTTATTTTAAATTTATATTTAAATATTTATATTAAATTATATATTATATCCTATCTTTTGTATATATCTCTCATTTAATATCTTAAATTTATATATTGTAACATATATATTATATTACACATGATATGTTATATTATATATTTTTTTATTTTATATGTATTAAATATATATCAAATAAATTTTATATTCTTGAATACTAAAAATTATAAGAGATAAGTTCTAAAATTTGAACACAAAAAGTATTGAATACAAAGACTTTGCATTTAATAAAAATTTACAAAAGGTTTATTATTATATATACATGCATAAAAAAAAATTAAAAAAAAAAAAATTACACATTGTACAAGTATTTCAACCATTGACTACAGTGGTCGCCAGAGGAAGGAGAAGAAATCGCGAGAACACAACTCACGCGCGGAAGACAAAACGAGTTCGCCCACTTCGCAGCTAAAAGTTGCGAAGTGGGCGAACTCAATTTATTATATACTCGCGGAACTCAGAATTGAGTTCCGCGAGTTCCCGCGGCGAAGTAAACAGCAAAACTGTGTTCTGAGTTCCGAGTTCCACGAGATCCACCAGTTCCGCGCGAAGTAAACAACCCCTTAGATAGAGTACTGAAGTTGACAGCAAAAGGTGCGTTCACAACTAGAAATTGGCATGACAACATGACATAAGTTCTTCCTGTTCAGATTGATACAAGTCACCACAAATTTTTAATTTAGTTTCAAAATGATAATGTCCTCATCTGAAAACAGAATAAGATAACTAAAAGTCAGTACTATACCCCTGATCCACATTAGAAAACTTCTTTCCTGAGTCGGGCTCGCATGGACCCACCCTGACCAAACTATGTAGTCATGAGACATGCACTGTATAAACTATTGGCACATACATTTCCTATTTTTTAAATATGTTTTCTTTATGAGATTATTGTAGAGAATTCTGTTCGTAACCGGCCCACTTCGTACAACTATCGTAACAGGTAAAACCAAAAGGGGCACCAGCCCATATTTCATCAACAGAGGAGTTTTGGCCCAAAAGGTACAGGGGTAAATCCCCCTTCTTAGCAGGTGGTGCTTGTAAGATTCAATTCTGAGACATCTTCTTCAAGAGGTGGAAGCCCCATCAGTTGTCCTACGCACCTTAGGCAACTCTGTTTTCTTATATTATATAATCTGATTATTTCCCATTTTCCTATACAATCTCTTCATTTTCCAGTTTTCCTTTTTTATAAGTGTACCTTTCAAGATATGTATATATATATATATATATATATATTCTTCTTTTGACAATGTCAAGCTGAATTCCTGTGGCACCAAAATGATAAACTTCAAAAGTCAATAAGGAAATTTTATTTTAAAGGTTGAATTACTAACAGGGTGGTGCTTGCAAAGATTAGGACCCGAGACATATGCTTCAAGAGGCGGAAGCCCCATCAGCTGTCTCGGCCTAGCAACTCCATTTTTTAGTCTTATACAATCTGTTTATTTTCAAGTTCTCCGTTTTATAAGTTCAAGAAGAATAGATAGAATGACAATGTACTTTCAATATATATATATATATATATATATGTATATATTCTTGTTTTGATCATGTCAAGCTAAATTCCTATGGCATTAAAATGATAAACTTCAAAAGTCAGTAAGGACATTTTATTTTAAAGATTAAACTACTAAGAAATTACAAATAAATGGCAAGCTTCACAGGATAAAACACAATATAAAATCCTATCTCCAACTAAATGAAATTATCAAGAACAGCACCCTGAATAAAAAAGTACAATGTTGAAAATTAAAATTGTTATTAAAATCTGCTTACCTCGACAACCGGTTTTGCAACAACTTCATATACACGCTTTTGGGAGGCCAGTTCTGTAAGCACCTCATCAAACTCATATGTGTCTGAATCCCAATTTTTTGCGGAGCTTCAACCTTTTAAGCTGAAGAAAGAGCAGGCAAATAGAATGCATAGATCATGTGTCTATAAAAGGCGAACCACGGGCAAAAAGCCACTCCCGACCCCAGCTAATTCGCAAGGGCATTTTCCAGGCTCTAGGGGGACGGCATACACACCCATGCCCGTTATTAGCGGATGATGCTTCAATCCTGCCTTCGACAGAATTCAAACCCGCACTAGATGTCTATCAATCTAACTATCCCTCATCAATCTATATACATATATATAAACACAGACACGCACGCACACGCACACACATAAACACATGTCTGTGCGCACGGCCTTGACTATAAAAGAATAGCAATTTCAGCTTCTAAAAGCAAGCTGAAGAAATAGGAAAGAGTACTTGAGCAATCAGGATGTACCTCTGGCTGCAACTCGACACAATCTGCAAAATCAGCATCTGCTCTAACTCTTCCGCATTTCGAGGCCGGAGCCTTACAGCCACTCGTACCCGTCCTGGGACTGAATAGATACATAAGAATGCAAATAACAGAAAGATCTCGTGATGTTACATAACTGAAGGATGGATACCATGACTTATAGTTAATAGCTAACCCTTTTAAGTCACAAAGTACAACATCAAGAAGAATCAAACTTTATCCATCACAGAAGCATCTATCCATGTAACTAGCTTGCGAAACAAGAGACCGCCTAAGCATCGTGCTGGAATCAATGGTACCTACACTCACTAGGACTAACTTTGACTTGGGACTAGCTAACAAGATACCAAGTAGATACACGATATTCTCACAGTTTCCTATCAAGAATATTTTCAAATGCTTTACCAAGCGAGATTGTAACAACCAAATGATACGAATAGCTTAATTTCACTAGCTCTGGACATTTTCAAATGTCTATTAAGCCATCAGTTCCAAATTGCGTAAACTACCTAACTTTCAGATTTGACCTCACTACGATAGGAATGAAGGAGGAACAAAAGAAGAAAGAAGAAAAAGAAGAATTCTTTATTCGTACTCAATAATCAAAGGTAGAATGGCTTATATAGAAACTAGAGGTGTTTCTCTTGCTAGAAATACTTGGTACAATCTTTCTACTTCTGCTGCTACTTATAAATAGAATGTTATATTGTAGATCTTCTTCTGTAATTGCATCTCTTTATTTGGAAAGTTTCAGACGATGTTGGTATACTATTGTTGGCTTCTTAAACTCTGCCGTTGCTGGTTGTTGTGCTTCTCCATTATTCATAACATTCCCTCCCCGAACAGGACCAACCTTGTCCTCAAGGTCCCAATTTTCCCATGTTTCCTCAGTTTGAGGCAGTCCATGCCACGCAACCAGTACCTCTCTATGCTGCTTATCTCTGCTGCTGTTGATGTGAAATTGCAAGAGATGTTCGGGCTCAAAACGAATGTCACCATCCCTGCAGAAAATAGGAAGGGGACTGATCTGCTGGTTCTGAATGGAAGTGTCGTCTTTTAATTGCGAAATGTGGAAAACATTATGTATGCGAGCTTCTGGTGGTAAAGCTAGTTCGTATGCTACTGTGCCAATGCGCCTTGTAATCGTGTAGGGACCACAATACTTTTACCGTAATTTATGAAATTGCCGATTGGCCACACTGCTTTGCCTATACGGCTGTAATTTCAAATAAACTGGGGTACCGTGTACTGTTTTTCCCTGCGATGTTTATCTGCTTGAACTTTCATACGGTTGATGGCTGCGGCTAAGTGAGCACGCATATCACAAATAATCTCTGAACGGATGCAGAGTGTTTGCTGGACAGAGGCGGCAGCATCGGGGTTGTTCTGAAGTGGGAGTAGTGCAGGTGGTGGACGGCCGTACACCGCTCGGAAGGGAGTGCACTGTGTAGAAGAATGGTAGCTAGTATTGTAACAGTACTCTGCCCAATGTAAGTAAAGCATCCAAGTCTTAGGTTTATCACCACAAAAGCAACGTAGGTACGTCTTGAGACTTCGGATAACTACTTCCATTTGGCCGTCAGTTTGTGGTGGTATGCAGTGCCCATCTGGAAAGAAGTACCCTGCAAGCGAAATAGTTCTCGCCAAAATGTGCTGGTGAACACCTTGTCTCGATCACTCACTATGGAGTTGGGAATGCAGTGGAGACACACCACTTCCCAAGCAAAAGATGTCAGCAACTATCTTGGATGAATAGGGGCGACGAATACCAATGAAGTGTGCATATTTGGATAGTCGGTCCACGACTACCAATATGGCATTTTTACCTTGTGAAACCGGTAGGCCCTCGATGAAATCCATAGAGATGTCTGTCCAAATGACTTCAGGAATTTGAGTGGTTGTAGCAGACCAGCCGGTTTGTAGTGCTCGCTTTTTTATTTTTTACATATATCACATCCGTTAATGAACTCATGGATATCCTGTCTTCGAGTTCGCCACACAAAGCTATCATAGAGGCACTTGTAGGTGCGTTGGGTACCCGCATGGCCACCTACTACTGAGTAATGACCCTTAGTTATGAGGAGGCGTCGTAGGCTAGTCGACTGTGGGACTACTAACCTATGTTGGTGATATAATAGCCCTTCGCGATGCTGTAAGTTTGGGGAACCTTGTGCATGTAGGAATAGCTGTTGAATTTGCGTTTGGTAATTGGCATCAGTTAGAACTGCCTGGTGTAGTTCCTAAAGGAGGGGTGCATAGGCTGAGGAGATGGCAAGGAGTTGAGGTGTGGCTGAATCGGTGCCTGCATCCGACTGTTACCAGTTCATGAGCATAACTGCATTGTCATGAAAGAGCGTCTGCCACTATGTTGGATACAATGTGGCCAAGGTACTCTAGTTGTTGTGCACCAAAACAACATTTGGAGGAGTTCACATGCAATTGCTCGCGCTGTAAAATCTCAAGAACTAGCCATACGTGGTCAAGGTGCTCATTCCAGAAACGGCTATAGATAAGGATATCACAGAAAAAAACAAGTACAAAACGACGTAAGTATGGGCGGAATACCTCATTCATCAATGCTTGAAAGGTGGATGGCGCATTTGTGAGGCCAAAAGGCATCACGAGGAATTTGCAATGTCTGTCGTGAGTGCGGAAAGCTATCTTGTGAACATCATCTGCTCGGACACATATCTGGTGATAGCCGGATTTGACGTCCAATTTGGAGTAAAAAATCGCCCCATGTAATTCATCCAGAGTTCATCGATCACTGGGATAGGAAATTTGTCTTTTATTGTGATGGCATTGAGCGCCCTGTAATCTACAAAAAAAAACGCCACGTACCATCCTTCTTCTTGACCAATAGAACTGGAGATGACAAGGCCGAGAGACTGTGACGGATAATTCCAGCAGAGAGCATTTCTTGAACAGTTCGCTCAATTTCCCTTTTTTGTAGCTAAGGATAGCGATATGGACGGACATTAGCTGGAAGAGCACCGGGAATAAGAGGTAGACCGGTTGGAGGCTCGAAAACTTTTGGAAAAGCCGTTATAATGCGCTGAAGGTCAACCGGTGGTGGAACCGAGAAAGAAACAGAGGGAACCAACGAAAGGAGGACACATAAGGCTCCGGTACTGCTGACCGAAGGTTTTGCTGGACAGCCACCTTCAGGATCTCCTGCGAGTGTATGAGTTGTCCCATCCACTGTGAATTGCAATGTAAGATTCTCCCAGTCGTGGCAGGTTTTGCCTAGGCGCCGCAACCACTGAATGCCGAGCACGATGTCGATCCCTGGAAGCTGGAACAGTATGCATTGATTGAACATGAAAAGCTACTAATGTAAGAAGAAGAGCTGGACACAAATGGCGACAAGTAATACGACGGGAGTCTGCGATCTCTACTATCAATGGTGGAGTTCTATAATGCAAACAAGAAGTCGACGCGCAACCTTGTGGCTAATGAAGTTGTGTGTGGCACTGGGGTCAACGAGTACTGCTACCATCTGACGCTTCATGCGACCTATAGTCGGAGCTAGCGGGGACCTAATAATCTATGTATTGTCATTAAGGATAGATGACCAGTTAATCTCCAAGGGAAGTATGTCATCCGAAATTTCTTCATCGGAATCCCCACGTCCTGTTAAACAATATAATTTGGTACGACAGCGGTCTCGTGGTGCCCACTTTTCATCACAATGCCAGCAGAATCCTTGCTCTCTGCGCTGGTGGATTAACGCTGACGATAGACGACTAAGGTTGTGCCGTGTGTTGTCGGTAGAGGGGACCTCGGGAGAAGTTGGTGTGGTTGTTGTAGTCAAGTCCATACGGCGCCATGGGGGCAACAGCGTTGTGTTTCGCTCGTAGTTGAGACCTTGAACTGAACGTCCGTCTAAAAATGGCGAGCCAGCGAATATGCATTTTGAAGCATGTTGGGTTTCCATACCTGCACCTGCAATTTGATTTTTTTTCCATAAACCGCCAATAAAGAAGCATATGAGGATGGCCTCAGGGCAAACTGAGAGGTGAGCTTTTAAGTCCTCAAACGCGGCTTGGTAGGATCCCACTGTTCCATTCTGTTGAAATTCCTTTAAAACCAAAGGGGGATCAGCAAATGCTAAAGGACCAAAACGTTGTAACAAAGCACTTGTGAAGGTCTAGGAGTTCAGTGGAAACTCTTGTTCATAGCCTTGGCATCAGTGATTGGCGTCACCTGAGAGGTGCATAGCCGTGATTGAGAGTTTGTCGACATCGGTAATACGGAATAATCGAAAGTATTTTTCCGCTTGGAAAATCCACTCGCTGGGTTCGGTGCCCAAGAAAGCAGGAAAATTACCGCATTATGTGGCGAGATTGCCGGCATCGAGGGGGATTGTTGCGGGTTGGGTGATGGCAGCAGAGGCGGAAGGGGGCCAGGAGGGGTAGGCCCTGGCGAGCAAAGGACGCACCGACGATGGCGTCGGAGAAGGCATGGTGATTAGATCAGTGGCTAAAGAGATCGGCGCTGAAAGTGGAGGTATAGGAGCCGGAGGCGGTGGGGGCACAGCGGAGTGGCTTCCAAATTGAAGGTGGACTTCAGGTGCTGGAACAGGCCTTGCAAAGTGCTCATTAGTTGTTCGTGTAGTTGGGCTGCATGAGTTTGGACCAAAAGCATCGCTTGCAGCATCTACTCAATGATTATTGCTGAATCCGGGGCAGAGGGGCCAGCGTTGGCGGCCGATGACGTGGTGGTGTCGAGCAAAAGAGGAACGTCGATCAGATTGTCGGTGGGTTCCGCGATTTTTTTAACCCTTTTATGGATCGTGACTTAGCTGATACCAAATGATAGGAATGAAGAAGGAGGAACATAAGAAGAAAGAGAAGAATTTTTTATTCGATCTCAATAATCAAAGGTACAATGGCTTATGTAGAACCTAGAGGTGTTTCTCTTGCTAAATACTTGGTACAAGCTTTCTACTTCTGCTGCTACTTATAAATAGAATGTTATATTGCATATCTTCTTCTGTAATTGCATCTCTTTATTTGGAAAGTTTCAGGCGACGTTGGCATACTATTGTTGGCTTCTTGAACTCCGTTGCTGCGGCTTGCTGTGCTTCTCCATTGTTCGTAACACACTACTGCATTGACTATTCAATATAAAATTGAAGTTTTTACTAACAACTAGGTTAGCAATTTCAACTTAGCATTTTAAGTGAAAGTGAACATGTTTTATCTTGTCATTCACATTGTTGCACGGAATACAAGAAAAAGTATGGATACAGAAATATTTTGTTCAAAATTCATTTTTGTGATGATCGTCCCTTAATGATTAAATGACAGCAGAAAGCATTTAATTTTTCTCCGGCTATCAAAGTCAATGCAAACGAGTAATAATCAATAAAATTACATGTGGAATTGAAGAATGGTCAGGTTTAATGATGGCATGAGTTATAATGAGAAAGAAGGTAGCCAAGCTACCTTACAAAGATCTTTAATCAAGTGCCTTACAAACTTGATGAGTTACAACACCATTAGACACTCCTCATCATTGGCCTACACAATTATAGGTCATCGTGCAATATATTAGCAGTTTAACTTTGATATATTTTCACCTCTACCTGGTTTTGTGACATGGACGCAACAAGTATTATTCACAATTCCACAAGCACATAAACAATCAACCCTTGTCATCAAAATTAACCCAATATTAGCATCCAAAACAATCAATTCCTCTGCAATTAACCAGCTGCTAATGAAAAAAAGAGTCTCTACTTTACAACAACCAGTACACAATCGTTACAACCTCAAAGAATGTCTATCCATTGCAACATATCTTGTATCTTGCAGTCATCGACCCACGATCTTAATTACAGCAATCAGCCGTCTAAGAACTTCAACATTATGCCAAGTCATCTAGCACGCCAATTCAAACCAACTTTTGGTCAAAATAAAATAATTAGGGCTTGGAGCATTAATTCTTGCGACATTCGGTACCAACATTATATGTCCTAACCAAAACTGCACGGCCATGTTTCCTAACTCAGAGATGGGAATTGTCACACTTAACTTTGCGACCTTGCTAATAATGCCAAAATAAAGAGGTGTGGCTCGTAGAAATTATTCGTAGATTACTTCTCATATGATCTGTCAACTACCAGATAACTTCCTGTCAATTTGTTTGAGAAATCAAAGTTATATGCAGAGCATCGGCCCTTGCAAAAAGTGATACTTCTGTAATTCTCACTCAAAAAGTGACTGTAAAACCCCAAATCTTCAAGAACTTTAGCTAATTCTCGAAGCCATCAATTTTGGCAACCAAAAGTAACTCTTGATTTCCAAATAGCATAAGTTTTCTCAAATGCAAAAACCTTTTAATGCAACACGACACAGTCGTAATTGTAAATACAACATCAAATGCGAAGCGAAGTGGATGAGAGAGAATGACAAAGAGAAAGAGAAAGAGAGAGAGAGAGAGAGAGAGAGAGAGAGAGAGAGAGAGAGAAGGGATGCTAACCTCCGGAGTCGTCCTTGGCGGCGGTGCTGCGGCGGGGGACACCGGAAGCGCGGGTTTTGGAAGCGTGTTTAGGAGTCGAATAGACGCCAGAGAGGGAACGCTCAGCCTTAGGATTGGGTTTCGGAGCGCCGCCATTTCTGGACGCCATCGACAGCGACGATTGCCGCTCCACCAATAGAAGCTAATGACAAGACAATGATTTAAGTTAATTTAACAAAGCTGTAATGAGATCTACACCGGAGGAGATTGGAGATCTACTACGCCGCTACAGGAGAAAATGTGAAGGGATCCGCGGCGGAGATGGATGGAGATGGTTGTTGAAGATGGAGATGGAGAGAGGGGAAGCTGAGATCACAGTTTAATACTCTCTCTCTCTCTCTCTCTCAAAATTGCTTTTTTGTGCGAATGGGACATAAGACAGCGGCATTTTATTTCACTATTGTAGGTATTTTGAGTTTTTCTTTACTTTTTCTATTGAAGAGAAAAGGAGGGAACGTATTCAAATTTTACTTTTTTTGGTGTCAAGCAAGTAGTGCATAGTCACATTTTACTGAGCTAGCATGCGATTGCTAATTTAATTAGAGACTGTATTTTATTTTTATAAAATTATAAAATATAATTTTTAAAAAATATCGGTAACTGTTGTGGCCTTCTAAAAAGTAGAAATTTATTTGTTGCTCTAGTTTAAAAGTAATGGAAAATACATTTGTTGTTGAAAAAACAAAGGAATAAATATTCGTATCGGTACATTATGTAATACTTCTATATTTTATATTTATTTTCGCTCTTCAAAGTATATTTCTATTATTCAAATTATATAATAAGATTAGCTTTGCACCTATGCGATGTACGAATATTAGTCATATATAATTATATATAAATAATAATACTGCAAACTTAATTTTCTATAATTTTTATATTATATTTTTTTATAAATTGCCAAAGAAATACTGGAATATATATATATATATATATATATATATATATGTGTGTGTGTGTGTGTGGTGTGTGTGTGTGTGTGTGTGTGTGGCAAGTATTTGCTGGACGAAATGAACCAATAAAGGGCCAGTTCATTTCGGCCAGCGACTACCGGTACTAGGAGTGAAAACGAGCTGGCTTCGAGTCGAGTACCACTAAGTTCAAGCTCGGCTCGATTGGTTTAGCTCAAAACTCGAGTTTGAGCTCGAGCTCGACAAGCTTCAGAGGCTAAGCTCGAACTTGACTCGAGTTCTGTTCGATTACATAGATTAAACTAAGTTCGAGTCGAGCTCAAATCCATGCTGGATAACACGATACTCAATCTCCGCTAATTTAATTACTCGAACTTGAATCCGTACTGAAACTTGACTCTAGATCGAGCCGAGCTTAAACAGTTCGAGCTCGAATTATTCGTGAGAAGTTATGCTGGTTTTCACCCTAAGCAAGACATGGCATGACACCATGGAATAGCGCCAAATGGAGATTTGTGCTAGCATATGAGGCCGGTCCAAAGCAGACCAGACGTGTCATGTTGGATATTCTGATAGGGAAGGTGCTCTGGTAATAAATAAGGCATAAATAAAATAGGTCATAAAGGGGTTCATTCTCTGATTCATTCCTTCCACTTATCCACTGAATTTTTTTTTTTTTTTTTTCTTTCTCCTATCTGCTCGAGAAAATATTCTTGTATCTATTCAAACTAGTAAGCTAGTGCCACTTGTGGTATCTAAGCTTTTTCATTTTTTTTTTATATACATGCCTATTGAATGTATTTTGAGGTATCTAAGCTTAATTGTGAATTACTAAGAAATTAGAGGCCTCAAAAATCTATTTACATGTACTTTTTAGAAAAGCTTTGAACGCATAAATTTAGATAGAATTGATAACTTTTGTATTCAAAAAAATTTTTCTTAAAAATATTTTTAAATAAATATTTTAGGGCTTGAAAATTAATATATTTAAAATAAGGATTTCATTTGCAACTTTTAAATAGTTGCAAGGTTGATATGCAACTCTCCCGTCCTCCGCCCGTGGGTTAGTCTACCGGGACGTTCGCCTCAGGAAGCGAGCGCCCGGGTTCGAAACCCACGGGTGGCTACAATGTGGATGTGCATGTGGCCGTGAGTTTACAACGGTTGCGGAAAAGCTGGTGATTGGGTAACTTCCAGTACTCTATGTCTGATCCGAGGACGGACGTCAGGCCAGGGTTTTACTCTCCTGCGTGCACCTGGGTCCAAAATGGTCCATAGGTGTGCGTAGAAACCGTGACGAGTTAGCGAGATCCGGGGAGAGGTTTCGCCTCGTTATCTCAAAAAAAAAAAAAAAGATATGCAACTCTCCCACAATAAAAGATATGTAGTGCCTCATCTTATCATAGCAATTAAAAAGGCGAACTCATGGTGCGGCTGTCACTTCCGGCACCAACTTTTTTATTTCGATATCCAGGCTCTGGGGTTCACGTGTATGCGCGCATACCTGCTAACTCGCAGAATATATTTTTCTCCTACCCCTTTGACATGATTCGAACCCGCACTATAGCACTAGATAGGATAAACTCTGATCATTGCGCTGCTAGTTTAAGCACTTAGAGCTACATTAATGTCGAATTTTGCTTTCTATATATGTTCATTTGGCAAAAAACTTGGCAGAGAATTCTATTTCTAGAACTAGAATATTAGCCTTGTTTAACTCGGCCTTGTTGGGCTTCTAACCGGATCATGTTTTTCTTCTTCTAATTTTTTCTCCGTCAGTGCATTATGAAATTTAGTAAAAGGATACCCCCTCTAACTAATTAATCTAGCGGTGTGTCGTCTATATCATAAAGCAAACGTCATATATTTGAATCCCATATATAATCATGAAATGGAAAAAAGATAATTTTAGCGAGTCTTCAGCTGGGTTGCTAATATAGTGCCTGAATATGATGTCAGTACTTCACGTCTGGCTCGATGCACACACTAGATATGGATTTTATTTTCTGACCTCGGTCTCGGCCTAATATGGGGTGAAAAATCGTGGTAAAAATAATATTTTCAATAACATCGTAAGTTAGTGCATCAAAAAAATTTTGTCCCATCGTCTCAAAAAAAAAAAAAATAGTAAAAGGGAATTATATCGTGTCCCTAGTGAGCTCACTCAATAATATAACATTCTCTTAGGTGCAAATAAACCCTAAATTCTAAAAGGTAATTTTCGAATAATTCCAGTAACACATTCCCAAGTTTGGTTCCGACTATTACTGCATACCAATAAACATAAGGAGACTTCCATATCCTCCTCCTTGATGTTTAAAATTGACGAGTAACCTATCGTTTTTATCCGTTAACTTTGACACCATAAAATACTTATTTAAAAGTATTTTTTGAAAAAAAAATTAACATAAAAATTATAAATTTTGATTAAATCTACAATTTTCATATAATATTTTTTTTTTTTTTTTAAAAGTGTTTTGAGGCTTCAAAGTCAGCGGGTTAATGGATTGATTTTAAAACCTATTAAGACTTTGAAGCCTTAAAATATCTATTTGAAAGTATTTTTTGAAAATATATCAAATATAAAAATTATAGATCTCATCAAAATCTACAACTTATATAGCAAAGCCCACTGCAAAATGACCTCTCGGGAACATCTGCATCGTTGTCTTCCTGCAGATGCAGTGATCTCCGAAGCAAATTCTTGGCTTGAAGCACCATGGCTATATTTCTAAGGAGAAAAAACATACTTTTGAGGGAATAAAGCTAGGAAGATCAAGTAACCAAATAACTTAAGCTCCTGAAAAGTAGTCTTTGATCTGATAAGCGTATTTGATCTGATAAGTGCTAGAAGCATTTAAAGAATGATAAATTAAGAAAAATAAATGTCAACCTCCATTTTTAATTTTTTATTAATTAGATTCTCTTTCAAAATTTGTATTATAGCTATTTTAATTATTATATAAATATTATTTTTAAAAAATGATATTGGTGTAATATCTTTTTAGGGAATAAAGCTGGGGAGATCTTGAAATGTGGTATTTGATCTGATAAAAGAATGACAAAAGGGATTTATAGTTTTCGGCCCTTACTTTTTAAACTCTTCACTTTTCAGTCCCTGTAGTTATATGTATTTGCTTTTGGCCCCTTTCTTAGAAATTGTGTTATATTATTTTTACTATTATATTAAAAATATTAAAAATTTTAAAATAAATGTTATAAAATTTAATAATATATATGATTTTTATATTCAATATTTTTTTGAAAAAAATTCTAAATAGATATTTTGTGATTCTAAAATTTGAATATATTTTGGATCCGACTCGTTAAACTGCTAAAATTGTAAATATTCAAAACATATGTTTAGTACTATTTTTGAAAAAATATTAAACTTAAAAATAATAATTTTAATAAAATTTATTATTTTATTTTAAATTTTTTTAAAATATTAATATAATGGCTAAATTAATATGGCATAATATACAAAAAAAAGGGGCTTTAACTGAAAAGCACAAACCTTAGTGACCTGCGGAGAAATGCCCCATGACAAATTGGCTTCTGGTTTAATTTAGAAGGATGTGGAAAACTTGGAGGTAGACTGCTGTATCGGTACTTTTTTTATCGTACAGGTAGTTGCCGACATGATAAGACGGGGGACCTCCTGCGTCACTGGATATGGCTGCAAATCTGTGCAAAAAAGTGCAAATTAATTGTGATAATTACACCTGTCGTATAGCAGCTATTAAGAAATGAGCCGATAATAGTAAGTCCCTAATAATAATAAGGGATATACCGTTGTTTTGATTTTGTCGGATCAACTTCTGATCCAGAATGATTTCAAAAATAAGAGGCTGATATAGAATTATCCGTTAATAATAATTATATGTGCATCTCATTAATATCTGATGTCATTCAGTATCGGACAATTTACATATATGCGTCCTCTCTTATTACTTTTGCGAATATATATATATATATATATATTTATATATATATAATAGTATATATAATTAATTTAATTTAGCACTGTGCCTGTTTAGCGTGTGAAAATTTAAAATATTTTTGTACTTTATTTTGATAAGCGCGTTCTATTTTCTCTCTCTTCTTCCTACAGTCTTCCGTCCAAAAAATCAATTATCTCTCTCGTTTCTCTCTTCTCGCAACCTTCTAAATAAAATCTAAAAAAAAACCAAAAATTACAAAAAAATTACATCTCATTCGGCAGCAAAAATAGGCTATTTTAAATATTTTTTCGTAAATTTAGAGCATGTTTAGATATATTAGAAAAATATTAGAATATTTAAAGATATTTTGAGGCACCAGACGATGTTTTTCGCGATTTCGACGGCGTCGAAGTTGCAACAAACACCTTTGTTTGGGGCAAATGCATCCTCGAAGGTGTCCTCGGTTGCTCATAAGTCGAGGGAATACCTATGATATTCTTTAGGATTTAGGGAAGCCGAGAGTGAGAGAGATAGTTTTTTTATGGTATGAGTTGGCCAAGTAGTCTATAAATAGGGTTGGACAAACCCTAAGCATCCTCCTTTGTCACAACCGGTCAAAGGCATTTAACTAATAGTAATGAATAGAAGTAGTGGGAAACTAATGAGACTTTTGGACTACTTGGAATCTTGGTCTTCCACGCCAACGCCCGTTCAGCTTCCACGCGCGCTCTTTGCTGCTCTCGCGCCATGCTGACCTTCCACACCTGCTAGCCTTCTGCACACGCCTACGTTCCTTGGCCTTCCGCGCAGCTTCTGCGCCCTATGACCTTCCGCGCAGCTTCTGCGCCCTATGACCTTTCGTGCACGCCCGTGCCTCTTGGCATTCCGTGCACCCGCGTCTGTTGGACTGCCGTGCTCCCGCGCCTAGGCCATGCATGTGATGCGCCAGTGCGGCCCCATGCCGCGCCTACGCGACGCCTTTGCCACACCTATGCCGCGCCTTGGCTATACATCCAAGTCATGTCCACTACGTCCGCCTTGACCCAATATCCTATTGGATCAGTTCTGGAGGTATTCTCAGATTTTTGGAGTTATTTTGGAATATTATTGAGGTGTTCTGCAGGTTTCTTGGTGCGCTATTTTTGAACTATCTATGGTGTTTTTGGATCTTCTGGAGGTATTCTGGGGATATTTTGGAGTGTTCTGTGGGTGTTTGCAAATTTTCTCTTATAGTTATCATCATTCCGAAGAGTTTCCTCAACCAAATCAAGAACTTTATTGTATTTTATATGCGTCCAATTTTCACCTGATATTTTTACCTTGCTAAGCATTTGCTTAACCCCAGAACACCGAGAATACCCACAGAACATTCCTTAACACCTCCAAATCATATGTTCTAGGATATTTTTGGGATATTCTGGAAGTGTTCTGGGTGCTCTGGAGGTGTTCTGGGTGAAGGTATTAAATTTGACTCATGTAAGTCTTATCCATAAGGATGCAGAACACCCCAGAATATCTCCAAATCGTATGTTCTGGGAGTGTTCTGAAGGTGTTATGGGAGTGTTCTAGCATCCTTATGGATAAGGCTTACATTAATCAAATTTGAGACCTTCACCCCAGAACCCCTAAGAACACTTCCAGAACACTTCAGAACACCCTAGAACATACGATTTAGAGGTATTCTGGGAGTGTTATGGACTTCTACCTCATAAGTGAAGGTATCAGATTTGACTCATGTAAGCGTTATTCATAAGGATGTTGAAAAATTTTTATCTCTATCATCTGAACACCCCAGAACACCTCCAAATCGTATATTCTGGGATATTCTGGGGGTGTTCTGGAGGTATTCTGAGGATATTCCGGGGTGAATATAAATCTTATATAAGGATGCCAAAACACCCCCAGAACCCACCCAGAACTCTCCCAGAATATTTCAAAATATACGATTGGAGGTGTTCTGGGGTGTTCTAGTGGTGTTCTGGCATCCTTATGGATAAGATTTATATGAGTCAAATTTGATACCTTCACCCCAGAACACCCTCAGAACACTCAGAATACTCCAAGAACATACGATTTGGAGGTGTTATGGGGTGTTCTGGGTTAAGTGAATGCTTAGTAGGGTAAAAATATTAGGTGAAAGTAGGACGCAGATAAAATACAATAATGTTCTTGATTTGGTTGAGTAAACTCTTCGGAATGATGATAAGTATAAGAGAAAAGTTGCAGAATACCCACAGAATACCTCCAGAACATCCAAAATACCATAGACAGTCCAAAAATAGCACACCGAGAACACCCCAAAACACCTCCAGAACACCACAATAGTATCCTAAAACAACTCTAAAAATCTGAAAACACCTCAAGAACACTCCAAAACTCTCCAGAACACTCCCAGAACACCTCTAAATACCGAGAACACCGTGCATTTTGACTTTCGGAGACGATATCGTTACGCATATGAGTCAGTTTGAGACGTGAAAAATATCGTTGGAAAAGGGCTTGACAGGCTTTCAAATGAATTTGATGGATCATGAATCCGACTTCCCATGTGAAAGAAAAAAAAAATGAAATATAACTATATTTAAAATGCCATAACTTTGCGCTCGGTGGTCAGATTGGAACGATCTTTATCTTTTGGGAATTATCGTTTCATGATTCATCTTGCCCCAAACTAAAGGGTTTGTTGCAACTTCGACGCCGTCGAAATCGCGAAAAAACGTCGTTTGATTCCTCAAAAATACTTTTAAATGTTCGAATATTTTTCTAATATATCTAGAGATACTCTAAATTTACGAAAAATATTTAAAAATAACCTATTTTTGCTGCTGAATGAGATGTGATTTTTTTTTTTTTTTTTTTTTTTTTTGTAATTTTTGGTTTTTTTTTTGAATTTTTTATGATTTTATTTATACGGCTGCGAGAAGAGAAAAACGATAGAGTAATAACATATGCTTTTTGGCGGAAAATTGCAGTCATAAGAGAGGAAAAATAGAGCCCGTTTACGTGAGTATTTTGTCATTTCACACGCTAAAAGGACATATATCTGCCAAATCAAATAGGGAGGCATATATACGTAAAAACCCATTAAGGAGGGGCACAAATCCATAAATTGCCCTTTCATTTCTTTCACTAAATGTTTTAGATCTTACTTATTCAGAATTTTAATAGTAGCCGATAGCATTTAGATTGAGATTTACAAAGTATAATTTTATACTAATTAGTATTCGTCCTAGTTAGTTAGCATAATTAAATAATGAGGGAAGATTATGACTTTTTTCTTATAAAGAATAGTTTAATAATACTATTTTCGGTCCAAATATATAGTAGAAACCGAACTGATCTGACAATAATAAAACAAATTATAATTTTTGCTCGAAACAAAAATATTTAAATTAGGGGTAATTACATATCAGCATCCCAAGTGCAAACTTTTGCTCGGATAGCCCCCATGAGTTGCTGTCACCTTTTCAGCCCTCACGCCCAAAACTAATTTTTTTAGGACAAAAATATTTATGTATATGTTAACACTTCGGAGATCTAAAATAACTAGTTAGAAGTATTTTTTGAAAAAAAACTTAACATGAACATTTTAGATCTTAATAAGATCTACAATTTTTACGTTGAAAGTTTTTCCAAAAAATATTTTTATATAGATATTTTTCTATTTTTCTATTCCAGCATGTTAGTGGGTTGACTTGCTAACAGTTCGAAGCCTCAAAAAATCTATTTAGAGGCATTGTTTGAAAAGAGTTTTAATATAAAAATTTAGATTTTGTTGAAATCTAAAACTTTATGTTAAAAGTTTTTCCAATAAAGATATTTTTAAATAGATATTTTGGAGCGTTAAAATGATGATACAAAAAGAGGGGAATTTCCGTCCGAACAGAAAATTCAGAGGGGGGCGCGTTGTAAATGAGACTTTGTTGGATGGGGGAGGGGGTGCGATGAGGAGTGAAACATGGGGGGATGCGATGTAAAGGAAAAAAGAAAGAGCGGAGGGAGGGGGGGGGGGATTTGTAGTTTACCATTGAAATTATTATACCTTTATCAGGTTGATGAAGTCAATTCACCCGCAAGGAAGTGTATGAAAGTAAAAACACCAAAGAAGAACGAGATTTACGTGGTTCAACCGAAGCCTACGTCCACGGAAGAGCGAGAGAGGAAATTTTTACTATGTAAAAAAAAGTACAAAGTAGAATGTCCTTCACAGTTCTGTTACATGAGTATTTATACAGAGAATGACCATAAATACGTTATAAATATTATATCCGAACATATTATTGTAATGCTCGAGTCCGAACATGTAATGTAATACTGTATCCGATCAAGATGCTAGTAACGGGTAAAATTAATATGGATCTATTGAATGACGAGATTAATGCCGGTACTTTTATGACGTGGAGAAATATTAATTCCTAACCACATCACAGGTATATAGAACTCTTCGAGGTATAGGCTGCTGGTTGGCATGTGATCATGTTGGCTATATGGCTTTCAAGGTTGCCTTTACAGATTTATGATGCCTGGACAATGGCTAAAGACGAGCAACCGCCCACCGATTTAGCGGTTGTATATATCAGTTTCTTCACGAATGCCAGTAATTTTGATGCATATAATCTCTTCCATCACATTTTGATGGAGCATGAAATTAGACTGCCACGTGTCAGATGAGGTCGAGGTATAGAATCCGATAATCAGTCAATTCCAAGAGGAAGAATCAGCCATAACGAGTTAGAAGGCGACACATGGCGGAACAATGACGCGTTAACCGAATAAAAGTAGGATTTACAACTATATGTATCCTCTATAAATGGAGGGACTGGGATCAAATTTGGGGACACATCTTTTACCACCTTAAGGGCTATAGAGGGGATATCGACTCTCTGCGTAGCTCGATCCTCGAGTCAGGGTTGTATTCTAATTACTTGATAGCACTTGTACTTGACAGAATCGTGAGTTTCGTGAGACTTGTAATCTCTTTTACTCTTAGTGTTCTCTCCGTTGGTATTACGTTACCGCCCGTGATTTTACCTCAATTACGAGGGTTTCTACGTAAAAAATGTGTGTGTTCTTATGTTTCTGTTGTTACATTCTTAGCTAAATTCCACTTTCGATAACAAGTGTGTGATTGTTCGTGCCTACTTCCTAACCGCTTCTACCTTCGATTACAAGTTACTCAGATCGATTTCTGAATCGATCACATTTTGTTTTTATAAAACAAATATACATAGTCTACAGAATGGAAAGCACAGAAATATCTCATAAAAGCCGTGCTATTTGTATCCTACCTTATTACTATTGAAATATCCCCTAAAATTATCGTGGGAGTATTTGGTAGCGGTTGGTCACTTGTATTTAAATCTAGTTGCCGCTGATATCTATCTAGCTAATTCTTTAAATATTTAGCTGGTATAATATAATTTATTTAATTATTTTAAAATATTTCATATTATAAATTTTTATATAATAATAAATATATAAAATAACAAAAAAGAACAGTTTAGCATAACCAAACACACCCAGAGTCTCTTGAATAAATCAGAAATGAACAGCTAAGAAATTGTGTTACAGCTCCCTGGTGCTTGCAATTCTACATTCTGCTCAAGACTAAGGAAAATGAGAAACCAAGCGTCGAAGTGCACATTTTTCCAAGATTCTGGAAATTAGTAAAGAAACTTAGCTGAAGTGTTGTTTAAGCAGTAAGATTTATGTAGAATGTTGTCCATCACGATATCTGTAAATGAATGATATCCTTACCAACACTCCAACAGCAAGAATCCAAATAGAAGATTACATAATTCAAGTACTATATAATCTTTATTTAAATGAATGTAGTAAACTAAAAAAGTTAATGTAAAAATAATAATTAATTATAATTACTAAATGGTATAACTCCGTCATATTTTTTTTGATTTATTCATTTTTTTTTAAATCATCTAATTTTAATTAGAGTATGTTAAGAGATATTAATACTTTATTCTAATATAAATGATTAAAGAATATAAAACTGTATGTAATTTTAAATGCTCGAAAGATTAATTGTTTACACTCGACACATAACTATGAATACCGCATGTATAAAATCATAGTTTACCTCTGCTTATAGTATAGAGATGTTGTATTTTTAGTTGAATAAGCAAGCCTTGTATCAGCCTTCGATTTGGAGTATTTAACAGGAGAAGAGTATGTTATGAAATTTGAGAAACTTAATAATAGACATCAGCATTTTATATTTCTAGTTAAAAGCTTATTCTCCTTTTTTGACAGACTCCACAAGACACATATTAAATTTTATCTCTGCATAATATATGTCATCTACATTGTCATTATTAATGATCATCTTGTGGCACTAGCATTATTTGTACCACACTACAACATTGTCATAATGCTAGATTTGCTCATTACATGATTTATATTCGATGTGTTTGCTGGTAGCTTCTTGCTTAGCATTATTATTACATACTTCTAAACGAAAGCAGAAATAGCCACTGCAGAATCAACAGTAACTGCAAATTTTACAAAAAAAATCATATTTTTAATAATTTGATTTTTCACCGGCCAAAACACCTATTTAGAAGCCTCTTCTAAAAATCTGTTCAACACGAAAATCGTAGATCTCGATGAGGTGTTACAATTTTTATGTTGAAATTTTTTCGAGAAAACGCTTTTAAGTAGGTGTTTTAGACGTCCGAAGTTTGACGGGTTAAAACGCATTTTTTTAAAAACTTTGGTCTTAAATGCAAAGTGGTATATTTCACTGTACATATTATACGGACAGTAGTTTTTAATATTTTAAAATATGTTAAAATTTCTGATCTCCAAAATACTCATTTAGAAATATTTTTTTTCGAAAAGCTTTCAACACGAATATTGTAGATCTTATCAAGATCTCATCAAAATCTATGATTTTCATGTTGAATTTTTTTTTTTTCAAAAAGTATATATAGATACATGTTTTACGCTTTTATAAATACCAAAAACGATATTATTTCGTTTCGAAACTGTTAAGATTTATGAAGTCCGAAAATACTTATTTATAATTATTTTTTGAATAATTTTTTTTCAAAATGAAAGTCCTAGATCTGATCCTATCTAAGATTTTTATGTGAAAAGTTTTTTAAAATATTATCTTTAAATATATATATTTTATATGTTTTTTCCTCATAAAAAATAATTTTATTTTGTTTTAAATCCGTTAATTTTTGTTTTAAATCCATTTAAGATTTTGAACCACTTAAATTCTCATTTAAAGATATATTTTCAAAAAAATTTCAACATAAAAATAATGTAAATTTGCGTCTGTGTAAGTGTTTATGTGTGTTCGCGTGTTGTGTGTGTTTCTATGTGTTCATTGTCTCCGAAGATGTTCGCGTGAGTTCTATGTGTTCTTATGTGTTCATGTTTGTTCAAATGTGTTTGTGTGTGTTCTATGTATTTGTCGTTGCGTCCGTATAAGTGTTTGTGTGTGTTCACGTGTGTTCGCATGTGTTAGCGTGTGTTCTTCATATTTGTCTTATTATTATTATTATTACTATGATTATATTATATATTATAAATGAAAAAGGAACGGACGAGTTGCTGTAGAATGAACAGTTACTCCTTTTTCTTTTTTTTTTCTTATATATATATATATATATATATATATATATATATATATATATATATTTGTTGACGACCTTAAAAAAAATGTTTTTGCAGTCGCCACCTAATTTTTATAGAAAATTAGGAAACCGGTTAAGTGTGAGGTCTGTGTTCGGTTTTGTTTTAGAATTTGTGTTTATATGCATGTTTGATTATGTGTATGGATAATTGCATGCGACCTTAGATTTCACTTGCAAGGCGTTTTTGCTTGTGTGACCGCGTCTTGAGCGGGCTAGCCTAATAGCGGACCCGTCGGTGTGAGTGCACGTTTCGAGTCGAGTCGACCGAGTGCTGAAATCGTATATGTTTTTACTGATTTCAGGATTATCGGTCGACCGATTCCTGTTTCGGTCGACCGATCGGACTAGGTAGAGTAGGTGAGGACTTGTTATTTGTGTTGTTTTGGGTTTTTCCTCCATTTCACCTGCGAGCCCGAGCTACCTGGAGCCCTAGGTGAGCCCTTAGGTCCTCATCTGATTTTCTTTGAATTTTCTTGAATTAAACTTGATTTCCTCACTCTCCCAGTTATCCTTTACGCGCAGACATTGATTTTTTGCATTTCGGTGGAATGTTGCGGTGATGGCTGCGGGAATTTCCATAGTTTTGAGGTGAGCGGTTTACAACGAATGTGTATGTGATATGCTTGGAATACTAGTATGTTTGCGGTGTAAATTGTGTGTTTAGTATGATGTATATATATGATGTTCATGCTATGCCGGGTTATAAACCCTAGTTGGATGATTTGTTGTTATGAAATCATGTTTTATATGTTTATATGATGCTCATATGTCAATGGTATGCTAGCCATGTGAAATTGTACTTCATGATTAGGTACATGTGTTATAGCCAATATTATGGACATTGTGTGGATACTACATATGTTGATGCTCATGCTAAATTAGTGTGACAATACGATTATGCGTGAGTGTAGAGTAAATGACTCTAGAGACACTCGATATGTGTGACCTAGGGTTAATCCAAAACGGATACCTTGTATGCTATGAGTTGTGAAATCGAGTGGGGTAAAGTACCTTTGTGACACTTGTATGATTTGGTGTGCTTATCTATGAGGCCTTGAGATGTTCGAAATTGGGTCGTTGAACCTCGAATTACGAAGCCTAGAACGGTTGAAAGGACACCTGGAGGGTTAGGGCTTGGGGATGGAAAACGATTGGACCAATTAGGGGCTGTTTGGTTTGATGCAGTTGAGAGATGCAGTTCGAAATGCAGCAGTTAGAAGTGCTGGAAGTTGTAATTTTCTGATTTCGTAATGCAGCAGGTGTGTTTGGTTAGGTGCAGTTCAAACTACTGCAGTTGGAACGTTGCTGTTTGGTTTGATGCAATTGAGTCCTGCAGTTTCAAATTTGGTGTTTGGTTTGATGCAGTTGTGCGGATATGGTAACTCGTGGTATAGTTACCTCCCAAGAATATTTTATTTTAATATTCTTTAATAATAAATTGTATTATATATAATATTATAAAATGTTAAATGATATATTTAATAAAAAATTCCAAATTACTAGTTAACGTTTATTTTTTTTATTTGATTTATTTATTTATTTATTTTTTGTTGGGTGGAGTTGGTTTATGTAATATTTGAAGCTCTTATAATATATATATATATATATATATATATATATATATATATATATATATATATATATATGATATAAAGTATTGAATATATATATATATAATATCATAAAATATAAATATAATAAATGTAAAATTTGCAAAACAAAAATACTTGAACAAATAACATTGAAAACAATATCATTTACACTGTTATTTTCAATGTCATTGATGTTACACATCAATTTAAAAAAATATACGACTTACAAAATATTTACAAATAAATTCGTAAATAATAAATATACAAACGATTATTTCTCACATATAATTGGCTTTTTCATTCGGCTATGTTGTAAATCTGTGTTGCCT
Organism: Xerophyta viscosa; assembly: GCA_002076135.1. Taxonomy (NCBI): domain Eukaryota; kingdom Viridiplantae; phylum Streptophyta; class Magnoliopsida; order Pandanales; family Velloziaceae; genus Xerophyta; species Xerophyta viscosa. The sequence continues at coordinate 2,294,881 of MJHO01000001.1, forward strand.
CTTCTGGTATTCCGCAAGCGCCCCCGTACCTTAAAATGTTGCCATCTTTTGCTCTCAGTTGTCCAAAAATATAAGAAGTCTCACAGAAATTATCATCGAAAGTACTTATGTGTCACTTGCATGTGGTTAATTTTTAGGTATCTTACGGTATTGCGCCTAGTATGTAGACATCACCGAAACCTAATCTATCTATCAGACAGCACCGAATCCAATTATGGAATTGACCCCTGTCCGATGAATAGACGACACGGTTACTGTCACAGTACTGGCATAATACGAAGATATCTAAAAATAAACCAACTAAAAACTTGTGTAGTATAGAGTTCATGCAGAATATGCAGTCCGATATCAAATGCACTTGTTGGTTTACTTGGTTCAACTGCACAACACTTGTTCAAACTTTAGCAGCACATACACCTCAAACACAGTACCAACTGTTAAGCACGGTTCTACTGCACATGAAGCAGTTCAAAGCCGAACATAACTACACAAACCACCTCCAACTTCATACATTATCTGCATTGCAGTCACAGCACATATAACTGCCAAATAATTGCACATTTTCAGCACAGCAGCAGTCCCAAAATTGCTGCAAATTCTCTGAAACTGCATACACAAACACTGCAGTCCCATATAAGTAGCAGTCCCAGCACATACATTATTTATATTTCCTTGCAACACCATCACAACTGCATTATAGCAAGACTGCAAACCGCAGGAAGTGCACAAACAACAGTCTCAGAACTGCAATCCCAGCACATAAAACAATCACATAACACACAGGCTACCAAATACCTGCACAGCATGCAGTATCATCCACCACAAACTGCTCTACAACCAACAAAACTGCCCTGCAGACTACTCAAAATGCACAAACTGCTCTTACTACTCAAATATCAAACAAGATAAAAGCCAAAACTGCTCAAACTACTGCACTTTTTTTGTTTGCTTGGTTCTACTGCACAATAGATTAGGATTGCAGTCCTGCAGATAAACCCCCAAATAAACACACAACTGCAGTCCCAAAGCAAACCGGCAAGTGCACGAACAACACAGCAAACCAACAAGTGCATTGAACTACACAGCCTGCAGCACATCAGTCCACACCAACACATAAAAAAACATAGATAAAACCAGCATAGAAGCAAGAGAACATGTATACATGGACACAAGTACTTTCTCAAATTAGAGATGGGCATCGTCATAGAGCATTTGATTGATAAACCTGTATACACCCACAATGTGAAAGGTAATTAGTCATAAGATGAACATAATGTAACAAGTGTATCAAACGCAATACCGCACCGATCAACGTAGAAGAGATCAGGGAACACCACTCCGTTACTGAAGCCTTACATATGCATATGCATAGTTTGCTACCAGTTTGAAGTAGGTGCAAATACCTGGAACCATCAGTAAAGCATTAGCATCAACCTTATCAACAAATTATGAAGACTATTAGCCACATTTAAAGTTTGTCATCTATTACAGGTTTTAACAAAATAAAGCAGTAAAAAGAAAATCCATTTATAAGAAGGAATGATTGTTAAAAAGAAAATCCTTTGGAACCAAGAACTATAACTACAACTGCACCATACCAAGAAAAGAAGAATCGGCCTCTCCTCGTTCCTTTGACTCTCACCCTTCCACTTCATTAACTCCACCGCCGCCGCGCCGCCGCCAATACCACTCCTCTTTTTTCCCCAAATGTCCAATTACGATTACTATGAAACCTCAAATTAGAATAAATTACAAATCAAATGTAAAAAGAGAGTTACATGACAACCAAAAATTGAAATTCCAAAACAATTTTAGAAAAAAACAAGGATGAATAACAGATCGTATATACTGGAAGATATCGGGAGTGACGAGGAGGGGACAACTCAGGCAATGCGGCAGCCGACGGCGGCACGGTGGCGAGGAGTCAGGGGCTACGAGGAAGGAGGAAAGCGACGTGGCGAGGAGTCGGCACCATGAAATCAATCGCGAGGGAGAGGAGAGTGGTAACCCTATCGCGAGAGAGAGGAGAAGCAACTGCAGTTCTCGCTGCAGCCAAAACGCGAGCGCGAGTCGCAATTGCAACTGCGGCGAATTCGATCGCAGTTCCAAACGCTGCAGTTCGGCCGCGAACTGCAGCGTTTTGGTGGTGGGGCCCACTAAAATACAGGGAACCAAACACGCGAGTTCGGGGCTTGCATTGCAACTGCTGCAGTTCGCGCTCAACTGCGGGTAACCAAACACGCCCTTAGAACGTAAGCATAATTAATGAATGATGCCTTTAGGGAGGTCGGTGAACGCGGTTTGAAGTCGCTCATTGACCCGGGCGACGGTTGCGAGTGCGAGGCTCGGTTGCATAACGCGTAAAGAGTCCGAGTAGCCCCCATTTTTCACTGTGGGGTCGCCATCACCGTGGTATTCTGTAGTCGCGTGGAATGCCCGGCGGCGCGTACCAAGACCTTGATAGCGTGGCAGATAGAGCTCGCATTGAGAGGATTATCTCGGATTGCGAGGATGGGTTATAGGTTATCTCGGCCTCGGGAGACTGTCTCTAGTGTGGGTCCGCTCTACCAGAATGAAAATATGAGAGGACTGACCATGATTGGGGTTATTGATACTGTGACGGCCCGTGTCCCGGGACCGCCCCGCGTATCCACGCAAAACCACACACACGCATGCGGAAGCTTTTAAATACACCGTGCATGGTTTCCAAATCCATTTATTAATCACTTTTCAAACCCCTTTAAAAAGGACTCCGAGCCCGAGCGTAGAACTATCAGGCACGTGTTGAGCATCCGCGAGGGAGGCGGTTCTCTCCACGTGAACCCTTCATAGTTTGTTAGTGATCCAAATGCATCAATCTCCCTCATTGATACATAAGCATAAAAAACAACCTAAGGTTCTCAACTCCTTCTCGGTACAAAACTATTTTCGATTTAAAATACGAAAATAATATTTTTCTAAAACTTTGGGATTGTCACATACCTTAGATATGTCCCAACAATCCTCCCAAAAGCTTAAAAATCAAAATAATTATCATTTAAATCGATTTTCAAAACTCATTCCAGAGCATATTTTCGGTCGACCGATTTCGGGTTCCGGTCGACCGAAAAACCAGAACACAGGTTTTTCAGCCTTACAGACATTTTCGGTCGACCGGACAAACATTTCGGTCGACCGAAATGTCAGTAATCTGCAAAAATAGATTTCAGAAAACACACTTCCCAAACCCCCGAAATCCACATTTTTCAACCAAAATGTAAAACATGCATGCACACCCGTGCAACATACATAAATACACATGCTCAAAGTTTTCAAACCGGATTTTGAATCCCAAAATCCTATTTTAAGCCAAGATATGTATTTATAACAAAATACGGAAAAGTATTTACATAAGGGTTCAAAATCTACATTGGCCCTTACAATAAAAAATCGAAACATGTATAACACCCTATACATGATTCTAAACATGCTCAAACATATACATGTGTGTTAGTACTTCCTTTCTACACTTTTATACAATTATCCACCTATACAACTAGGTATACAAAACATGGATTTTCCAAGTGTTTATAACCAACACTTAACCCCAAAAACTATACCTCAAAATACTAAAGCTAAGGGTTCGCCTTTAGCTCACACTAGCCGACTAGACACCTTCGGCCGGTGCCTTTCCGCGACTACCTGGATCTGTTAAAGAGAGGAAAAGAGAGCGTGAGTCAAACCGACTCAGTGAACGGCGCCGTTGCATTTTCCATTCCAAATGTTCCACGGGCACAACATCACCAACAAGTGACCACATATATAATCACATATATGTAAACATGTATAAAAACACAAAGCCTTATAGGGCACTACACATAAAGACATAAGCTAATATACACAATTAGATCACCATGTCGATATGTCACCACCCAACCCAAATCAACTATACCATTGATATCCATGGATTATGTTAGGGTGAAATCACTAACCCAACCCAGTTAGTCCTCTCATGTTTAGTTTAGGTACCCGAATTGACCCACGGAACCAAGGTTTGGCTACCCGCTTCTAGTGCACATCCGAAGCACCAAACCTACGGTAGGAGGGATCTCATAACGTCCCGTAGAGATACTCAGTAGCAATGCACCCTCCGGAAAGCGCAACCCTGAGCCTCAAACACCGCAGGAACCACCCAGGCCAAGGATGATCACCCTACGCCTACCGGCCTCAAATAGAGACATCATTCATTAAGATTAACACTCCCGTTGTTAACGCTCATCATACCGCCACCCTAGTCGGTAAATCACTCGACCTCCGGGTACTAGACGAGCTCACAACTAAACCGCGCTAATCTTAACCCTCCCTACATGGAGTAACTTTAGAGCAAGTCCGCTCACCTACTCAATCAGGTAGACTAAGTCCTGTTAGGCACACAAGCGTATGTCACAACTATGTTTACTAAAGTGCCGCTTAGAGCTAAGGTCCGCTCTCGCACCTATCCAAGTAAACATTCCACATAGCTAACCGTCATGCCAACATAATAAAATCCGTCATACCACATGTAATATAAACCATACATCGCAAGGTAGAATTTAACACATCAAGCATGTATACCATTCAACGCATCCTACTAAAGTGTCTACCAAGTATAAACATACTCAAACACTATCCATAGTAGAATTTAGATATCCACATGCTAAATTATACCAATCATGCTAATCAACCAGGAAAAAGGCAAGATCAAGCTAATCATGAGTACCCAAAATCATTGTTAAACCCTAACAAGATTTCTACTCATCCACACATGCCATAAACCATATACCAAGCATGAACACACATGTACACACATAATTAAAGGCATACACATAGAAAGCAAGCACCGCTCACCTCGAATTCGAAACCCTAGAACCTCCCACATGCCAAACCTCGGTCGAATCCGACGAATTTGGTGTCCACGTGTAGCTCTCGACTCCGGGAACTCGAATCCGCAAATCAAGCCAACACCCCACGCTCCAACTGGCCAAGAATCAAGCTAGGAACTCAAGGGGGAAGCTCTCCTCACTCTGGCTCGGTGTAAAATGGCGAATGGACTCGCCCGCGCGCGCCCGACCTGACTTATACCCGTTCGCTCGCGCACTTTCGGTCGACCGGTAATAGGTTTCGGTCGACCGAAACCTCTCTGCACAGCACAAACAGAATTTAAACTCTATGCGAAACAAAATCTTACGTACCGACACACGCACACACGTGTCTAGAAGTCTCTAACTGAGAACTTCCACCCGACACACAACCAAGCATGCATCAAACAAGACGAAAACATAGAAACGGAAATCACGGACCTCACAGATACACGCTGACTTAACTAATAAAACTATGCATAATTGGTTAGTCGGGTGGTACTTTGCCATGATTGCAAAAACCTTGGATGATTTGATGTCTTGCATCTTATGTATATGATTTACTCTTGTTGTATGTGTTTGTGGTGTCGCATTGATGCTCCTGAGGAGGACGTCAATGTGCCGCTCGCTGAGTCTTTTTGACTCACTGCTCTTGTTGCCCTCTCTTTTCAGATCCGTGCGCGAAGGGAAAAGAGCCCGCGTAGGTGGTTAGTATGAGAAGATCATTTTGGGCTAGAAGGTATACTTTTGGGATGAGCTAGGGTGTAGTTATCACACCTAGTGTATATGTAGCCCCACATATGTATATAATTAGTGTTATCTTGTAATTGGAAGCATTAACCTAGACTTGATGTATTTAGTATTTTTGGAAATGCTTTTAAAGTGTAAACTTGAAAGATGTACGTGTTTAGGCTTTAAAAGTATATATGCGTATAAACAATGAATTTATATAAAAATGTGAATTTCGTACCAAAGTGTGATTGATTTCTGTATTTGTTTCTAATGATATGAGCATGTGTATATATGACATTTGCAACGTTTCCAAATGAGAAATTTGATGCTTGAATGGTTTTGATGAAAATGGCTCGTTGAGTTCTTGTTTTTCCGTATTTTTGGTTAAAACGAGTTTAGGCCACGACTCGTTGTCTAGTAAGTATTTTGGGCGAGTTAGAGTACGTGAGTATGTATCTAAAGTAGATATGCGAGGGCGCACGGTGGCCTCTCACAGTCCAGTGGAAATACGGAATTCGAGACCGCGAGTAGTGAGCCACAGGAAATCTGTTTCTGAAATTTCTGATATTTTCGGTCGACCGATTTATCCTGCGGTCGACGGATAATTTAAATTTGCCTTACCGTAGTTCGTAAGAACTATCGGTCGATCGATAAAATCCTCTGGAATAAGATTTTTAAAATCGATTTAAATGAGTTTTGATTTATGTTTTGGTGTTTATTTGAGTTTAGTGGACATATCTAAGATATGTGGCACTTCCCAAATGTTTGTAAAAATACAGGTTGAGCCGGAATTTACGAATTCGTGTGTTAAATTTTAATCAAATATTTTGACGTTTCGGACCCTAGGTTGCTATGGATTTTCTTGTATCAATGGAGGAGATTGATACCTTAGAATCCATAGCAAGCTTTGTCGGACATCGCGGTGAAGTTCACCTCCTCCATGCGGCACCCGGGCTCGAAAGTCAAAGACTTGGCTCAAGCTCCTTAAATTGTTTTAGAACGTTTCTTAAGCATTTGCAAAACTTGTTTAACACCATAAAAGTATGCTTCGATCCGTCGGAGCTCCGTTCGCTTCCGCTGTTTATTTTGGGCTCCCGACGGATCGTCCCCGATCAGCGCGTCACGGTCGCGCGGGGCGCGGGTCGCGACAATAAGGCACTTTTGAGATTCTTAGACTCGTTCGTCGGTTACGTGTGGGGAAGACGGTACACTCCCACAGCGCCCCTCAAAAGAGGGTACTCTATAAGTGATTATAACGATTTTGGATTTATTTTGACATGCATAAATAGATTGAACATGAATAATCGCAAATTGAATAAATAAATGCAAAATATAAAGTCTATTTGTGTGTGTCGATGTGCTTAATATTAAAAGATATGTTTTAATGTGATGAAAAATATTATTTTTAATGTTGGACTCAGCGCGTTTCTGTTTCATTTTCATCGCCCAATTGTTATTATGTTTCAAGGTTGAGATATCCATCTCGTACCCAAATTATATGAAGAATCAGTATTCACGGATCTTTTTTCGTATATTTAAAATATCTTAGTGATGTCTTTTTATTTGAAGGGAAGAAATATGGATCTCATCCCAATATAATTATTTAAATTTCTAATCATGGTTTGCTAATTGATTATAAAGAAATATCATTGTAACATTAATCTTGTTATTTATTAAAAAAATAATAATTATGAATAGGCATATGCCACGTAATATCGAGAAAGAAGCAATATCCATTGCTTTTCTTTTACTCATATATTAAAATTTTATTTCGGAAAAATATCCATATCCTATTAACTTATATTTACATGTTATATATCTATCTTTATGATTATTAATTAAAAAAATATATTTGATTAATTTGCAAAAAAAAAAATGGAACAAAATTTGATTTAAAATCGGATTAAACGAATTTTAAATAAATTGGGCCGCTATATGGGCCGACCAGACCAAAATGGTCCGGCCCGCGAGTCAAAATGACTCGCGCCAGGCACGTGGGTCGCCTGGGCTGGACCCGAACTGGGCTTGGGTCTACGCGAGTTATGAACTCGCAAGCGACCGGCTCAACCATTCACCGTCTTCTCCAGCGAGCTCTGCAAGCAGAGCTCGACGCGAGCAGCGATCGCTACTCGCGACCAGTGGGAGCGGCAACTTCTCCAAATAGGTCTCTTTAGGGTTTTCAACCATTCCAAATTCAATGCGATATCCAAATTTTATTTCGATATGTGTATAATGAGATATAACGTGGTGCAAGTTTCGAGAATAATTTTATTTTTATTTTTCGGCGGTAATGGCTTGCCACCGGCGAAGCCACAGTGCTGTTATGAGATGTAAGATGTGTGGAGAGGATAAGAGGATTATTTTGAGGGAGTTACCTTGGAGTTTGGAATGTGTTTGAATTTGACGTTGGTGATAGATCCGGCAACTTCGACGACACAGCGTAGGGATGCGGTGGCTTGGGGTCGACGCTATTAATGGAGTGATGACGAGGACAGGAGAAGTTGAAGCAAATCTAGCAGCGACGCTTCTCCTTCTCTCCCGGTCTCTCTCTCTCTCTCTCTGATGTGAGGTCCGTATTTGGTTTTGCTTGGTTTTTGAGTTTATGTGCATGCTTGGTTATGTATGCGAATTTCTGCGTGCGACTTTAGATTTCGCGTGAGTAGCTTTATTGCGTGTGTACAACAACGTCTAGAACGAGCTAGCCTAGTAGGGGATCCGTCGACGTGAGGGCGTGTTTTGGGTCGAGTCGACCGAGTGCTGAAATCTAATATGTTTTTGCAGATTTCAGAACTTTCGGTCGACCGATAGTTGTTTCGGTCGACCGATCGGAGTAGGTGAGAGTTGGTGAAGGCTGTTTTTAGTGTTGTTTGGGGGTTTGTCTCACTTCCACCCGAGCTGAGAGTTGCTGGAACCCTAGGTAAGTCCCTCCTAGGTAACCATCTCTTTTTCTTTGTTTTTCTTCAAATTAAACTCGATTTCCTCACTCTCCCGGTTCTCCTTTACGCGTAGATACCGTTTTCTTGCGTTTCGGTAGAGCGACGCGGTGAGGGCTGCGGGGATACCTTGAATTTTGAGGTGAGCGGTTTGCACCGAGTGTGTATGTGGTATGCATGGTATGCTAGCATGTTTGTGGTGTAAACTATGTGTTTAATTTGACATGTTTATGCTAATCATGCTTTGCCGGGTTATAAACCCTAGTTGGATGATTTGTTGATTATGAGATCATATTTTATATGTTATATGATGCTCATATGATGATGGTATGCTAACCATGTGAATGACACTTCATGATTAAGTGCATGTGATATAGCCAATGTTATGAACATTGTGTGGATGCTATTATGTGATGTTAAAGTTCATGCTAAATGTAGTGTGACAATATGATTATGCGCGAATGTAGAGTAAATGACTCTAGAGACATTCGATACGTGTGACCTAGGCTTAATCCAAAGTGGATACCTTGAACGCCTTGTGTTGTGAAAACCGAGTGGGGTAAAATACCTTGGTGACACTCGTATGATTTGGTGTGCTTGCCTATGGGGCCATGTGATGTTCGAAATTGGGTCGTTGAACCTCGAATTACGTAGCCTAGAACGGTTGAAAGGACACCCGGAGGGCTAGGGCTCGGGGAATAGGAAACGATTGGACCAATTAGAACATAAGCACAATTAATGAATGATGCCTCTAGGGAGGTCGGTGAACGTGGTTTGGAGTCGCTCATTGGCCCGGGCGGCGGCTGCGAGTGAGAGGCTCGGTTGCATAATGCGTAAAGAGTCCGAGTAGCCCCCATTTTGCGCTATGGGGTCGCCATCACCGTAGGGTTCTGTAGTCGCGTGGAATGCCCGGCGGCGCGTACCAGGACCTTGTTAGCGTGGCGGATAGAGCTCGTATTGAGAGGACTATCTCGGGTTGCGAGGAAGGGTTATAGGTTCCCTCGGTCCCGGGAGTCAGTCGCTAGTGTGGGTCTGCTCTACCAGAATGAAAATATGAGAGGACTGACCTTGATTTGGGGTTAGTGATACACGCTGACTTAACTAATAAAGCTATGCATAATTGGTTAGTTGGGTGGTATCTTGCCACGATTGCAAGAACCTTGGATGCGTATGTGATTTGATGACTTGTATCTATGTGTGTGATTTTGATTTGTTGTTTGTGTTGTGGTGTCGCATTGGTGCTCCCGAGGAGGATGCCAATGTGCCGCTCGCTGAGTCTTTTTGACTCACTGCTCTTGTTGCCTTCTTTTCAGATCCGTGCGCGAAGGGGAAAAAGCTCGCGTAGGCGGATAGCTAGTGAGGACTTTGGGTATACATAGAGGGTATACATTTTGGGATGGGCTAAGGTGTAGCTTCACCTAGTGTATATGTTAGCCCCACATGTGTATAGTTTATATCATGATGTAAATGGAAGCATTAACCTACACTAGTTATGTGTTTGTATTTTGGGATGCTTTTAAAGGATAAACTCGAGAAATGTTCGAGTTTAGGCTTTAAAAGTTATATTTGTATAAAAATGGTATTATATGAAAGTGCGGATTTCATTTCAAAGCGTATTTGATTTCCGTACATGTTTCTTTTGCTACTAGCATGTGTATCTGCGATGTGAAAAACACTTTCAATCAAGAAATTTGATGTTTGAATGGTTTTGGTGAAAATGACCCTTTGAGTTCTTAGTTTTTCCGTATTTTCAGTTAAATTGAATTTAGGCCACTACTCGTAGTCTCGTAGGTATTTTGGGCGAGCGGGAGCACGTGCGCATGTATCTATAGTTGATATACGAGGGCGCACGGTGGTCTCTCGCAGTCCAGTGAGAATACGGAATTCGAGACCGCGAGAAGTGAGCCAATGCAAATCTGTTTCTGCAGTTTCTGATATTTTCGGTCGACCAATATGTTCTGCGGTCGACCGATAATTTAAATTTGCTTTACCGCTGGTTCATAAGAACTATTGGTCGACCGATAATGTGGACCGGTCGACCGATAATAGCATCTGGAATCTGAAATTTAAAATTGATTTAAATGAGTTTTGATTTAATTTTTGGGTGTTTATTTGGGTTTAGTAGACATATCTAAGGTATGTGACACTTCCCAAATGTTTGTAAAAATACAGGTTTATCCGGAATTTATAAATTTGTGTCGCAAATTTTCCGTAAAAATATTTTGACGTTTCGGACCCTAGGTTGCTATGGATTTTCTTGTATCAATGGAGGAGATTGATATATTAGGATCTTTAGCAAGCTTTGTCGGACCTCGCGGTTAGGGCTGAGCATTACCCGAACTTACCCGAAAATCCGACCCGAACCAATCCGAAAAAATAAAAAATTTCGGGTTCGGGTTGGGTTCGGATCGGGTCGGGTTCACATTTTAAGGGATTCGGGTTATATATTTCGGTTCGGGTTGAAGCATGCCAATTTGGATCGGGTCGGGTTAAACTCGAAATTTTAATATTTTATAATAATATATTAACGCGTTTGTTAGAATACATGCTATCTCTAGGGGACTAGTTCTATAGAGTCCCTTTCCTTCTCCTTGATTCGTGTGCTGAGTCCAAATCCTAAATCAAATATCTTATCCCCGTCCCCCAAATTCATCCCCGTCCGACAGCTCCGGCACTCCCCTCTTGCAGTTCTCATAACCGGACAGCGTCCATGCTACGCCACTCCCTGCAAGCCGCAACGCCGTGCCTGATCTCTAGTTCCCTGGGTTCTCCTTGCTCGTCTTTCCTGCAAAACCACTCGGGGTCCCCGTCATTGCGAGTCCGCAACTCCCGTCTTTGCCGTGAGTCGTCGATCTGCTCACGTCACAGTGAGTCCCGTCCCCACCACTGAAGTCCCGTCTCTGTCATCGTGATGATTTTTGTTCTTTTTGGTTGGTGTTAATTTGACTATAATTTTGATTGCTATTAATTGCTGTAATAAATCTAGACTGTAATTTTGATTGCTATAGTTGATGTAGTTGCTATAGTTACTCTAAATTTTGATTGTAATTTTGATTGTTGATGCTGGATTTTAAAATTTTCTTCAACTTGTTTTTAATTAGTAGTTGTATTTGATGAATGTATAGTTTTTAGCGACTGAGGTTAACTAACTAGTTTTCTATCAATATATTTGACTCCTTTTAATCTTAATCCTACCAAAAAAAAAAAAAGAAAAAAAAAAGCTTGGGCAAATAATTCGGGTCCACCCGAACTAACCCGAATAGACCCGAACTTTTTTTTGGTTCGGGTCGGTTCGGGTTGGATATAAATTCGGGTCAGATTGGGTCGCAAGTTATTCGGTTCGAGTCAGCTTCTTTAATTTCGGGTCGGTCGGGTCAGTTCGGGTTGACCCGAATGCTTAGCCCTACTCGCGGTGAAGTTCACCTCCTCCGTGAACGACACTCGGGCTCGAAAGTCCAAGACTCGGCTCAAGCTTCTTAAAAGGTTTTAAAATGATTCTTAAGCATTCCCAAATTTATTTTAAAAAGCCATAAATTCTATACTTCGACCCACCAGAGCTCCTTCGATTTCCGCTGCGTATTATGGGCTCCTGGCGGATCGTCCCCGATGATGTCTCCCCTCCCCGTCGCGGCCGCGCCCCGGGGGCGTGGGTCGCGACACTCTCTCTCTCTCTCTCTCTCTCTCTCTCTCTCTCGCCAGAATTTCTCTTCGCCCCTCCCGCCTCCGTCCCCGTCCCCTCTCTCCGTGCTCTGTCGGTATATATAGGGGTCGTGGGTGGCGGTTACGAAGGCGACGCGAACACAGACGTTGCGCAAGCGCGAGCATTACACACGCGCCGGCCGGCGGTAACGACAGCATTATTTTTCGATATTACGTATAAAATCCATCTCTTTGCTAAATTGCATAAACGACCCTTGTGGATTTTGTAAAATCTTGGGCATCTATTTTCTATTTTGGCAAAAATGGCCCTATTGTATAAATATTCGATTGTCGCGAAAATTTCTTATTCATGTGGAAAAATAGAATTCTAACCAATCATATACGTCTAAATAGTCTTAAATTAAGCTAAAATAAATTAATTGTGTAAATCAAAATTTTAAGCTTAATCGAGTTTATCGAGTAAAATCGGGAGATTGTCCGGACAAAATAGGGTGTCTACAATATATATATATATATATATATATATATATATATATATATATATATATATAAAGTTTTTTTCTATAAAATTTTAAAGAGCAATATTTTTTTTGGTTTTTCTTTTTTAAGTTTTAATATGTATATATATATATATATATATATATATATATTATATTATATATATATATATATATATATATATATATATATATATATACATACATACATACATAAATATTAATATATAATTAAATAACTATTTTTTTTTAAAGTTTAATATTATGAAGAGTAACTTTTAGTTTCTTTATTAAAATAGAAAGTAACTTTTTTTCATTTTCATTTTTTTTTTTGAAATTTTAATATATATAAATATAGATATTAATATATAAATATAAATTATTATATATATTATGAATAGTAACTTTTTTTTTATTTTTTGGTTTTGTTTTTCTTTTTGTAAATGTTATTTATATATATATATATATATATATATATATAGATATGAATTAATTAATTAATTAAATTACTTTTTTTAAATAAAAATTAATATTATAAATCAGATAGTATAATTATGGATGTTAGGTAAATCTTGTCCTGCTAATTATTATATATAATATGCCACATTTCAGCCTTTCTTTTTTAGTTTAATACAGTTTGATATGTCTGTTATTTAATTTTAACATAAGGCCATACAACTATTTATATTTCATTAATATATTAATATATAAATTAAATATTTTTTTTAAAAAAATAAATTCTAAATCTCACAATTAAAAACAAAAAAAATCGATTTACTGAACATGCTCCCCGCCCCGAGCCCTCCTCCATGTCCCGGCCGCACCTCACGGCCGGATCCTTTTCTTCGACCCGAAAAGGGTGGCCACCAAGGGAGGTGATAAGCTAAGGCCTCCCCAGGTATGTCAACACAAACAGCCCCATTGCCCAGCCGGTATGGGACTAAAATCTTGAAATCTCACGCGTGCGGTCCAAATTCAGCCCAATCCGTGCAGATCGAGAAACTATCGGTCGACCGAACCGGTATCGGTCGACCAATACCTGCGCAGATCACGCACCTTCGTGCCGATCCCGCAGAAATCCGGGGCCTCACATATTTAATATAAATATATAAGTAAAATAAACTAAATAAATTTTTCTAAATTTTTTAATTAACAGTAAATTAATAGAAATATGTATTGTAGAGAAATTTTTTTTTTCTTTTTGAATATATATATATATATATATATATATATATATATATATATATATATATATATATATTATATATGAATTAATTTTTTAAAATTTTAATATTATAATAAGATAGTATAATGGATGTTAGGTGAATCTTGTCTTCCTAATTATTATAGAAAACATGGCATTTTTTTTTCTTTTTAAAAATTTAATACGATTTGATAGGTGTTGTTATTTAATTTCAACATAAAGCCGTACAACTGTGTATATCTTATTTGAATATGTGTGTCAGTTTTAATGTTAATTTTTTATCTAATGGACATTTTATTTATTTTTAAGTCTTTTCTAAGAAATTTAAAGATTATACTAATTTATATCAGTAAAAATACAAAAATTATCTCTTCATATTTTTATTATAATTTTTTATCCAAAATTTTCAATTTAATATCATTTCTTCAAAAAATTCCAAATGTTAATATTATTTTTAATGTAATATTATTTTTAACTATATAAATACACAAAATTTTTCAATATCTGCGGCAACGCGAGGGGCACAAAAATGCTTGTATTCTCTATTTCTTTTCTCATAGCCGAAGCAAATAATGGGCAATTTGGATTACTTTCATTCTGAGATATACTGATCAGTTGGCGGTGGGGTGTGTCGCAATGGTAGGGAAGCCTCTAAAGCCTTACTGTTTGGAATTCGATTTTCCGTACTATCAATTGCGCATTTTGGAATGTTGAGTTGATGATTTGGGACGGCACACTCCAAGTATCTTTATGAAAAAGCAAAATGATGGTCTGGGACCCTACAAAAAGAAAAGAAAAATAAAAGAAAAAAAAACAGTGGTTGTGTTGGTCAGTCCTATGTGTGTTAGGTCTCACATAGAACTTAGCTCTGACTCTGTCAAGAATTCCAACAGTGACCGTTCCAGCTGAGTAATGGAACATTAATATTTATGCTAGTCCTGTAAACTAAAGTATTCTGTACATCAAGTACAAGATGTAGGGTTATATGTTATATAATTCCATAATGAATTCTGTTTTTAGTTTTTTTTTTTTTTTAGCGGTTTCATTTTTTTCGGGAGAATTGTAGATCATCCCTTTATATTTTGCAGTCTGTGAGTTATCCATCCAAAACGCAAAAATGTGCCGCATTTTGTGCGACTGTTGAAATAAAGAGGGTTGATATGCAATTTCTCTTCTTTTTTTTTCCCTGTACCTTGAAAGGCTTATCTGCTACACTCTAGCTGTGATATGATGAAATCTTCTTTTTAAATGAAAATAGTGCATTTTATCTATGAAAGTAATCGAGGGTCCTTAATATGAATTATTAGGAGTACCTTGATTACATGCGGAAGCGGATAGTTGTATTGCTTTGTGCTCAATAGCAGTGGCTGGTCATGCCCATAGTGGTATGCCTCCTTCCAAACAAGAAAGTATATTAACGGCTAGCACAGAAAGCAATATTTTGATTTCTACAAAGAAATCCCCAGCATTTTTTTTTTTTGAGATTATCGTGGTGGAATCCGAAACCAGAGCGCACGCCTCCGAAGGGACTTCAAACTCGCGGGTAAACCCCACGGACGGTCCCGTCCCCAACCCCACCAACAGAGGAGCGCAGGAGGCACTTCACAGGGTATGCAACCACAAATGTGCCACGCATGATTCAAACCCGAATAGGATGCACGCTTTTCGAGGCGCAACGTCCCATCCAGACAGCCCAAGCGCGAGAGAAAAGAAATCCCAGCATTACCCACTTGCACTACTGTTGGAAATGAATCCATCTCCAACAGCCCAAAGGTTAAGATACTACCGGTCAGCAAGTTAATGCGTTCTTCTATTAGAGGTGTTGTAGAAATGTCCATTGGTATAACTCCGGCGTGGTTCAGTGACTTCCGGCGATCTTTAAGGAGCTGAGGATGCTACCAAGGTCATCCTCTAGATCACTCTTCAAGTCTTATGGCTCATTTACAAGTGACTTACCATATGCCTTATCATGTCTATTTATATCCTTGGTTCTTCATAGACCTTAGTTGGATATTTGCGCACATTAGGTTTGGCCCAAAATGCCAAAGTTTTAAATTATATATAAAAAAGAACAACACTCTAGGATAAGGTACTATACGTTGTGAAACTATACGACATAATCAGTTCGAATACGGCCAAACTACAAAGATCCTAGTCAACTACAGAAGTCAGTTTGTTTCTTTACTCATTGTCTAATTTTTACAAACATTGCAAGAATCCCAACATAGAAATTAATAGTAATTTAAAAAATGGGAACATTTTGCCACAATCATCTACATATATACACTGGAGCCATTTAACTGAGAAGCAAGAGTCATGAAGGTATCTTTGTTGCATGGAACTATAAGAACCTGTTGGGTGGTGGAACCCGAATTCTTCTTCAGCTTTACTGAGTAGATTTTGAAATAATGGATGCTTCATATACGATATTGGAACTACAAACCGCTTCTGATCCTCCCCGACGTATATGGCAAAGTGACCTTTCGGAACATCAGCAGCGACCGACGACTCATGATTTCTAAATGCGTGCTGCAATATCTACTTCATATGAATTGTTAGCATATTTGATTATTTACATATTAGGTTATGCCAAATATGTAAGCTAACATATTTGTAGTTAGCATATTTGTTATGTTAACATATTAGGTTATTTCCTAATATGACAAACTTCCATATATGTTCTTATGATATTCAGTTTATATATATACCTTGACCCCTTGAGTCAGCCTCTCTTGACGAATCTGTGCGATTCTCACGAACCAGAGGATCTAAAGAGTACTGTGAAAGACGACTCTAATAGCCATCCTCCGAGACAGCGAGATTGTCGGAGGAACCGACACACCGAGCAGCACCGGAGATAGCGAGAGTATAGATCCACTTCCGCACTATTCGAGGTAATCCGAAAACTATGTGCTTTCTATACACTAGCATGCATGCTAGAATTTTTGTAATTAAATCTACATTGGTATCAAAGCTTTTTAATGCTTTTGCTTCTCGAGCCGGTGCGGTCACCGCCGCCGCCGGAAGTCATGTTGTACAAATACAATGCGCAGCAAGCCAAGTCACACGTGCGAACCACTACTATAATTTTTTTTTATTGTTCTACAATAGCAAAAACAGAAACAAGAGTTTTATTAAAAGAAATTGTTGTTTCGGCGCTGGCGCCGGCAACAGCGACGTCGATCGTTGCCGGAGGAGATCACCGACCGCACCTTGGTCCCACAACTGCGCGGTGAAGCCGCGACAGCCGCGGAGAGAAAGAGCTCAGGCGAGCTCGGCGGTGCACGATCGAAGCTCCGATTGTGATCGGTGACGTGGACCGATCCGCCAAATTAGACAGCCGCATAGGAGTCTCTGTCGTCTTCAACGTCACCTGACGGCGCGAGTGAGCCGCCGCCAACCACTGCTGGAGGAACGAGAGAGAGATGGACGACGAGATGACCGCAATGCTCACGGCCTTTGCGATGACTGCACGCTGCCGCCACGACCGTCTTCACCAGTATGTGTTCGCTGCAAGTAAATCGCGTGGGTGAGCTGCCGCTGCCACAGCCAAAGAAGAAGGAAATGTTCCTTGGATGGAATATTTTAGAAGGAAATAATTGGAAGGAAAATATGTTTTTTCCTTAACGCGCATCAGCAACAGAAATGGAAAGCAGGTGAAGAAGAAGAAGCTGTGGCGGGTTGCTGGTTAATGGGATGCGGAGCTGGTCGGATCAATTACATTAGTTGTTAATGTTTCATGGGCTTTAAGAGGCTTGACGGGCTGACCTTTTTTTTTTTCTGTAAAAGACTAATTCCTTAACAGGCCAGTCCACATGTATAACATTAGTTGTTAATGGGCTGCGGATTAGATTGTTTTGTGCAAACCCGAAACCCGATTTTAGTATGATTTTGTGACTGTTTCAAGCTCAGTTCAGTGTTTCGTAAGCTGATTTATGTTTGATTTATTTATTTATTCATATTATTACATGGTTTATGCTTAGAACATAACATGCTTATTATTTTTTTTAACATGTTATGACATATAATATGCTTTAAATAATGTGACATGTTTAATATGCTTAATTAAAATTGTCTTCATTTGCATAATTGAATTAGCATGCATGACGGCTCGAATTTGACAGTATTATCTTCTTATGCTAGATGGCTAGGACTCTATACACTTGACCAGACGGAGACATTGTGGAGTTGCAGGGCAAGATTAAAAGAAATGAGGAGATACGAAGGCATAAGGCCGTTCATCTCCAACGTTATTCGGCATAGGGCTAAAAGCTTAAAGCAAGTTTCTGAGCTATAAAAGAGATCCACAGCACAACGTAAAAGAAAATATAGATCACCTACTATATAGGCTTATTAAGATCCTAGACCTTGGAGGATCTTTCTTTTTTAGTGAGAGAATATATGTGCTGAATAATACTAAGTCTGGATGGAAGAAAGGGATGTTACGTGACCCTACTTCACCTATTCATACTTATTTGAGCAAGTATACTATTTTCTTAATATCCAATTTATGTATTAGATTTAAGAAATGTTATATCATATCAAGTTTGTAGTCAGCAAGTTATAGTTTTATTTATGGAATAAAATGTTAGTTCTTGCTTTATATGCTATTTCTTTATGTATGAATTTTGTGAGAATATGTTTCACACAATGTCCTCTGTATGTCGCATTTAATAAGATATGTTCTTGTATATGATAAGCGATCTGTAGAATCTTATTTATTACTTCTTGTTATGTACAATGTGATGATCATGGATCCTGCATGTGACACCCTTGAACTACGTGTGTAATTAAGGATAATAAATAAAATTCGACGATAGATCAATGAAAAGCAAGTATACAAAAGTAATCTGACTAGTGCATAATATAACATGTAGAGTAATATGACGACCAAGACCTACATCGCTGATCTGACTCGTGACGAGAAGTTAGATGAGAACAATTATGACATTTGGCATAGGTGAATCTAGTACTTAACGAAAAAGAAGTTCTTGAAACATTGACTAATACAATAGAACAACCTGCACAAGGGAATACGGCCCGGCACCGCAGGGACATGGAAGCTTATCAAACCTGGTTCAAAAAGTATCGTAGTGTGTGCTTTACAATGCTGAGATGCATGCATGATGATCTTATTGGAGAATTTGAGACTTTTCCGACCGCTAGTGCGATGTGGGAACAACTTAGGTTAAGGTTTGGTGGCACTACAATCATCAGACTTCGTGCACTAAATCTCAAGTTTATCAGTACAAGTTGGACCCTAAGCACACTATGACAGAGCACCTGAAGACTATGTCTGCCATGATCAGACAATTGAAACGGCATGAGTCAATCTCACCGATGAACAACAGGTTTGTAGGTGTTTGCAGTGTTCGCTGGCATGTCCTTGTATTCACCATATACTTGTTGGAAAGCTATTTGAGTTCTCTTTTAAATGGAACCGGTTTAATCTCATTTGGAGCTATCTAAAAAAATTATACTAAAAATTCCGAGACGCCGTCAAATACTATAGTAGCTTGATACTGATTCGGTATTTTTGACATAACTTTTTGTAGAGAGCTCCAAATATAGTAAAACTGGTTCTATTTGAAAGAAGACTCAAATATCTTTCAAACATGACTAGTTGCATCTCATTTAGAATTCTCTACTAGAATTCATGTAAAAAAGTGTTCGCGGTGTTCGCAGGAGTACGCCGGCATGTCCTGGTATTCACCATATACTTGTTGGAAATCTTTTTGAGTCTTCTTTCAAATGAGATCGGTTTCATCTCATTTGGAGCTATCTACAAAAAGTTATACTAAAAATACCGAGACGCCGTCAAATACTATAGTAGCTTGACACTATCTCGATATTTTCAGTATAACTTTTCGTACAGAGCTTCAAATCCAGTGAACCTGATCCTATTGGAAAGAGAACTCAAATATCTTTTAAACGAGACCAATTCCATATTATTTGGAGTAATGTGCAAAAAATTATGATCAAAATACTGAAATAATAATATTTTTATTAGTTTTTAGTATTAATGGATGTAATTTGGCCAAAATTAAATAGTAAATCGATGTTCGTCAATAACGGAATTTTTTTTAAAAAAAATTATTTTTAATTAATATTACGAAATAAAATCAAAAACAGAAAATTATAAAAATAAAACGCTGCCGCCAGTTAAACTGGCGGCAGCATTCCACGTCAGCAACGAATCGGCTTAGTGGCATACTACCGCCAGTTAAACTGGCGGCAAAGCTATCGCCAGTTTAACTGGCGATAGAAAGAAACGCCACTGTAAGTGGCGTTTCTGCAAGCCTGCAGCTTGCAACCCCCCACACCTGCTAGCCCCCCCCCCACGCACACACACACTCAATTAAACATCTAAACCCCCTCCCTCCAACCAACCACCCCGACCACACACACACCCTCCCCGCCCCCCACATTCAATAAAACATCCATTCAACCCCCTCCCCCCTAACCCATACCATCCCCGAAAAGCACGCCAACCCAAATATTTAACTCAAATATAAATATAAACCCAAATATTTAATATCTCTACAAAAAGAATATACGAGCACAACTATACTTAACATAAGTACAACATAAAAATATATGTCTAAAAAATAAATACAATCTCAGTATAAATATAAACTCGATTTAGTTACGTTTCGTATACAGATTTTGGAGGTCTTTTTTCTCTTTTTGACCTCTTTATAAAATTTAATCCAAGCAGCTGTAGGAGCATTTTGTTCAATTGCGCTCCAACAAATATTTGTGTATGAGGGAGGCACAATATGGGGTGGTAATGTCTCTGGAGCACTTGGACCGGCTTGACAGTAATCTTGATTACCTGCCTCAGCATGGCGAGGACTTATATCAACTCCGCCATCCTCCTCGGCGTCATCGGACGAACCTTCATCGGGAATGTTTACATGTGTACTTTCATAGGAATCTTCATCGTTATCTATGTAATCCTCGATTTGAGAAAAAGGATTACATATGGGATCGTTCGCTGAGTAATTAGGTTGTGTTGTTCTCGCACTTGGACTGACATTTTCAATAGGCTCACTTGGACCGGCATGATCGTCGTCAGCCTGCGATGGATTTTCTAACATCTCCAAATTCAAATAAATATACACAGTGTCCATAAAAAATTCGTTCAGACTTTCCATGTCATCTTCGCAATCTATAGGTACTAGCACATATGTAACAGATCCATCACGTGACGGCACCGGACATCTATGAAATATTTTTAGCGAATACTGTGACGTATCAACATGAAATCTCCTACATAACTTTCTGACTAGATAGGCATATGTGCATTTCGAAGGTATTATTACAGCACTGATAGGCTGACGATCATAAGAAACACCATTCGGACCTTCCACTATATTGCCGTTCATGTAACAAATAAGTTGGCGCTGCGACATCTATAAACATCCAATATAATCGGTTATAAACAAATAGTCGTACGTGATAGCGTTATTATATATATTTCGTATTACACTACGATTAGACAGATAATATTTTAAAAAATACCTACGAAATATACAATGTATTACGTACATTACACATATATGACCGGATACATATATTACATTTAATTTATATTTATCGTGCTACACTAATGTACAATAACACATATTTTTCATATAAATTTATACTATAATTTATTCAACACGTATACCTTATAAATACCGTATATATACAAATATATACAAAAAATCATAAAATCTCACAAACAATACTAGTACTATGCGGAAATGTATATCTACAATCATAATTTCAATTACAAGTACATACAACTCTAGATCTACAATTTAATACAAAACGTATAACTTAGAAATACATACCGTATTTTTTGTAGATCTTGGTCGAAATTAGTAGATCTATATAATTCTCACTTAGATCTATGAAATTTTAGTAAAATTTTGTGATTTGGGACGGAATATTTCGAGAATGGGGGAGGAGGGCGAAGTAAAGGAAGAAAATGGGGAAAAGAAATGAGAGGAGGGGCTGGGCTCGGGTTAGGTTAAAGAAAAATTGAACGCCACTTACAGTGGCGTTCGGATCGCCATTTAGACTGGCGTTAACAACAAACGCCAGTTTAACTGGCGATAACTTTGTCGCCAGTTTAACAGGCGTCAATCGCTAACGCCAGTTAAACTGGCGGCAGCAACTTCGCCACGCCAGGTGGCGCTGACGTGGAATGCTGCCGCCAGTTTAACTGGCGGCAGCGTTTTATTTTTGTAATTTTTTGTTTTTGATTTTATTTTCGTAATATTAATTAAAAATAATTAAAAAAAAAAAAATTCTCAATAACGGGTACGATTCGCCAAAAATACCTTATTTATATTTTACATGATTTTCTTTGGCGGGAAGGATCTTCTCTCCAACTGGTTATGCGCTTCCGCGAACTCTCAACACTCCTGTACAAAACACTCCCTTCCAGCAGCCTCCGACTCACCAAATCCCTCCACGCCGCAATCTTTCGCTGCGGCCTCCTCTCTGATCTCCGCATCTACACAAATCTCCTCCTATCCTACTTTGTTTCTCTCTCCGACGCCGACAACAATTCTATACCTGATTCTCTCCTCGCTCTTCTAGATCCATCGCCCATTGATCCTTCTCCATGGAACCCCGTAATCTCATCTCTTTCACGCAGTGCTTCGCCTTCCTCTGCTCTTCATGTTCTCTCCTTCATTCACCGCCGTGCTCTCCCTATCGACTCCTACGCGCTGTGCAGCGCTCTCTCTGCTGCCTCTGCATCTTCTCTAAAGCCCGTTAAGTTTAGCATCCAATTACAACCGCTGGCTTTGAAATCCGGTTGCATGTCTAGTGTGTTTGTTAGTGGCGCACTGATTGAATTCTATGTGAAACGTGGCCTAGTTTTCCATGCTCGCAAGTTGTTTGATGAAATGCCTAAGTCGAATGTTGTCTGTGCGAATTCACTTCTTGCTGGGTATGTCGAGGGTAGGAGGTGGGAGAAAGGGTTGTCTTTGTTTCGCAATTTGCATGAATTGGGAATTGAGCCTGATGGAATCACACTCTCTGCTGTGCTGAGAATTTGTGCTGAGGTAACAACTATTCATTTTGGACTACAAGTCCATGCCTTTTTAATACACAGGATCAGTTGTTGGCAAGATGATATCTACCTTCAAAGTTCCTTGGTTGAGTTGTATGGGAGGTGTGGACTCGTGAACAAAGCTGAGCTAGTTTTTAATATGGTGGAGTGGAGAAGGAGAGATATCGTGCTATGGACATCAATGCTCAACGCTTATGGACGGAATGGTTGTTTTGAAGAAACAATTAACTTGTATAACCATATGTTGGCTGAAGGGACTAAGCCCGATGAAGTAACATTCTTGGCAATTTTATCAGCTTGTAGTCACTCGGGTAACGTAGTGAGAGGTTTAAGCTACTTTGAATCAATGAGCGAGAGCTATGGAGTGAGACCTGGCCTTGAGCATTATGGTTGTGTGTTTGACATGCTTTGCAAGGCAGGAATGTTGGAGAAGGCATGGGAATTAGCAAATGAGATGGTTGTGAGCAAGGAAAGTAATTGTAGCACTAGTTTTGGCATAACGGTGTGGGGTTCTCTGCTATCTGCTTCCAAGGAATGCGGGAACATCAATGTAGGTGAAAGTGCTGCCAAGAAGGCCCTTGAGCTGGATAGCAGAAATGTAGGCATATATGTAGAGCTATCAAATATGTATGCTAGGTTTGGCATGTGGCATGAGATTGAAGTATTACGGGAGTTGATGAAAGAGAAAGGCTTAAAGAAGGATTCGGGTAGTAGCCAATTTCCTTAGTTCTTAGGCAAAGAATAAAGAACTTCTTGATTCAATTTTTAACTGTTGATTTTTCTATATGCTATGTATGGAGATCGCCTGAATTGCTAATGGCCCAGGCCAAGATATGCCATGCTCTCTAACGTCCTATAAATTTAGTAACATTTGACTTTTGGCAGCATTTATATAACCTTGTATATCATTACCACAATGATTTTGCAGTTGACTAGTATGATCATTGGATCTGACACTTTATTGTGGACTTTCAGATGTCTCCTTTGATGGCATTTGTTATGTTGCTTAGACGAAGCCAATTGATGTCAACAGTAGAAGTCAACAAATCAATAGATGTTTGTCCATGAATATAAAAAGCGGGGAAAAATGAGTGGCATTTATTAATGCGGTTTGCCTTGGCATATTACCCACTAATAACAATGTTGGTCTGACTTGGCAGATGATCGTGGGGTCATCTCTTAATGAGATTTTAATTTTTATTTGTTTATTTATTTTGATACATGACATGAATATTTTCCTAAGAAGTATCACCACAACAGATACATACCTTGTGGATTTACAGGCAATGTTAATATGTAGCTGTCATTAGACATCTTATTTGATATTTGGAATGTGGATGGTAGCTGTGAACAAAATGTACAGCTTCAAACAGATCAAGGTAAGATTTTTGTTGCTGCACATTTCTGCTTAAGAAAGTAGTAGTGAAAGAAGAATCAGTTGCTTCTACAATGAGGTAACTATAACATTGGATTTTGTTAAGTCTAGATGCTTGAGATGTTTCCAACTTGTCCATATCGTCATTTTGTATATGAGAAGTAAATGTTTTATTGAAGGGGTAAGTAGCAAGAAATGAGCCCAAATGATGCTGATGAAAGTAGTCAGAAGAAGTAGTAATTGTTTGAAGCTATGTATTATGTATTCAAGCCCTTGATAAGAATGTTTGGCAAAGGAAGAACCAACACCAACTACTTCAGCTATATGGGCACAACAACTTTTATGTCTCTAAATGAATGAATCATCAAATCAAAGGCCATCTCATCCGCCAAGATAGTGGTTCTAGAATATCTCTGCCACCTTCTGCAAACAAGATGCACAAGCACAGGTATGGATTTAGACCCTGGAATAAAAGAAACAGTTTTGATGTTAACAACTTAGTACAAGTGCGTAATACATAATGCCCAAGGGTGTAAGAATATCAAAGTGTACAGAATATCAATGAAGTATGTAATATTTAGTTTGAAGTTTTGAACGGAACATTATGGATAACTCCCTATTTTTCTAAAAAGTTATTTTTTAACACCTCCTTTTTTTAGAATCAATAAAATCCCCCTAATTTTAATATTAGTAATTTTTCAGCCCTTCCATTCGTTGAATTGACTTTAAACACTTATTAAAAGTTGGTCTAATCTAAGGTTTACCGTGCCGTGCCGTTTCGAGTTTCGGTAAATTCGGATCTCGAGACGTGCCGACCGTGCCGATAATAAAATATTATTTTTATATTTATATTAAATTAAAATATTAAAAAAACACAAAAATAAATAAAAATAAAAAGAAACAAAATAAAAAAATAAATTAAAAAATAAAAAGTAA
Organism: Xerophyta viscosa; assembly: GCA_002076135.1. Taxonomy (NCBI): domain Eukaryota; kingdom Viridiplantae; phylum Streptophyta; class Magnoliopsida; order Pandanales; family Velloziaceae; genus Xerophyta; species Xerophyta viscosa. The sequence continues at coordinate 2,320,165 of MJHO01000001.1, forward strand.
TTATAATATATTTTTAAACACATTTATAAATTATAAAAAAAAATTCAAAAAATAAAAAATAAAAATAAAAATGGTCCGTGCACGCGCGCGGACCACAATCAGGTCCGCGCGCAGCGCGTGACCTAATTAAGGTCACGCGTTGCGCGCGTGAAACACTGTGAAGACGATGAACAGTGTTTATAAAAAAAAAAAAAAAAAAAAAAAAAAAAGAAGCTGGAGCCGTCGGCTCGGCACCGTTCCGGTGCCGAGCGCCGGCGGCTCCGGCACGTTTCGGGCGGCATGGAGCGTGCCGCCCGAAACGTCGAACCTTGGTCTAATCCTTCTTTATGTTTATTAACAGGTTATTTCTATTTATTTTGACAAATCCAACCTTTGATAATTTTCTATTTCTTTCTTTTTGGCGAAGATACTCTTTTACCGTACGCAGACAAGTTTGATACTGAGTGGTGGATATTTGGAATTTATTTAGTTCATAGAGAGGTTTGAGATAATAGTAAGGTGTGGGTGTTATTTTTTTTTGTGTTGTGGAGATTGTTAATTATTTACGTTTGTTATGGCGTTTTGTTTATGTTTGTCTATTTCTCATAATCTCTCTTTGCAAATTGTTGATGTTTCTCTCATTTAAATCAGATTCAAAACCTTTACTCTTTTTTGGGAACTGAACACATAATGATCAGATCTCTCTATATTTTCATTTAATGCCAACAACAGTGTAAGCTAATGCAATCCGGTAGTTCTTTTCGGAACCATTATCATTCTTGTGTCACGTGATTCACATCCCTCTCAAAATCCATCTCCAAACACCTACATACTGCAAACATCTCATTTTAAGCTTTAGAAGATGAAAGTGTCCTTTTTTTTTTTTTTTTTTTTTTTTTTTTGTTGACTTAACAATTGCTTTATTTTTTGTGTTTTGTTAGACTTGGCGAGATGGGGTAGATGAAGCGGCGTGCTTCCACCATTAAATATGTAGTAAGCTCGGAGGTTATTAAAAGTCAATTCCATGAGTAAAAGATCTAAAAAATTAGTAATCTTTAAAATAGGTGGTTATTGTCAAGTCTAAAAATGAGGGGGGTTAAAAGATAACTTCTCAGAAAAATAGAGAGTTATCCATAAATTTCTCTTAGTTAAATGTTAGCCATAAACAAAGAGCCAAGACTTGTTGTTAAACTGTAAATATTAGACTAAGTGCATAATGCATAATATGGAAGTATGTAGCAATTATAAAAAGTTAATAACACTTACCGTCGAAGATTGTAGCAAGTAGATGAAGTGTGACACATGGATAGAGTTTGTAGCACTTAATATCTAAGTGCTTAACAAATAAGCATGCTAAACATTTGGCTAATATTTAGTGTTACGTGTTTAGAGGACTGCTCAGAAAAGCCCTAGCTTATTTTGCAAGGCAATGGGGGCCTGAAATGCCCAATTCCCTTGGAGGCCTAATCATGCCAATTGCTTTATCAACTGTCTGCTATATAATACCCGTTTCTTTCAATTAAACTTTTGCATGGGATTAGGACGATTTTCATTTAGGACAATTAAACTTTTCCATGGCACTTCGCTTTACTTTGACTGATGTGTATAAATAAGGTAGAGTGTGGACTTGCTGCTATATAAAGCCCACTTTTTATATGAAATCATGCACAATTGAGATCATCAAAGTGTTTTCCATGCACTTTGAGGAGATTGTATAAACACGAGTAATGAAGGTGGTTGCCTTTTTTAACGTATTTACAAATTTAACAAGAAAACTCTTTATTTCCGTAAAGGTTCCTGGTTGCGACTACATGATAAAGTCATCTGTAAAATGCATGTAGGGCATCTTCTCAATTCTTGTGCCTCCTTTTCTGATGGAACTTGTGCCGTATGCACCGTCAAGGTTCTTATGATTTTTCCAACCGGAGTTTGTGCATGTATTATCTTCCAAGTGGCATAAAAGGCTTCTCTATCTGGATAGGAGTCATAGGACTGCCATCTGCACAGGGCCATGTTTCGCACAATTAGAGAAACAGAGGCTTTCCTTTTGACTTGATTGTGTTTTATGCCATCAGTTACTTGCTGTTCACCAGATAAATAATCGTCTCTCAGCACCACAATATGATGAGAATATGTTGAAGCATGGAAATATAGATGATGGTTGCGATGCTGGGGAGCTAAGTTGGTTGAGGGTCTTTTTTCCCTACTAGAGGTGATTAGAGTTTGAAGATATGGATGTCATATGGTATGCTTTATTGCACTATATCCATTAAGCTGATGGAATATTCTTTTATTATCTATTGTCAAATCTGCTTGCAATTACGTAACAGTGAGTGCGAAGGTGGTGAGAATGCTCTCCACTTCACATAAGAACAATAGTCCTTACACAGTTTACTTAGTGAATGATAGTTGGCAGGTTGCTACCTCTGAAGTCCAAAAAATTCCTTTTCTTTCTTTCTTTGGAGTCAAGCAAACTAGAATTACTTTCTGCAGAACTCGTTCCACTTCGGAGGAGGGCTAGGAGGGGGAGGAGCTGGAGCCTGTTATTTCCTGGTAAATTCCTTCACATGGATTCATTTGATTCTGTTTAAATATAATGCTGAGCTGTAGTTTCCAAAAGTGTACTTGCCATTTTGGCAGGAGTAGCCGAGTAGTCACTGTCTTTCACATCGAATACAACTTCTAAGATACAATAAATTGAAGCACTACATTTTTCAAATCTGTGTTTGTGCAAGTCACTAGGGTCTTTGGGCAATGGTAACATGGTTGTCATGTGAAGGACTATCATCTTCTTATCTTACAACCATCCCAAATTGCTCAAAGGAGAGTACTGACAGATTCCTTTCTTGGCCTTTGCTTCATCTTCTTGCAGTATTGGAAGGGCCAAACTTATTTCCTCCTCTCAATCTTCCCTTCACTTATCTCTAGTCTTTCTCGTGTTTTATTGGTCCATACAGGGAGAATATTGTTCACATTAGCCCCATATATATGTACTGTTTCTGCTATTTTTAGAAATTGATATGCATGAGGCTGCCCTGCTATAGACACTGTTCTTTTTGAATTTCTAGCAATTTATCATATTGATCACTTTGGGTTCTCATTTTCAATTCATATAACATGTGATGTCAATGCATTTTGAAAGGAGTTGTCAAGGAACATTAAACTGATGCTGTGTGTTATTTTTGTATTTCCACTATGATCCATTCACTTTTATTATATCTAGTAATAGATTGCTCGTGCTTGCCTTTTAAAACTCTGTGGACCAATTGTTTCATCTTGCTGTTGTGGTGGATTATGAGCTTTTGTTCCATGTCTTAAATTGTTATTTATAAGTCACATGTAAATATCTGAAGCTAGGTCACATATGGAGGTAATTACAAGACCGTAAAGGGCCTACAAGAGTGGCAGCAGATACATCTTCCCCAAATTTGCCTGAAGGCCTGCTATTGATTTCTTTCACTATTTTACTTAAACTACATAATGACAGTGATGGATCTGGAATTTTAAGATAGGGGTGTTAGACAAATTTAGGAAGAGAGAGAGAATAGATGTTTCAATGTTTCGTTTAGGTTTCATATTAAAAGTTAAAGTTGCAACATACAAATAATTGTGAAAGAAAAAAAAATAGAATAGAAAAAAAAATTTAGTTTTAAAGAATGTAAAAGTTTGATGGTTTAAAATAGAAAAAAAAACAAGGTAAAGGTGGAGAGTTAGAGGTTTGAACACAATATCTTATATATATTGTATATATACACACAATATCCATTGGCCAACACTGTTAATTATGGTTAAAAAAAATATAAAGTTTTTTTAGAATCTTGATAGTTTTGACCCAGTTATATGTACGACCATGTGTTGTTATCTGGAGCACGGTGTCGCTTGACATCCTTGCTAGACTACTGGACCGCCTCTGTTTGAGATCTGGTGCAACTGTGAAAACCTAATAGATTTAGACTAACTATCGTACTCTTTTTTCAGTTCAGGGGCTTCTTTGTGTTTTATATTTTAACTTTTCAGCAACTTTAATCAGGTCCTTAGAACATGACTGCCTTTTTTTTTTTTGAGGGCCTTGGATACCCCATCTAAAGTTAGGGTTATATATGCATAAGGCTTTCACCTAGACTTTCTATGAGGATATTTTCATCATGAAAGTACTCCATGCAGTGCACGTGTGCATAATTGTCAATATAGTATATTTTATGCGTAACTGGTAGCGCATGGAGTTGAATTCGAAATAGAAAGATTTTTTGAGGTCCATTTTATCATCGCGACATCTAGCCATCTCTTATGGCTGCCTTTTTTGCGTGACCGCACATTTATTTCCAATTTGCTGTTACCTGAAGCGTCTAGCCTACTGTGAGTATCTAATCACAGAACTACATTTAGCTCATTAAAATGGACAGAATTATTAAACTATCTTGGTACTAAAAGATCTGTAGGGATAGCACATGAATTTTTCGGTTTAAATTCTGGGATAATATTTTGAGCTCTGGCATTATTAATTGTGTTGTAGTTAATAATACCTGCAAACTTGTTTACCCATTATCAGGGATTGAATTGATGAATAGCCACATGATTTCTGCACTCCTATCTCTGTCATTGCATAATGCAAATATAGAAGGTGGGTATTTACTGTTCGGAGTTTGTAGGCCATGCATGACCTCTTAGGTTACAACTATAGCAGCTGCTAACTGCCAGAACAACACGATCATGACAGTACTGGAAGGAGAAATGGTCAGATAGAGTCAGGCTGTGCCGTATTATAGAGTATGATCGATATATCAAGCTTCTATAATGAGGTATTATTTGAAAAAAAAAAAAATAATATGAAAATTGTTAATTTTGATGAGATTTATAATTTTTGCATTTAAATTTTTTGAAAAAATACTTGTAAATAGGTGTTTTGATGCTCTAAAATTGTAGTAGGTTAAAAAATAGATTTTAAACTCGCTACAACTTTGGAGCTCCAAAATATATATTTAGAAGTATTTTTCGAAAAAAAATGTGAATTCCGAAATTATGGATCTCATTAAAATTTACAACTTTTATGTTTTTTTTTTTAAAAAAGAAGTATGAGTACTTTAAAGTTCTAACTCTTTTATGTAGTATATATATAATTATTGTGCAGATTTGATCAACTATGGACCACAATTAGGAAATTTTCCTATCAGAGTTGCATACAAGTGAGTGGGAACTTGCTTTCTCCTGCTATTCTCCTCTTATTTTCACGTGTTTAGTTGTATGAAAGCCTGTTGGACACAAACTTCTTTCAAGTCATAGCACATTTATGCATCTCACTCACATTTCACTTCCCTTTCAATATATTTTACAGATGACTTTCGTGGAACTGGCGTTGCCTTTCCCAAAGTATATTACACGTACACCATCATGTGCGATGGAAAAATGATTTGATTACAACAAGTAGTCATGCTGAAGCTGAAGTTTGGTAATGCACTAATTGTATATCTTATATAAATATTAGTTATAAATTTAATATAAAAAAAAATTTAAAATACTAAATCTTTTTTTATTTTTATAATTTTATTCTAATTATAAGTACACGTGATGTCAATTGATAATAATATTCTTATATTATTATTTAAAAAAAAAAGAAAAAGATTTTATTTCTAGTTATAATAGATAAAATGTTAGTTTGATAATATTATTCTTTCTTAGTAATTAATATAAATATAACATGTTTTCTTAAAATAAAAACTAATAATACATGTCATATTTAAGGTTACTTTTGGTGACATGTGGCGCAACGATTTTGTAGGATAGTTATATATATATGCGGGCTTAAGTGAGTATGTATCCGTACATATTGCCTAACTACATATGGGGACTAAAGTCGACATAAAAATGTGAAATTGGCAAACACCCTTTTCCAACCGTATCGACTGTGGCAGATGAATTTATATGTTAAGAGAAATACAATTGCCCGCAGAATTTCGAATCCCGCATGGTGGAGACTAGTTGGTTATCTATGGAAGGTTCAAATACTAATAGCAATATATAATTTTTTTTTTCCTGCAAAGTAACGAAATATATGTGAACCCATACAAAGGTCTAACTCTTGAACTTGGATGAGTGTCATTTGAGAGTTTATCCAGCACTAAGTGGATCTCTTATGGGCGGGGTTCCCACTAATCTATTAAAAAAGGGAAACATAATGGGCCTTAACATAAATTCTAAACACCAACCGTGGATTCCAAAAGTGTTCTATACATAACCCCGTATATAAAGAGATATGCTTGCACGCTTCAAGTATCCCATATAAAGTAGAAGAGATGAAGCGGAGATTATGGAACCAAAAATGAAAATGATAATTATTCCAAGTATGGAGGACAAGAAGAACGAATTCTGAAACTCCTAACTAGGGGTGTTCAAAATCGGGTCGGGTCCGGGTCCGACCAGACCCGGACCCGACCCGACCCCCCTCGGGTCTGGGGCAGCCAGACCCGATCCGACCAAGACCCGACCCGACCCGAGCTTGTTCGGGTCCGATCGGGTCTGGTCGAGTCGGGTCGGGTCTAATCGGGTCTTGTAAATTGTTTTTTAAATTTTTTATTTCTAATATAAAAAAATATATTAGATTAAAAACTCTTATATATTATATATATTATAACATATAAGCAATATATTATTTTGGTGATCAAAGTTATTACATTAAGAACTATTATATAGACTAAACATCCTTACTATATTTAACACATATATGATATGGGATAATTTTTAATATTTAGTGTACTTGTATTTGGGCTATATCACTTATGGTTTAAATGGGCTAAGTCCACTAAGTGTAAGAATTATGAAATTATCCCATATCAACTATGGGTTAAAGTTGGTTAAGTTTTGAGTCTATATAAGAGTGCTTTATGTAATAGTTTTGTTCTTAAAAAATATATTTTTATTTAAAAATATATTTATACATATATATTTTATTAATAATAAATAAATATATAAGGTGGTCGGGTCGGGTCGGGTATCAACAACTCGGACCCGGACCCGACCCGGACCCGAGCTCGGGTCTCAAAATGAGACCCGACCCGACCCACGGACCCGATAGACCCGACCCAAATCCTTCGGGTCCGCACGGGTCCGCACGGGTCCTCGGGTCGGGTATTTTTTTGAACACCCCTACTCCTAACTGAAGCAAACATAGCAACATATCTGAGCATCAATGCTTTATTGGAGGAGATAAACAGAGGAGAGGCAATATGGTGCAGATGTTGGAGCTAACTTCTTGAAAAGTCCTAAAAACTAATTCGAATCGAACACTTAGGACCAGACCTTGCAATAATAGGGATGCTTACTTAGGTACTTGGGTTAACCGGCCCTACATCGGATTTGGAACCGAGCCCAAGAATATGTATAAGTTGGTTTATCATCCAATTTGGGACCAATCTTACAAGCAAATATTATCATCTGTGTCCCTAAAAATCAAAATCAAAATCAAAATCAAATCAGTTTATGCACGCATCTAAAACACCATAGGGCTTGCTTTTTGATTACCTGGGCCAAAAGTTTGAGTAATCCACCATTTTGATAATATAACAATGAATGCTAGAATAACATAATTCTTCTGTATATGTGTAGTACAAAGATAGGGACTGAAAAATATACTTATTTTTTCTAGAAATTATCCCGCGTCCTATGATTAGGATAATGGATGAAGATTGGTCCACCTTACCGATTCACATAATTTTTAACTCTATCAAAAGTTAAAGGATTACTGAGTATGTTTTGAATTCTTGATCAAGTCTAAGACTGAGAATTCGGCTCAGAGAGTCAAATGAGCTGTAGCAAGATCAAGCACGTTAAACATAATTGTAGATTAATTATATAATCCTAGTATAGATGCTAACGTATAGATAATACATAGTTTCAAAAATATCTCGTAATAGTGCGGAAGTAGTTTTGCGCTCTCACTATCTCCGATGTTCCTCGGTGCGTTGGTTTCTCCGACGATCTCATTGTTTCGGAGGGTGGCTACTAGAATCGCCCTCACAGTGCTTTCTTAATCCTAGTATTCGCTACAATATCATAGTACTTTAGTCCCATAAGGACATAAATGTGAGTTTATCATATTAGAAATAACCTAATGCAGTAATATAACAAACAACAAAATTGCTAGCTTGCATATTAGGCATAACCTAATATGTTAATATTCAAATATGCTAACACTAACGATTATAGTTAATTGGTATTTAGAATTTAATATATAATTATTTATCTCTTTCAACCTATCCGTCTTTATGACAGTTAATTTTTTAAAAAAGTTTTTATTTTAAATTATGCTAAATTTCGTTTTAGTCGATTGAATTTTACAAAAATGTGCATTTATAATTCGAAATTTTGATTTGTGCCCGCAATAATCTTGTACTTTCAAAAAAACCGCGATAATTCTGTTGTCAGTTTTTTCGTCCGCCGATGTTAATTTGCTGACATGGCGAATTTTAAATTATTTTAAGAAATTTGGCCTTAAAATTATCGTGTTCTTTAAATGCATGACTGCGATTTCCTTACGTTTATGCCATCAGCAATTTACTAATATCGTTCAAACTCTTGAGTTTCTTCAATCTAATACTGTATATTTGCCAATTTCTACTAATAAGTGAATATGAATACTGTACATATACAAACCAACCCTACATCAAGGCCCCAGGTGTATGTCGTAAGGAGAGGCAGCAGTTGTGTCAAGCCCCCATGTCCTTTTGCACGGACACATACACGCAGCAACCCCGTGCTTCTGTCCCTCCCCCCACTCCACTTGCCCGCCTCTCTTTTCCTTCTCTTCTTTATTAAATCTCAACGATTCCCATTTGGGTTTCTCTCAACTCAATCATACAAGCACTTCTAACACATAACAATGGGGGAGAGAAGAGGAAGTGGTAGCACTCTGAAGCAGATGCTGAGACGCTGCTCGATTAGTCTGCAGGGAAGGGGTGGTGCAGGAAGAGAGCGGCTGCCCAACGATATCCCTAAAGGCCACTTAGCCGTCTACGTTGGCGAAAAACGAAGCAGATTCATAGTTCCAATTTCCTACCTCTCACGCCCGAGTTTCAGTCGCTTCTCCGGCGGGCGGAGGAGGAGTTCGGTTTCACCACCACATGGGAGGATTAACTCTCCCTTGCGAAGAGATCACCTTCCTCTCTCTCACTTCTTCTCTCCGGTGAAACTGGACTGTATTCTTTTTTTTTTTTTTTTACTATTTTCTTCAGTTTCTTTGGATGTTGTGATGGTGATTGTTTTGCTCACAAGGAGAGAAGAAGTGAGAGCAGCTGGGCCTGAATTATACGGAAATTGTGGTGGTCGAGCGGCGGCGAGCGGCGTGCCGCCCTGTGAGAGCGTCAGCTAGTTGATCGGACAATTGGGAGCTGTTCATGCATTAATCCTATACATCTTTGATTTCTTCAGGCAATGGGTTATAACGTCCATATTGTATACGGTTGCTCCAACTCATGTTTGTTCAGTAATGAGATGGTTTACGCATCATTTTTCCAGAACTCATGCAAAATTATAAGAAGGCTTTGAATTTTTATTTTATTTTTGGAGATAAGTAGATCATCGCCAGTTTAAAATCTCCTTCCTCAAACCCCCACAACCCCACACAAATGTAGTTTACGCCACTTAGCTGATGAAGATTATGACATAAAGAGTTTAAAAGACAGACACTTCCACAGACAAGGAAAATTTATGAGAAATTTTGATGCTTCATGTATAAATTTTATTATTTGCACTGACTTATAGTTTTTTTTTTTCAAAAGAAAAATCTAAATATAATTTTAGACTTTTAGTGAGTTGGATGTAAATACCGAAATTTATAATTTGAGCATTGTAAAATTTCTGGAAATTTATTACGCAACACTAACTAGGAGATAAGTATATTGAGTATTTGTATTTTTTGTTTGTTAAAAAAAGTGTAAAGGGGAGAAAGGCTTGAACTAAGGAGTTTTTTTTTTTAAATTTTTTTACTCTAATTAAAATTAAATTTCTACAATCAATTTTCGTCTATTTAATAAAAATAAAATCGGACCTAGGTTAACGGACGCCCGACCCAAGCAAGGTAGCATAAATATACGCACTATTACACTAACAGAACGTCATATGTTGAAGAGACCACTTTACGATAGTTTATTAAACAGACAATATATTAATGGCATGTAAGGCCTCGTCTATAGGACGTGGATCCTATGCGGCGCGTTCTTGCGACGCACCATTGCGGCCGCGATCTCCGTCATCCATCTTATCCACCACCTAATAGTATAAAATTTTCGGCAGCTTATTTGACATATTTTTATACATTTTTGCGCGAAATTTTAAATTACAAAATTATAAATTTTGATATTATCTACAATTTTATAGTTAAATATTTTTCGAAAAAATATCAAATAGTATGTCAAAATGATAATCAAAGTTTTAATTATTACTTTGATACACTTAAAATTAGATCAAATGATCTACTAAAAATTTTATATTACGTCTCGAAATAGGTACTAAATTTGATGGACGATGAAGATTGCAGCCCCAACGGCATCGCAAAGGATCCGCGTCCCTTATCTATCCTCTCTCTCTCTCTCTCTCACTCTCACACACACACACACACTCTCTCCTCTCCTTCTCACGTTTTGCTCTACAGTCTACATCTTTATTCTCCTCTCCCCGTGCCCACGTGTCCTCTCTCTCCTCTCTCCCACACAACTCCCTTCCTCTCTCCACACTCTCTCTCATCTTTCTCTCTTCCCGTCTCCACCAACTTCCTTTTGCTCTCTCACCACTATTTTAAATGATTAAATTAATTATTTAATGATAATACTAATTTTTTTTAAAAAGTATTTTTAAAATTAATTAATTACGGAATAAAGTGGCATTGTAAATTTAACGATGACCACTGTTCTGCACGTGATTAGGAAATATTTGTTGATACTAGATTTTAAAAATAATTCTAATTTAGTCATGTTTCAATATTTAACTGTATCTAAGCCTTAAAATATAATTAAAAAATTGTACACAATATTTTTGTATTTTTAAGCTTGATCAATATTTGTTATATTTCAATTAGTCATGTTTCAATAGTTTAAGCATTTTTTCTAACTAAATCATTAAAGTTTCAATATTAATAAATTGTATACAATATTTTAATTCTTGCAAATTCTTCTTTTAAAGTGTGTGATCAAGTTTTAAAAATATAAAAATATTATATACAATCATTTTAATGACATTTTAGGACTTAGACCATAGTTTAGTTAAATATCGAAACATGACTAATTAAAATTAAATTTTAATATATTCTAGTATCATTAAATACTTCCTATTGCCGTGCTGAAAAGTAGTAGCCGGTTAAAATGACAATATTATTTTAGTTCTGTATTTATTTAAGTTTAGTTTTATATTATAATTTTTATTTAAAATTAGTATTATTATTTTTTTTAAATATAAGTTTAAATTTTAAAATTTTAAAATAGTGGAGAGAGAGAGTAGAAAGAAGTGGAATTTTTTTTAATCAAATTAATTTAATAAATAATTATTTTTTTAATATCAAAATTCGAATATTTTCAAAAATAAAACCGGATCGCCTGTTAAACAAGCGACCCCTGCTAGCGTTTCGGCCGCCCATTGGGCAATACGCCACGTAGGCGTAGGGTCTCTCTTCGTTCGTGAGCTCCGTCGGCTCCTCCCCTATTTTTTTCATTTTCTACCTCAAAATTCTATTTTTTTTTTCACAAGATTTTGTAGATCTAAGCTAGTTATAGCTAGATCAACTAAGTTTTGAGGGAACTTTCAAGAGATACGGTATATTTACGAATTCTTTATGATTTTAAATTTTAAATTTTAGATCTACAAATTTCTATATATGTGTTTGAGTTGAAATTATAGATCTAGGTTTATGTAAGTTGGTAGTATATTTTGATGAAATAAAAAAATATTTGTGTATATTATAGAAAAACGGTATAAATATACGTATATACATCTTATTAGATTGTATAGAAAATTTAGATTATGTGTAAATCAAGTTATTTAGTTTTTTTTTAATTAGAATTATTTATGTAAAATATCATTATGTGTATAAATAAATTAGTATGTAGTAGTATATTGTAATTTAAGTTGTAATATGTTAATTGGTAGATTTTGCATAATAATATAATGTGTATGCTAGTATGGTATTTTGTGTAATATATTTCTTAATTTGTATGTTAGTTAATTACTATAATTATCGTATTAGAATATTAATATATCATTATATTAGTAATTAGTATATTGTGAAATTTATTGTTTCGTACGGAACATGTGGCCCACTCTTGAATTTTTATTGAATTAGTTGTGGGCGGGATCAGTAGGACCTTTGTAGCCATTTTTTTTTATTTTTCGTTATATTGTGGCATGGATTATTTTGTACGGGGCGTGTGGCCTCCTCTTGAATGTTTTTATTACATTAGTTGTGGGTGGGGTCAGTAGGATTTTTGTAGCCCCTTTTTTGTGTTTTGTTATATTGGAATGGAGTGTTTCGTACGGGACGTGTGGCCTCATCTTGAATGTTTTTATTAAAGTAATTGTGGGAGGGGTTAGTAGGACCTTTGTAGCCATTTTTTTGTTTCGTTATATTGTAGCATGGATTATTTCGTACGGGGCGTGTGGCCTCCGCTTATTTTTTTATTAAATCTTAATGTTAGATTTTCTATAAAATACAGAGGTGGCTCTGCCGAAAATTTGACTAAATATAACCACTTGATATTTTCGAAAAAGTATACTTTTATACTTATACGCATTCATAAATCTGTTAAATTTTTAGTAATTAGTATATTTAAAAGTTATCTGAATATCGTAGTATAATATGTTATGATAATTTAATAAGGTTTAGTAACCATTTTCTTAAAATTTTATAGATGTCGCAGCATCAACTGATTCGTTATATGAATGGCAATATAGTGGATGGTCCAAATGGTGTTACGTACGACCATTAGCCCATTGGTGCCATAGTTATACTACCGAATTGTTCGTATACAATGTTAATTGAACGATTATGCAGAAGGTTCCATATTGACATATCACAATATTTGCTTAGCGTATCGCTGAGGCGTCCAATAATGTCACTTGATGGTTCAGTGATATATGTGCTGTTAACCTATTGCTAGTGATGTTGATATGGAAACCCTTAACAAATTTTCTCTAGACACTGCCTATGTATTTTTGAGTTTGGAGTTGGCAGATGGTACACCGCAGGGACTTGACTGTAATGTCGCCCCAAGTGAACCTGTATGCTATCAATTCTCTCCAGTCGATGAGTGTAAAGATGAGGATGCAGATTCTTATGAAAATGCACATGAAAATTTTTTGGGAGAAGAATTGTCGGATGATGACGAAGCAGCTAATGTCAGAAATGTCAATCCAAGTGTTCACAAGTATACAATGTAGGGATTCTGAAGTAGGTCCAAGTGTGCCAACTTCACTACCAACTTACGATGTGTCCTTATCTTATACTTATATTGATTGGTCCGCAATCAAACAAAATGCACATGTCACTGCAATAATGCACGACACTGAAGCCGCATGGGATCCAACATAGGAATTTCGCAAATGAATGTATTTCAGAGATAAAAAATCTCTGATTCATGCGGTAAAATCCTATCATATAGAGGTACAACATCAGTACAAAGTTGAGCTGTCCAATAAGAAGATATGGGTGGCAAACTGCATGACTGGTAAGAAAGTTGCATTTGGCACCTGAGAGCAAGACTGAAAGAGGATGAAGAAATGTGAATGATAGTAAAATACTTTGCCCCCATCAATGTTTCAACGAAGCAGCTGAGCAAGCTCCTGATCACAGAAATATGGATTGTAATTTTATTACAAATAAAATTATGGAGCTGGTGCAAGTACAGTCAAATTTGTGTATTGCTGTTATTATCGCTGATATTAAAAAAACGTATTAGAAAATGCTGGGAGGCAAAGCAAAAAGCTATTGCTGAGATATATGGTGATTGGGACCAATCTTACAGTCTATTACCTAGACGGGGCGTGTATCCCTTTTTTTTGTTTCGTTATATTGTGGAGGCTTATTTTCATCATGACATATTATGCTTCATCTAATTCAATTATTATGGTTGAGTAAGTTTTAGAGGAATCTTTATCTAATTCTAATTATGGTTGTCCACAAGTTTTTGTTACTTGAACTTTGACCATTTCACTCGTGGACATCTTTATATCACCACGTTCTGAATCTGTTTAAGTTAAATGATAGATGAGGATCATGGTATAAGAAAGTGATTTCCTTTATCAAGTTGACCTTGGATGCTTGTAGTAAATTAACTTATAGTATATTCAGATGTAAGAAGAGAAATTAAGATTTCAAAGTGCTTGCTTTTTTAACCACTTGATATTTTTGGAGTATACTTTTAGACCTGTTCACATTCATTGTTATTTATCTTAATTTTTTTTATTTATATTTGTGAAGTTGTTCTTAAATCTGTTTAAACTTTATATGGCATGATATCATGGACCCAAATTTCGGACCTGTCGATCGCAGTGTACTATACTACAGGATCAGCATCGATCGCAGAATGAATTGACGGAGATGAAACTGTCCTACGAGTTCGCCGACTAGATACACTCATGCATGAGAATGTAGAGCTTGATCCGCGCATTATCCCGTATCTGCAGCGGGCAGATTTGTATAGTTTCAAGCGTAATGCTTCATGCAGATTGATCAGACATTGATTACGGCCCTTGCGGAGCGATGGCGGCAGGAGACGCATACCTTCTATCTACCTGTAGGAGAGTGTACGATTATCCTACAAGATGTGGAAATATTCATGGGTTTGCTTGTAGACGGCAAGCGGGTGACCTGCTCTACAGCAGGAATTTTTTGGGACGAGCAATGCGCGAGGTTACTTGGCAAAATACCTCCACCGGATAGGAAAAAAGGACGGGTTAGTATAAAATGGCTCTTCGAAGAGTTCTCTGTTATATCTCCAGGAGCAGATGAGGTCGTACTGGATCAATATGTCAGAGCGTATATTTTTATGTTACTTACTGATACTTTATTTTTTGATATATCTCGCACTTTGGTATATCTTTCTGTGCTACTATTATTAGAGAATTTTGATGAGATATCCAGTTATAGCTGGGAGGCGCTGCTCTCGCTTGGTTTTATAGACATCTGTGCAATGTCTCCAAAAGAAGCAGACGCAAATATCCGGTTGTTGCATACTTCTGCAGTATTGGGCGTACGAACATATTTCATTTACTGCACCGAGGATCAAGAGTATACCGATGAATGCTGATTGGTAGATTGTACCATTAGCATACATGTACTCTGTTTCCACTATTTTTGTTTTTTAAAATAAGTTACTATTATTTGTTATTTTCTACTTACATAGATTATATTTGTATAGATGTCTCAATGTGATCTACAACGATCTGCGAGTAGTTCGCACGTGTTGAAGACATTTCGTTTCGAGCTGGACTCCATGACAAAGGAGCATGTATGTTGTCAAAAATTTTATCTTTGTTTATTGTTGTTTATTATTAACATTGATATTATATAATATGTATTCTTATACTAAGATGATATGGTGTTCTGATACAGAGGATATATTAGCTCGCCTTCTAGAAATTTGTACAAGGAGAAGACGTATTTGGCGCGCCCAGGTGCCCTTATATTTTTTAATGTAATTGAGTTGCATGCGACCGACCAGGTCCTACGTCAATTTGGCCTCCTCCAAGATATACTAGACGCTATTTATACCGATACAAATTTGCATGATAATATTTTCTCAGTCAAACAAACTGGGATATGAAATATCAACCATGTATTGAGATGTGGAATGACAGGGAAAACCGGATCGTATCATGAGGGAGTGATGGTATTCACATTTATATTGACTGGTATAAAAAAATCCCCATGAGGTTCATCTCTCGTAAATGTCTAATTACCGATTACATGGTACGTCATTTTTTATTCACAACATGTATACATATGCCTTTTATGTAACGCTTATGTATTTTAATTCATTTTATTTTTTAATAACATATGGAGAATATGATAAGTATTTACAATGTTGCTGGTGAGCACATTTGTTCAGGCTACACTCACGGGGCATACATCTAAAGTGTTTGCAACTCAATGTTCCAAAATTATCACGAGTACGCACTTGAAATACGGGAGGATATATTGCCAATGGTTCAGCCTACAGTATATTTTGATGAGACCAGCGATGAATGAAGATGCTGGTGGAGTACTGCAAGACAATCCGTGGGAGCAGCAGTCTGTCCAGGAGATGTACACACAAACGGAGTGGCCCAACAGGGACCCTACTATTCATGATTATAGTACGTACGAGCAATATCCTTTAACAATTTGGAGATTATGATCAAGAGTCATCGCACGACAACGAGGAAGCTGCTACATTTGATCCCCGCAACATCACACAAGTCCCCCCCTCTCCCCACCAACAAATTCAGGCTCATGACGAGCCAGATCAGCAAGAAGAGGAGCAACAAGAGGGGGCATGGAAATGGTATCATGGGGTTGTTTAGGCAAAGGTCAAAACGAACTAGAAGGCTTAAACAACATGTCTACAAAACATAAATATGATTTTTGTATTTGTACTATTTGTATAATGCACCGAAGTTGTGACAAAATTTTTTTTTGAATATTTTATAATTTAAACATTAGTATTGTGATGTGTTTTATAAAAGTGTCGAATGTGATATTTATATATGTTTATTATTGTTAGATGTGTACAGGTATTGTGGATATATATTGTTAATAGGAAATGCACGCTCTCGGCCTAAACAACAAGTCTATATGTATAGGTATTGAGGAGATGGTTGCTCTCGCTCTCGTGCTCAGGTTAAGAGAAATGGCCGCCTCTCTTAGAGGCGACCCTGCACCTACGTGGCGTGCCACCCAGCGGGCGGGCGACCGCTTGTTTAACAGGCGACCCTGTTTTATTTTTAAAAATATTCAAAATTTGATATTAAAAAAATAATTATTTATTAAAAAAAATTCAAATAAGTGGATAGAGTACGGAAAGAGAAGGTTGGGAAAGAGTGGTAGGACTGAGGGAGGGAGGTGAAGAGCAGAGAGGAGACAAAAGAGAGGATAGAGGGAGGGGAGAGAGAGAGAGCACAGTTGAGTATTGAGAGAGAGAGAGGAGAGAAAGAGAGTGAGAGCATGTGTGAGAAGGAGAGGGGAGAGAGAGTGAGAACGAGTGTGAACAAGGAAATGGACATTACGTCGTCTCTATAACGGTGTGATACTCATAAACTCTAGGTCTATTACAAGCTAACTATATATCGAGTTTAAATTGATTTGTGATGGGTGGGTTATGTTGGACTTCTTTTGGACTTGATCCATATTAATTTTTGTGTTTTGGGGCCAAATCAGGCTCTGTTCGGTTTGGATCCGATAGGCAGATTGGACTATTTGTTGAGCCAAATGGTGGTAACATGTATTTGGGTCAACCCATATGTCAAACTGACTTGACCTTGGTCCGGCTAGGTTAGCAAACCCAGTCGATCGAACCTCTCTCTCTCTCCACTCTGCGTCGCTTGCACCTGTCGCCGTCCGACCTCACAATCACCGACATCATCGCCTTCGGCCTGCGCTATCTCCTCATGTATGTCTCTCTTCCACGCTCGACCGTGATGCGTCGTGACTTATGCTGCAGCCGATCAAAGCTTTACCACCAACACTGAGTGCTGTTGCGTCGCATGGAGCTGCCATTTTTATCACATCTGTCTCTCCCCTCACGACTACGTTGCTGTCATCGTCGGGCGCTAGTTCACCGCCGTTGTTTCATCGCCTTCATTGCCATCTCGCCGTCGTCGATGCCGGCTTACCGTCGTTGCTTGCGGTCCTAGAAATTTCACACAAAATGAGTAGCATTTTTTTATTGCTTGCAACAATTGTTAACCATTCATATACACGTGATCGAGCTGGTTCTCGAGCGATCAATAAACTGATCGAAGGCGGAGTGGCTAAGAACATAGCAAACAGAGAATAGCAGAAAAAACAGAGAACACATGGATTCTTACGTGGAAACTCTCGTTGCCAAAGTAAAACCACAGGCGATCATGCATGCCAGCGGAGAGAAATTCACCATAAGTAAAAGAAATACAAATTCTCACGAAACTCACAATTCTCTCGTATTAAGCTAAAACAAATACTTTCTCAAGAATGACTAGAATCCAACCCTAATTATAGTTCAACTGTATCATTCTTAGCACTCCGCATTCGATCAATTTATTGATCCGTCGAGGACCAGCTCGATCAATTGGTGCCGTCAGTGGGAAGAAATCACAAGAAGGATATGGCTTATAAGAAAACTGCAAGCAGAGCTGTTCGTGTTGCGACAAGTGAAGACCACCAGTCACTGGAGGAGCCCAATGGTGTAAGCACAAACAACAGGACGAATAGAGCCCCCGAGTGTTTGCTGACGGTAGCGCAACGCTCACGAGGGGCTGCCGCAGAACCTATTCTGGAGGACTTTCTAGTGATTTTGGCAGATATCCGCACACTACTGAGGGAGGAGCTGTGCGATCTGTTGCAGCCACAAGAAACAATCGCGCCGGCCAGGGCACTGATGCAAGAGAGGCTTTCTGGACCCTCTGGCGGGTCGAGACGACAACCGCCAGATAACTCCTCCAATTAGAGCCGTGTCTCGGCGTTCAGCAGATTAGGACCATATCCAGTCCAGGAATGCTTAGGCAGCCGCGGTGCTCGATTGGCGAGGGAGAGGCGTCGAGCACAACAAGTGCAATCCGAGGTTGAGGCACGTTCAGCCCCAACAAACGGTGGAGATAGGGAGGAGTTTGTTCCCCTGGACGAATCCACATGAGAAACAGAGAGGGGAACTGAAGCGGTATCGAGGCTGCGTTTGAAAACTGGTACTGACGAACCAGCTTTTCCTTCCCGACCCGAAAAAGAAAAGTTGTTTTGGGTCCCCGGCAATAGCTTTGGTCAAGATACGAACTCGCCATTATCAGGAGACATCCAGGATACACCGCTGCCACAGAACTTTAAGTCGTCAAAGATCTCCAAATATAGTGGAAATCGACACCCAAGGCTCATGTCTCCTGTTTCATGACCGCTAGAAGTTTAACGGGTACAGCGAAGCGGTCTACTGTCAGACGTTGTGACGCCCCGTAACCCGAGGGTCACGGAAAACAAGGTGGATGTTTTTTTTTTTTTTTGAATAAAATAAAACACAAGATGTTATGAGCTAGTACTTCCAATTCTAATAATACATTAGATTTACAATGTTCATTAAATTATACAGCGGAAGATAAATAAATTAACATTTTTAACCTAAAACCATCTTCTGAACCCTGTGCTCGCTCTACTATCGTCGACAATTCCTGCAAATAACTGAGGGGAAGAAGGGGGATGAGTATATAAAATATACTCAGTGAGTGACCCACCCTGGCAAAGGCAACTAACTGCTAGGGCTGCGGCCACACACCAAACACAAATAAACACGGTAAGCACACATGCGAATGCAGTCATGCGTGAGTATAGAAGTTCTGCATATTATTGCTACTTCTATATGCCAATGCAATCTGCACGCACAACATAAGTCCAGGCACACAAGTTGTATTCTAATAATCTTCTAGCAACAGATCAACATACAACAAGCAGCACAACATGCTGGAGTAAACAACTCTCTCTACAAGCATGATCTCGTAAATCCATAATTCGACATGTAAACGAAATAATACACGCCTTCACATCATAGCATAATTCTGTCATGCACAACACAACAGACAAGTATTGCCACCAATAGTGGACTTACACAGAACCAATCACATAACAATACGCATAACCATACTTAATATATTGCCAAAAATGACAAACGATAAACCATATATACATGCGCTATCACAAGTAGTGAACCATAAATCACAAATAGCCACAAGATGCAACATAACATCACACAAAGATAATCTCACGCCAACCCAATAGGTTATGCTATTATCATTCTTATGTTAGTGTGATCTAACCCATAGTTAGTCCTTTCAACACCGTCAGCACCGGAATAACTCAAAGAGATTACACCGCCCTCCAACTCTCAGGGACGACACCAACTTCAGTTTACACCCCGGCCCAACCCAAAAGTCCACCCGACTAAATTTAGGTAAAGGGACAACTCAGAGAGGTTACACCATCCACACACACAGGACGACACCAACTCTGGTCTACACCCCAATACCAAGGTCGTAGTCTCTAAGATCCTATAGCGCGCACTTCAAAAGCACCACAACCTCCAGCAAGGGCGATCCCACGGCGTCCCGTAGGAGCTACTCAGTCGCTCTGCACCTCCGGACGGCGCAACCCTGAGCCTCGCACTCCGCAGTGCCCACCTGGCCAGTGGTGGGACCACTACGCCTGCTGGTTTAAGTTAAGTCCATGTCGGGATTTTTTTTAATACCAGGTATCGCTAGAGCACCAACTCACATACCCACAACTCAAGTCTATCATGAGTATCGCAAAGGTCGTTAGCTCACATACTAACTCTAAAAACTAACACCCACATACCGAGCAAGTCAGTCTATCACGAGTATCGCAAAGGTCGTTAGCTCACATACTAACTCTAGTATCGCAAAAGCTAACACCCACATCCCAGCAAGATAGAATAAGCAAGCCTACATAGGGCCATAAAACATTACTTCTACCGTATGTATAGCAAAGGCATCAACCCACATACATATTAAGGTAAAGTAATCCATCAAAGTGTTATCATATAAACACATCATAACATCTACCACATATATATTTAGAGTAAATAACTCACATACATCGTAAGTTAGATCAAATATATGCATTTTGCATTATATCAATTCCCGTCTTGAATATCATCTAAGGCACATACATTGATATTCACACACGTGGGCATACATATCTGCAACATTAGATCCACACATCACAGCAATCGCAACATCGCCGGGAGCATAAGCTAACATAAAGCCCTAAATGCTCATCCCGGCGGATAACAACACATATAACATGCCAATCACACAACATGGAGCGTATCGAGACATTCAACATGATTCACAAGCACATCCTATAACATATATCACCTAAACATGTTATACATCATTTTAGCTTGTAAATCGCATAACAATCTATCTCAAATCCATGACAGAAGTATACAGGCATGTTACCAAACAGAGATGCGAACCGCTCACACACATTACAAGATGAAGTAATGCATTCAAGTGTCAACATATAACACAAATCTTTACACCTACCACTTGTATCAAAACGATCAACTCAAATGCATCGTAAGGTAGGTCAAATTCAAACACAATATCATTCAAGCACTCTGGTCAAATTATCAACCATGCCGCACACACATCTATAGCATACCAATCATACAACTGTATGATTTTCATAGATGCAAGGCTATCAACATTTCAAATGCACACTTTCCTAGAACATTCACTCACAAGTATAACTAGACTTTGTCAAGTTCATGCACACAGCAATATTCGCAGACACGTCCGAGCAAAAACTAGCGCATAGCCCTAATTGCTACGGCAAGTAACATACACGCAAGGCATGTTGTCCACACAACACGGAACATGATTATTACATCTAGCATGTAAATAGTCACACTAGTTACACACCACTAGACATACATGATCCAACACTTAGCATATTAATCATGACAACACAACACATATATTGTGCTATCCAACAATGTCACACACAAGTTATCACGACCAATTAGTCATATGCTATTCTTAACATAATTCCTAGCATGCCTTTCTAATGAATATCATTATTCAACACATGCTATCGCAACCAATAGTTCACATCATGCCGACATATCTAGACATACTACTACATCATACTATATAGCACTAGTATGATTTCTAGCAAAATTACTAACAAACAAGTGAGACCGCAGGGGCACTCACCTTAACCCGAACGTAAACCTTCTAGGGTTTATCGATCGACGCGTAAACGTCGAAGCTTTCCCGAAATCGATCGTACGAACGAACCCACGATGTCGAGACGAAGCGGCGGAGCGGTCGAGTTCGCCGGATACTTCGCCGGAGGTGGCCGGACGGCTACTGTAGCGGCGGCGACGGCGGGATTAGTGGCGGCCGTGGAGCTCAAGAGGCGGAGGAGGCGGCGGCGACTGACGTTGGCCGGAGGAGCAGCTGCGACGAGCGGCGGCGGCGCAGCCATCAACAGACCAGAGACCGGGAGAGAGATCCGGCGGTCGGTGCATCAATCTGCGGCGACGAGGTGCGGTGGTAGCTCAGACGACGTCGGGAGGCAGCGGTGGATGACGACGAGCGGCGGCGACATCGAAATCAACGACGGCGCGGGTTAGGGTTCAACGCGTGTGCGAGCGATCGTGCACGGGAGAGGGGGATAGCCAGCCACGGGAGGAGAAGGGTTGTCGGAGACGGCGACGCGCACGCCAAGGAAGGTGGTCAGTGATCGGACGGCGGCGACGCGACGAGGACCGAAATCGCGGGAGGGAGAGAGAGACGCGAGCGAGTGAGAGAGGGCGTGGGGCTGGGTGCGGCGAGATCGAGCTACTTGCTCGCCCGCGCGCCCAGTCCAACTGGGCTCGGTCTGGGCCGAGCCAACATGGCTCGGTCGGCCGGGTCCAGTCCGTTCTGGGCCCAAATCTGGCCCGGAACGCAGAAATCAAATCAATTTCAAATCAAATACAAGTCAATCCAAATGCAAATCAAGCACCCAAATAGTCAATTAGACTATCGATCTAAGGTAATTAACCCGAAAATAAACTCGATTCTAACTAATCGAACCTAGAGACCTCACAAACGTTCTCAATGACGCTAGAGGGACCCGCTCAGATCTAGCTCACCGGGTTGAGGCCAAGGTCCATTAACAGTTGGGACGAGCCTGTGGATGCTTTCTAGACGAGATTATTTGTGAGCTCAAACTTCCCTAAAGATTTTAAGAGTCTCCTCAATATAGTACAAAAGGAAGCGGAGAGGTTGAAGACCTACTTCAAGAGGTTCTGCAGCATAACATGCAGGACGTGGACTCAAAGTTCATGTTGATGGCCTTAAAGAGGGGAGTTCTGCATCGGCAGCTGATGTACGATTTCCATACAAACACGCCTGAGACTTTGACACAGGCGTACGAGAAGGTTCAGCTTACTATCGAGGTCGAAGAAAGAGAAACCGAACTCAACAAAGGCGTCAAGAGCAGCGCGAGAGCGTGGAGAGAACGACCAAAACGAGGACCGGTCAAATAGTGCTCGGGAGGATGCCCGAGGAGGGTACGAGCAGAAGTACCGGTACTACACATGGCTCAACGCGTCTCCCCGTAAAATCTTGGCGGTCGTGGAAACAAGACACAGACTACCGCCGCCGCACCCGATCTCGACCCCGACCAGCAAGCAAGATCATTCAAAGTACTGCGACTTCCATCGGACTCATGGACACATCACCAACTGCTGCATGCAGCTTTGTGACATCATTGAAGGCATGATCCGAAACGCAGAATTCCAGGAGTTTCTTTCCCAAGGGGGAAACCAGAGGCCCGCAGCGAGAAAGAGGCAGAAGCCCCACGGGACAAGGAACCCCAACACCAGCAGGCTCAAGCCGAACCGATACTTTTTATTGCTGGGAGTCCTGTTTTGGGCAGCACGATCGACATGTTGGTAATGATGGGTATCGAACTGAGGCAGAAAACGGCGATGACGACGTTCATGGTCCTCAACATCCCCTCGGTGTACAACTTCATTTTCGGTCGGCCCCGCATCAAGGTGTTCCAATTGGTAGTCTCTCTCCTGCACTAGTGAGCCAAGTACAAGATGGTCTGTGGTGCTGGCGATGTACGAGGCGATCTGGAAGACGCGAGGCGTTGCTATCGCAATAACCTCAAAAGGAAAGAAATACTCCCGAACGACCCGCTCGATGTCATGGAGGAATATAGGAAAGGTGGAGCAGTCGAGCCCACCATGAAGGTACGCTTAGCTCGGAGGACAACCAGAAGTACTTGTTGGTCGGTTCTAAGTTGGAAGGCAAGGAATTCAAATCAACCCGATCTCTTCGCTTGGAAGCCTTCTGACATGCCAGAACTAGATCGAGAGGTGGTCACACACGAACTCCACATCTTCCCCTCGTGCAAGCCGGTCAAGCAGAGAAAAAATGAGCTTTGCGCCTGAGCGAACCGAGCTTGAGAAGCTACTAACAGCGGGGTTCGTTCGTGAGGTCAGATACCCATAGTGGCTTGCGAACGTTGTTTTGGTAAAGAAAGCATCTGAGAAGTGAAGGATGTGCGTCGACTTCACCGATCTGAACAAAGCTTGCCCGAAAGACAGCTATTTCTTACTGCGGATAGACTAACTGGTGGACACGACTGTAGGACACAAACTGCTGAGCTTCATGGACACTTTCTCGGGCTATAACCAAATGAAGATGCACTCAGATGATGAGGAGAAAACTAGCTTCATCATTGACTACGGCACCTACTGCTACACCATCATGCCATTTGGTTTGAAGAATGCTGGGGTAACGTTCCAACGTGGCATGGACATCGTGTTCGAGCCACTACTCAGGAAGACTGTAGAAGCCTATACTGATGACATCCTGGTTAAAAGCAAGTGTCGGTAGGACCATGCACGTGATTTGCAGACCGCGTTCCAGCTTATGAAGAGATACAATATGCAGCTAAACCTCGAAAAGTGCGCATTTGGAGTCTCAACGGGGAAATTTTTGGGGTATATGGTCACACTTCGGGGTATTGAGGTGAACCCCGATAAAGTGAAGGCGATCTTGGAGATGCCAGAGCCAAAAAAATGTGACTAAAGTACAACGACTAGCAGGCAGGGTCACGGCTCTGGGGAGGTTAATGTCGTGCTCAGGAGACCGACGCACTTCCTTCTTCACGTTGTTGCGAGGAGTGAAGGGGAGATTGACTGGAGTAAAGACTGCAGGAGAGTGTTCAAAGAGCTCAAGACCTTAATCACAGAGCCTCCTTTGTTGGTGAGTCCCCAATCAATTGAGATTTTCTTCTTGTACATGGCCATCTCTACAGTTGCCCTGAGCTCGGTTCTGATTCGCGAAGATAACGGAGTCCAGCGACCGGTGTATTACATCAGTAAAATTCTGAAGAATACCGAGACCAGGTACACCATGTCCGAAAAGCTGGCTT
This sequence comes from Xerophyta viscosa, assembly GCA_002076135.1. NCBI lineage: Eukaryota > Viridiplantae > Streptophyta > Magnoliopsida > Pandanales > Velloziaceae > Xerophyta > Xerophyta viscosa. The sequence continues at coordinate 2,345,297 of MJHO01000001.1, forward strand.
TCTCTCTAGTGGTGACAGCGCGACGGCTGATGCCATACGTTCAGGCACACGTCGTCTGTGCTCACTGACCAGCCGCTTCGATAAATTTTGGTGAAACTAGAGGTCTCAGGAAGACATGCAAAATGGGTAGTCGAACTGTCCGAATTCGACATCCAGTATCTCCCAAGACCAACCATCGAAGCTCAAGTGTTGGCAGACTTCATTGCGGAATTAGTAACCCCTATCGAGTTCGTAGAAACGACTGGGACAGAAGACACATCAAGGAAGAACTCATGGACACTTTATTCCGATGGATCCTCAACTGTTGAAGGAAGAGGAGCAAGGCTGATACTCATGAGTCCCGGGGGGCTCGGCTCGAGTATGCCTTGAGATACTATTTTCCAACCTCGAACAAAGCCTCGGAGTATGAAGCTCTTATCGCCGGACCAGGATCGTGAGGCAACTGGGGTCTAAAAGTCTGTTGGCATACACTGACTCCCGGCTCGTGGCGGATATCTGTACATGTATAATTTCTTGATTCTGACGAGGTTTTTGCAACTCGCATCTATTAGCTCCCTTCTGTAAAGTCATTATTTGGTCAAGATTCTACACGATCACTTACTATTACGGATGTTGCAAGCACTGTTAGTATAGCAATAACTTTATCTAGGAACAAAACGGGGCGTCTAGTGTAGTTAAATTGGCTGCAATATTAGTATATGTATTTCTTACTTTGAGAAAAGAGACTGGTTAGCCATATATATATATATATATATATATATATATATATGTGATCGCGCGTGTCGCGACCGGTTCAAGTTTCGAAGGTAGACGTCGCTCGCAGGAAGACGTAAGCAATCACTCAAAGATGACGGAATTTTTACGTGGAAAAATCCCCAATCTGGTCGGGGTAGAAAACCACGGGTCGTACGCGACCACCGGAAGAATTTTGTATTATAAGTGGAAGAAGAGGTGTTTTTTTACAAATTTTCTCACTTTTTCTCCCTTTCTCCACTTTCTCCCGCGGATTCCCCCTCCTTCTCTAAGTTCTGGGCCTTCCTCTATTTATATAGGAAGGGTCGGAGCTCGGACGGTCGAGATTGTCCCCAGGTCGACGGCTCGGATTGCGCCACGTTGGTGCTACCTTCTGTCGCTTTCCGCCGCCCTGCTTCGTGTCCGTCATAAATGCTCGTGTCGGCTATGTGTAGGCATAGGCCGTCACTCTGCAGGTGTCGCGTCTGCAGCCGTCACGTCCGCCGCTGGTTGCATTAATGTCACCTGCTCCCGTCTGCGTCTCTGACACATGTATTGAATGGTCTTTACTGAGGTAGGTGGAGTCGAGGTTGACCTCGGTCGATTGCCGAGCTCGGCCTCGGTTGGCCGAGGTCGGACTTTGACCTCATGAGGGCTCCTTTCCATCTCCTCGTGAAACGTACATAACCGGTGGTGGCCGAGCTTCACTAAGCTTCCTGGGTCTCGGATGACCTCAGGATTGTTTGGAGATCGGCCTCGGATTGGATGACCTTGGGATTGTTTCCTACTTGATCTGTTCAGCTCGGCTTGGATGACCTCGGCCTGGTTAGCTTAGTTCTGGTCTTCTGCTCGCTTGGGTGGCTCTTCGGTGTTTCAGCACCTCGGCCAGCTCCACAGCTCGGTACTTCAGCACCTCGGCGCCTCGGCCATCTTCTCAGCTTGATTCTTCGGCGCCTCAGCACTTTGGCCAGTCTTGACAGCTCTTCACCTCGGCACTCCTGCACCTCGGCCAGCTTTATCAGCTCGGCACCTCGGCGCCTCTGTACCTCGGCCATCTTGTCAGCTTGGCAGCTCGGCACACTTGTACCTCGGCCAGCTCCTCAGCTCAGCACTTTAGCATCTCGGCTAGCTTATCAGCTCAGCTCCTCGGCGCTTCAGTACTTCAGGTCGGCATACCTCGGAGGTCGGTATATACCTCGGAGGTCGGCATATGACGGAGGTCGGCATATGACGGAGGCGGCATACCTCGGTCGGTCCGTGCCTCGGGTTGGTCCGACCTCATTGTCGTGCAGCCTAATTTTACGCAGTATCAGTTGCCCCCGATGGGTGTTGGCGATATAATCGGCGCGCCGTCGGAGGTTTTATAAACTGCCACGATCCTTTCATCCGATCATACACCTCCGTGGAGTCAAATTCTGGCCTTCAAGCCTTCGGAAGATCGCTTCGGGGCGAATATCCGAGGTCGGCGTCGTATTTTCCCTGAGGTCTACTGACGTCTTCGAGCTTTCAATAGGGTGTCTCGGGGTAAGTATCCTGTGGCCTCGGATCTTCCATGAGGTCTGCCGAGGTCTTCGGTCCCCCACCTTGAGCTCGTCTCTTGTGGGAGGCTAGGCTCATGGTGTTTAGGGACACCACCTAGTGTTGCCTGGTCCGCGTGCCCCCTCACCTCGAGCTCGTCTCTTGTAGGAGGCTAAGCTCGTGGTGTTTAGGAACACTACCTAGGTTTTCCCTTTGTCTTGGACTAGCGGGTCTGCGAAGTTCAAGTTGGCATGGATCTGATGAGCTCAGATATGCTGAGCTGGAGCTCAGCCTCGGATTGGATGAGCTCGCGCTCTGACTTGATGAGTCTGAGCTTTGATTTGAAGAGCTCAGGTTTGTAAATTGGGAGCTCGACCTCAGATTTAATGGGTCTGAGCTCGGATTTGAAGGATCTGAGCTCGGATTTGATGAGCTCAGATTTGGAAAATGGGAGCTCGACCTCAGATTTAATGGGTCTGAGCTCGGATTTGATGATCTGAGCTCGGATTTGATGAGCTCAGATTTAGAAAATGGGAGCTCGACCTCAGATTATGGGTCTGAGCTCGGATTTAATGGATCTGAGCTCGGATTTGATGAGCTCAGATTTAGAAAATGGGAGCTCGACCTCAGATTTAATGGGTCTGAGCTCGGATTTGATGGATCTGAGCTCGGATTTGATGAGCTCAGATTTGGAAAATGGGAGCTCGACCTCAGATTTAATGGGTCTGAGCTCGGATTTGAAGGATCTGAGCTCGGATTTGATGAGCTCAGATTTGGAAAATGGGAGCTCGACCTCAGATTTAATGGGTCTGAGCTCGGATTTGATGGATCTGAGCTCGGATTTGATGAGCTCAGATTTAGAAAATGGGAGCTCGACCTCAGATTTAATGGGTCTGAGCTCGGATTTGATGGATCTGAGCTCGGATTTGATGAGCTCAGATTTGGAAATTGAGCATAACCTCGGTCCGTACTCTTCACTCTAGAGTGGTCTCTTAGTGTTCAGTTGAATATTTGGCGGCTTGCTGATTACCACGCTTTCACTCTCCTTTCCAGGGTGATCCCCGAAATTCGGAGAATGTTCGGCTGGTGTTTAGCGTACCTTGCTCTCACTCTCTGCCCCCAGGGTGGTCCCTAGAGTTTGGAGAGTGTTTGGCTGGTATGCATTGGTGATTACCTTGCTCTCACTCTCTGCCCCAGGGTGGTCCCTAGAGTTCGGAGAGTGTTCAGCTGGTATTCATTGGTGTCTCCCGATGGCTCAGGTCTCACCAGATTTCTGGCCCACATCCCCAACTCGGAAGCGTCCGTGTTTTAAGGATGTCTCCCAGGTCTTCTCTTGCAGTTTTGTCATTCTTGGTTTTGCCAAAGTCTCTTTGTCTTGGACTAGGGGTCCGCAAGGTTCACTTTGGCTTGAATCTGATGAGCTCAGATCTGATGGACCGGAGCTCGGGCTCGATGAGCTCAGATATTTTGGAATGGAGCTCGGGCTCGGCTTGGTGAGTCTGGGCTCGGATTTGATGAGCTCAGAACTTCTGGAATGGAGCTCGAGCTCGGTTTTGATGAGTCTAGGCTCGGATTTAATGAGTTCAGATCTTCTGGGGATGGAGCTTGAACTCGGTTTGGTGAGTCTGGCTCGGATTTGGTGAGCTCAGATTTTCTGGGATGGAGCTCGAGCTCGATTTTGTGAGTCTGGGCTCGGATTTGGTGAGCTCAGATTTTTTGGAACAGAGCTCGGGCTCGGTTTTGATGAGTCTGGACTCGGATTTGGTGAGCTCAGATCTTCTGGAGATGGAGCTCGAGCTCGGTTTGGTGAGTCTGGGCTCAGATTTGATGTGCTCAGAGCTCAGGTTTGATGTGCTCAAAACTTTTGAAATGGAGCTCGGGCTCGGTTTGGTGAGTCTGAGCTCGGATTTGATGAGCTCAGATATTCTAAAATTGAGCTCGAGCTCAGTTTGGTGGTGATGTCGGCGACGAAGCGGTGTTGGAGTCATAGTGAAAGTGAATCATCTCCGTCTAATCTGAAATGAACGGCTGTGATTTCGCCTTGCCCCCAATTCTTGTTGGGACACGAGTAGCGGCTTCATCTTGGTGGAGCGGATCTCTCTTAGCTCGACCTCAGATTTAATGGGTCTGAGCTCGGATTTGATTTGATGAGCTCGGGCTCGGATTGGATGAGCTCAGATCCACTGGGTGTGAGCTCGGACTTGGATTTGACGAGTCTTGGCTCGAAATTGATTAGCTCAGATCCGATGGGTGTGAGCTCACGCTTGGATTTGCCCCCATTTCTAGTTGAACCTAGTGGCCTCATCTTGATGGAGTGGAGCTCAGTTTAACTGCTTCAGCAGGATGTTAATGAGGTGGAACTCTCTTCACTGCTTCGTCTTCCTGTAAGCTTGACCTTCACGTTGATCGAGTTCCCACGGACGGCGCCATTTGATCGCGCGTGTCGCGACCGGTTCAAGTTTCGAAGGTAGACGTCGCTCGCAGGAAGACGTAAGCAATCACTCAAAGATGACGGAATTTTTACGTGGAAAAATCCCCAATCTGGTCGGGGGTAGAAAACCACGGGTCGTACGCGACCACCGGAAGAATTTTGTATTATAAGTGGAAGAAGAGGTGTTTTTTTACAAATTTTCTCACTTTTTCTCCCCTTCTCCACTTTCTCCCGCGGATTCCCCCTCCTTCTCTAAGTTCTGGGCCTTCCTCTATTTATATAGGAAGGGTCGGAGCTCGGACGGTCGAGATTGTCCCCAGGTCGACGGCTCGGATTGCGCCACGTTGGTGCTACCTTCTGTCGCTTTCCGCCGCTGCTTCGTGTCCGTCATAAATGCTCGTGTCGGCTATGTGTAGGCATAGGCCGTCACTCTGCAGGTGTCGCGTCTGCAGCCGTCACGTCCGCCGCTGGTTGCATTAATGTCACCTGCTCCCGTCTGCGTCTCTGACACATGTATTGAATGGTCTTTACTGAGGTAGGTGGAGTCGAGGTTGACCTCGGTCGATTGCCGAGCTCGGCCTCGGTTGGCCGAGGTCGGACTTTGACCTCATGAGGGCTCCTCTCCATCTCCTCGTGAAACGTACATAACCGGTGGTGGCCGAGCTTCACTAAGCTTCCTGGGTCTCGGATGACCTCAGGATTGTTTGGAGATCGGCCTCGGATTGGATGACCTTGGGATTGTTTCCTACTTGATCTGTTCAGCTCGGCTTGGATGACTCGGCCTGGTTAGCTTAGTTCTGGTCTTCTGCTCGCTTGGGTGGCTCTTCGGTGTTTCAGCACCTCGGCCAGCTCCACAGCTCGGTACTTCAGCACCTCGGCGCCTCGGCCATCTTCTCAGCTTGATTCTTCGGCGCCTCAGCACTTTGGCCAGTCTTGACAGCTCTTCACCTCGGCACTCCTGCACCTCGGCCAGCTTTATCAGCTCGGCACCTCGGCGCCTCTGTACCTCGGCCATCTTGTCAGCTTGGCAGCTCGGCACACTTGTACCTCGGCCAGCTCCTCAGCTCAGCACTTTAGCATCTCGGCTAGCTTATCAGCTCAGCTCCTCGGCGCTTCAGTACTTCAGGTCGGCATACCTCGGAGGTCGGTATACCTCGGAGGTCGGCATATGACGGAGGTCGGCATATGACGGAGGTCGGCATACCTCGGGTCGGTCCGTGCCTCGGGTTGGTCCGACCTCATTGTCGTGGCAGCCTAATTTTACGCAGTATCAATATGAAAACAAAATTTTGTTGTAACTAATCCATTTTTGTATGAGCCTTGTCGATTAATGAGTAATAATAGATGTCATGTTGCTTTCAATAGACTTGACTTCCAAAATGATTTTTAGACCATGATTCAGCTAATATTCACGATGATAACAAATAAAACTTGCTACCCGTATGAACAGAATGAAACATATATGTTTTACAAGTGCTTTACTACGCGTTTCTCTAATGTCTTAATGTTCTCTACAAGCACTAATTGAAATCTTCATTTCAACTTTGATTGAACTGAATATCAACAATCTCCAAAGAGATGGTTAGGGCATACTATTACATGTCTATGTCTCGTTAGTCCAATCATCTAACACTTCTTTACTCAAAATGATATATTTTTTAGGTCAATCATCTAACACTTCTTTACTCAAAAATGATATATTTTTTAGGTCCAATTCTTGCTTAATATGAAAAATAACCATAACTAGTAAGTAACTATGTTTGTATTGAAACATTGATACTAGTAAGCCCACATATAAGGGGCAGCAAGGGCGCAAGAAATTTAGCTATGTAAAGTTCGACCTAGCGTTACCACCTAAAAAGTACGGACATGTCAAAATTTTACTCTATACAGTATTCATACAATATACAACATCGACACCTATGAAATACTTCCGGACACATCTCGGACAAGTCAAAAAGTGTCCCAAAAATAAAAATAAAATAGAAATTTTGGACACATGTGTTGAACGCGCCAAATCGGAGTGTCCGACACGTCTGTCTGTATTTATATATTTTTCTTTAAATTTTTAAGAAAATTTATTATTTTAGAAAAATAAAATATTATATAATACTAGCAATAAATAGTATTAAATAATATAATATAATGGTGAACTCAAATATTTTATTTTTTATTTTTTATTGATGTAATTATTCTTACTGTTTAAATTTATCTCAAAATTTTAAAATATTATATTATATATAAAATTTATTATTGAATATTATTATTTTATTATATTTTTAATACTTAATATAAATTATGTTTAATTATTTATATTTTTATAGTCATATCCAAATCATGTCCATGTTTTAACATTTTAAAAATTATGAAATTCTGTGTCCGTATCATCTCCTTACTCGTGCCTGTACTTCCTAGGTTACCTCCGACCTTTTAATTCACAATTTCATAATATACACACATAATACGGACATCGAAGATTTTTTTTTAAAATTGACGGGCTAGATGTTCTCGTTATAATTGCCCCGAAAAATTTAAAAAATAAAGTAAAATAAAAATAAACAAACAAACAAAGCAAATCGTACTTAATCTTAACCGCATAGTATATCACCTCACTACAAATAAATAAATATATATAATAAATATATATTATTATATATATATATATATATATATATATATATATATATATATATATCAGTATTCTAAAAATAAGTTTTGTTCGATTTAACCTTGAGAAACGGAGAAATACGCCGACACAACGCCAACACGCGTAATCACCACAGCGTGGAAATGTATTTATAGAGGCTGAAACATAAAATATGCAAAATCGAAGACTGAAATTCAATTCTCCAAAAAAAAAAGAGAAAAAAACGTAATTCCTAGTCAATTATAGTTTCTTTTCTTTTTATTATAGTTTCTTTTAAATTTATGAATATTTCATCATTGTTTCAAGAATCAGGATAAAAGACCAACCGGAACATCCAACACCACCGTAGTTCTGATGTAGCAATACCTTCTTCTCTGGGCCACACCTTCTTCATATGCATCGCTGGCGACGGCAGCGGCATGGGCCAGCGGGTGTCGATCGGGACTGGGACACGGTCACGCGACCGGGACAGTCGCGGTCGATCACGGCTGCGTGCGCTGCCGGGGTAGCGCGGCGCAGGAAGTATCGGGTGCAGAGGCCTCGGCGCGGCGGGTGTTCCCAGCTGGTCCCGGCCGGTCCGGTCCGGTCCCACCAGTGCGAACAGCCACTACTCAGAGGATTTGGATTTCGTAGAGCCCACCAAATTGCTGATCTAAGATTATATATTAGCGTATAGCTGGCATGCCCATGCCGTCTCGGCGTGCCCAGATGGGAGCAGCACCACGTGTTGCAATCAGATAACGAAATATAATTGTTTTTTACTGTAAGATAAAACGGCCAAGCGGGCATGTTCGACCGGATGATGGAATCTCAGAAAAATTACTCGGATTTAAGGTCGTATAGAATGATATTTTTTATAGAATTTTTTGAAAGAAAATATTTTGTATCTAATTGCAGGAATTTTTTTATAAAAGATTTATATTTCAATTTTAAAACGTCGATCGAACTAGACGTAAGAATTTTTCGTAAGTTAAAAATTCTTACGGAATAATGCGCTCATATTACGGATTAGACTACGATAATCTTTTAAAAAAAGATAACACAAAAGGAGAGAAAAATTATGAATAAGTATTTATTACCTGAGTTTTATATCACTTATTCGCTCGCTTATATTCTTTATTAATGTGTGGCGAACACAAACTAGGTGTCGCCATACAAACAAGAGTCTTCCAAAATGAATTTAAGCAAAATAAAACTTTGAAAACTTCAAGTGATTTTCTTTAAAAAAAAATAGTGCAAGTCTATAACTCATCTTTTTTTAAGATTACTATAAATACGTATCCATATAGCTTTAATTTTGTATAACATTCATGATAAATTAAATTTAAAATGGCACTTGCCGATGTTCCACTAATTAAAAAAAAAGGTCTCATATTTTGATTTAATTTTGAATGGCTCCGAAATATCGTGCATCCTCCGTAATTTGAAAACATTCTGCATCATGCTTACTAAATTCGATATGAGACCTATACTTTATGAAGCGAAAATCTTCGCCACACGAACTTTCATTCATCCTAAAGTTACACCAATATGAGACCATTGAATTAATTAATACTAATTCCTACTGTATCAACCCCTTGCACTAATAGGGGATAAACAAGCACTCCAGAGCAGTTCTTTTGCAACTACTTATTTGTTACATGTAACAAAATAATTCCTTGAAGTGGAGTTTTCCATAATACAAGTAGTAAAAAATGAGTATCTGGAAAATCTTTAATTTTCCTAGAGATTATTCCATCATATGCAAGCAGCAACTAAGACCATTTTCCAGGTTACTCGATTATAGTACATTTCTTCGGACAAGGGTTTCACTCCGACCATTTCACACATTTTTGTTAAGAACACTACTATTTATCAGGACTATCAGAATCATTATTGTCTAAAATGCAAGGCGCAGCATGGCACAAATAGTGTCATAGAGCCTAGGTGTAAGGCGCATAATAAGGCGCCTGCTTGACTAACATCCAGCACGAGCTACATAGCAGCAGTTATGTGATATGTATTGGTGTCTGTGTAAGTTAATAATTGTCAATTCTTATTTTCAAGCGGTAAGAATCATTATTGATAAATTAATATACACCCATAATATAATACAATATTGTCTATATGATATTTTAATGTAAACTATATTGGTGCCTGTAGGCTAACATGAAAAATCTATGTATGCTTAGTTTGTGACATGTGTAAGTTTATTATCACATATAAACGCCATAGGTTATGGATTTAGTGAATTCTACTATTACTTCCAAAGGGGATTAAAAGGAATGTACAATATCGTGAGACAAAAAGCTCTCTCTATCTTCTTTTCACACGTAGGAAGGTACGTGTGTTTTTCTTTCTCCCCTAGTCGAATTAAGGAGGACGGCAAACAACATGGTGCTAGTAATCGAGGACAATAGCAAACCTCTCCTCTCTTCCTTTCTTTTCTTTTTGTTGTGCTGTAGCTGGTTTAGGATTTAAAGGGTGCGTCTTGGCGAGCACCCAAAGCGCGCAAGGGAAGCGTATTTAAACATGCACCCATCTTGAACCAAGGCATCCACAAACTTCAATGGTGTGCCTAGGCGCTAACATACTTAGAACCACTCCTAATACTAACAAGGGCCTCTAAAAGATAGCATTTCTATTTCATTAAACACATGTAGACCCCTAGCAGTATTTTACATTTCAAAATCTGGATGGACAGATATCGTAGTAGATTGTTGAGGCTTAGGAACCCTCCTAACCAAGTTTCTAATCTTGCGTCGACTGTTTGAGGGAATCTGTTTGAACACTAAGGATAATATCAACGTGCATCTCTCATGTGCGACAGAAGGCTTCACCTGGATATCGGACTCTGAATATTATCAATCATATTCGTATAACAAAAAAAAAGGACAACAAATTGTAATGTAATTGTTTCACATAAAATTTTTATCATCCAAAAAACTTTACTAGGAAATAACAAATACTTGTCACTCCAAAACTTATATGATTTACATAGCAAAGAAACATAAAAAGCAATATAAAGGATCAAAAAATTCACAAGCTCACTTCAGCAAAATTGTGCCCGCAACAAATGTCCATTATCTTTGTTCTAGCTTGTTCATGCCCCCCTACCTGCCAAGGCTCAATAAAAATGACCAGCCTGAGGGATCAGCATCTATATTATTCAAGCATTCATGACATCATAATCATCCAAAGCCTCGTTATACTCCATAACCTTCCTCTTGATCTTAGATGAATCCACCCAAGTAACAAAGTCCTCCATATTTCTAGTAACAAGGAATGCTGGATCTGTTACGGTTTCTGGCCCGACACGTATGTGTCCTTGCTCAATGTATGTCACTGCCTCCTTCAATTGCTCAGCAAACTTCAGATATACAAGCACAGATGCTAACCTCCGTCTGAAAAAGAAAAAACATAAACTAGTTGATTATGATGCTTAATCAAAAAGAGCATCCTTAAGAAATAACTCAAAAAGAGCATAGAGCTGAGGTGCCAATATCAGGTGGCTCAATTAAGAAGCCATAAGAATATGTTCCAATGTTCATCTTATTAGTACAGCAGAATCCTAGTTTCAACTTTTCCATTTTGCATTAAGGTCCACTTGTGATTATTATAAACCCAAAGAGTTTTGGTTCCCACTTGGCAACACTCTAATTTTTAGTCTGGTTCGTTCGCACCTCAATTCGTGATTCACTCGCCTGACTATTAATTGGACAGCATTTACTTACTAAAACTTCGAAAATAAGTGATGCAAATGTTTTCTTAGACTAAAGAAAAAATTGATGGATGCAATATAAGAAAAGCCAGGGTTAGAATAGTGCACAAAGAAACCTAGAGCAACTCAAGGTTACAGTCCAGAACAAATTCGCCAAATTGAAAAAAGCACAAGTAGCTAGCTTATATACTAAATTGCTTTAGAGCATCAACATTTGCATTGTCACTAGATTCCACGTTCTCGTCCCACAAAAAACCAACAGGCCCAACAGACAATACATTGTACTCTTAAAACCACTGCAGTAGCATCTAAAAGCACTGTAGTAGCATCTAATTTTTGAGAGAAAGTAACCCTAAACAGAGAGCAGATTCAAAGAAAATCAGCATTTTGAGACAGTCTCGATTGAGATAGACACTTCAAACCTGCAAAACGAGCTCACTGATAGCTTTTCGCACTTGACTAAGCTTTTCCTGGTTGAGATCACACCCATGTTGTAACTGAAACATTGGAAACTTACTAGTAAATATAAATAGGCCACTGAATAAAAAAGTTGAAAGTAAAACGTCTGCCATTGTCATTTGTCATTACCTACAATGACTTGGACAATGTCAACATACTACGAATCTATTAGCTAACCATTGGCAGAGTACTGCAAACTAAACGTTATAAGAATCAATAATACTAAAAGTTGAGGTTGATCTTTTTGCCTATCAATTATGCAACTTCGATTCTCCACTGGCATATGGACATCCTAGCATACATTCCATATGCTAGGACGCATGTGAGATTCATTCGTAACAAGAACAAAATAGCGAAGAAAGGGAAATGTTCTTAATCAAGTCAAACATAGCAACTCAATGATAAATCTATATATTGTTGAAGAATATACCAAGTGCATGTAATCTTTGTTGGAACTAAGATTTCTTCCCAAGTACGCTCCCTCATATATCATCCATCTATTCACACCCATATATGCCTCACCAAAAGAACATACTCCCAGCTCATAAAATTAAATTGTTCGTCTTTCCTCCTCTAATAACACCATTCACCAAAAGAACATACTTAAAATCCCAGCTCATAAAATTAAATTGTTTGTCTTTTCTCCTCCAATAACACCATTCCAGCAAATGACCGGAAAGAGAATATAGCAACAAAATGCTTTGCACAAAAAATGTATGGATGTCTGTTACTAATGTTGTCTTTTTGGTCAAACAAGGATCTAAATTGAGCTGTTATCACTTGCCTGAACTCGGGAATGGTTTCATTTCTACAGGAGTTGGCCTATGGTTGATTGCAAAAGAAACATGCTTTCAAAAAGTTCAACAATTCACTAAATAGACAATCTTATTAACATAGAGATAATACAATGACATCCTTCTAGTTTCTGAATTTAATTACTGCTAGAGCTATGTACATGAATTGCATTTAAACTTATAAGGAAGAACAAAACTCGAACACCTTTAGAAAACTGACATGCACCTTGAACCTAGACACCAAGAACCTCTTGCGCCTCAGTGCTACGCCTTTGACAACTTTGAGCCCGCCTCAAGTGTCTCACTTGCCTCATGCCTTACTCGCAAAGTCACCTTGACTTGACAGAGAAAACCAGCCAAGTCGCGCCTTGCGTCTCTAAGTGCGCCTAGGCCTAGGTGTGCCTAAGGCACACCTTCTTAAATAGTGATTTCAAATATTAATGCCATTTCTAGTCAACAATAAGAATAAACCGAAGACAGTATCATAAGATATTGAATGGTGGAATCAAGAAAGCAAAGATTCTTCATAAATGCTTGCTCACTATATTTAACAGAATTCTTATGCTGCAAAACTCAGCTAGATCATATCCATTGATAAAGAAATTTTACTTTCACTAATAAAAAAAAGGAATAATAATAAAGTGAACATACAGCTTATCAAGTAGCATGTCAGTCATTTCGATGCGGTAAGGATCTCTAGGATCCATCTGCTTTAAGATGTTCACAAGTTTTTGCACCATCCTGCATATAGTTGAATACCTAAAATTCAAGAACGCGGAGTCAGATAAGAATAAAAACGAAATCATATAAATCCAAAATATAAAAAAAACAAATAAATACTTCTTGTAATCATCTCTCTCTGTAAGGAGATAACGGCGCGTCACTAGAGCTTCTCTGTGACCCCTCTCTCTTTTATACTCAAGGAAATTAACTTTCTTTAGAAGTTTCTTCTCATGAAACTTTAGCTTCCTCATGTTTTCTCCTGCATAGCAAAAACCTATGTTATTAACACAAATTAGTAAACATGCTTAACGGCCCAGTATTAGCAACAACAAAGTTCAAAATGCAACACCTAATCCGAAGTAACAAGCATTCTATCTATTCAAAATAGAAGATGTCATCCAGTTAAAGCCGAGACGGATGACTACTTAATCATGTGGTCCATATACTAGATAAAAGATACCATCATGTAGTTCATAAAGACCGGAACATAGTCCGATTATAACCAAATAGAGAGGATATGATTCTTTATGAACAAGTTACCTTCCTTCTTTGACTAAACCAATTTATAATCTAGATCGAAACAGGGGCTTCATGTTACCATGAACACTGGGGGTCTATTGATCCCACTCAATGTTACTTTCGAATAAAAATTTAAAATAATAAATTAGAGATGAATTTATCACGAAGCAGCGCAAAGGGCAGGGATGACTCAATACCTTGCGAAGCCGGAGGCGGCGACGGATGAAGAGAGAGAGAGAGAGAGAGAGAGAGAGAGAGAGAGAGAGAGGGCGGAGTGTGCTGGTTTAGAGGGAGAGAGATACCAAATACCCCCAGAGCAGTACACGCGGTGCCGTGGGCGGTTAGGTTACCGTCAATAGGCTGTCATTAAGGCCCATTGAGCTTATTAAGACGGCCATTATTATCCAGTTTGTAAATGTCCATTACAAAAATTCTTATATGACATAGAGTGCTGCAATACGCAGCCACCAGCTTCTCTACAGCCGCAGTAAACGCGCAGCGCAGGCACATCTTCATTTCAGACAGCACTCCCGCTTGCGCTGGTTAGGAATCAAATCCGGATGAGGGGCACGCTTTTCGAGGCGAAATCCCCCACCCATCCGACCCAGGTGCTGAGGGCTTTTTTTTTGGTAATTGTACATGATAAATAGGTATTAAATAGACAAATCAGCTTAATGGGACATATTTTAACAAATACTAATTTTTGAGGGATATAAATATATATATATATATATATATACACACACACACCACACACACGCTTCCCAAGGCAAAACCCCCTCCCCGCACCCCCCGCCCCCGCACATCCGACCCAGGTGCGGAGGGCATTTTTTTAGTAATTTTACATGATAAATAGGTATTAAATAGACAAATCAGCTTAATGGGACATATTTTAACAAATACTAATTTTCGGGAGGAATATATATATATATATATATTATATATATATATATATATATATATTGATTGTTGGGTCCCAATAGGAGGATGAATTGGGTAATTAAAATAATTAAGAGTTAATTAATAGATTTAACTATCTAATCAAGTTTTAGCTCTTTAGCAATCTACCCACAAAAGTATATATGAGTATATCAATTGATTTCCTACGCATTCGTCTAAAAAGTAAGTATAAATAAAATAAGGGAGAAAGAGATACGATACCGTGTTTATAATGGTTCGGCGAAACCCCGCCTACGTCTACTTCCCTTGCCTCCTCCGAGGATTTCTTTACTAGACGATCAACTTTGGAGCGTTGATCAAACTGTTACAAACTCGCTTTTAGCAGCTAAGCGATAACCCGTAATTCTTTGGTTTTAGCAGCTAACCAAGCAACCCGTAATCTTCCTAGGTTTTGGTGGCTCACATAGCAACCCGTCATACAATGTCTATCAATAAAAATTAATCAAAAAATTCAATTTCAAATCTCTCAAATAATATTTCACTTAGAATCAAGAGATCAAGGGCAATGATTTTAAGATATACAAATTTGAGCTCAACAAAGATAGTGGGGACTTTCTAAATGCTCTTCTCCGTCTCAAAAATATTTTTAATGAATAGCATGAGTTCCTGTGACAGTTTGAGGCATTGGATCTTTATAGGCACTTCAAAAATAACTTTCAATGGCTATATTAACGGTTAGTTCTGTTCTGATTTTCGGTCAACCGAAATTTATTATCGGTCGATCAAAATTACTATCGGGTGCACGATTTTCTGCTCAGCTTCGGCCAACTTTATTTAACTCGTTCTCTCTCATTTTTTGTCCGTTTTGGATGAAAGATATACTGTTGAAAAAGTTTTCAAGTTTTCTTTCATATAAAAATGGTTTCACTCCATTTGGAACTTTTTAAAAAATTATAATACAAATATTAGAGTGCTGTCAAGGTGCCAGACTGTTTGTTATCTATCAACTTCGAAAATTCACCAGGACTAGTACGCTCATCCAAATCTCACATATTGTATATTGTTGAAAAGCCATATGAGTCATCTTTCAGATTCTACTGATTTTGTATCATTTGAATGTCATATGAGAAAGATATTACTTGATAAGTGAGTAGATATGGGATAAACTATTTTAATTAAATTTCATTATATACAATTTTAACTCCATTCAAAATCTACATTTTTACATCTTTAACAAACTCATTAATAATATTTTTGCTATTATTTTGTTATCATTAAAATCATATTAGGGCCAAATATATATATATATACACACACACACAAAATTCTCGTATTTTATTCATCAAGAGCAGTGTCGAACACTAAAATTAATATTAGGACTTTGTTTATTATATTGGATACAGGCGTGTAAAGTGGAACTGGAACATGTATAGGTTTTTATTTGTTAATCTCAAAAATAATAAAAGAAAGAAGGGTTGGAGTATACTGTCAATCTCATGGCCATTATTTCGCGGCGGACGCATAACGGAGACGCGGCGGTGGGAAGCCTCGATTTCGAGCAGAGCGTTAACAATTTAACGGCGATGACCAAAAACCAGCGGCTGGGATTGCCCCCAGATATTCCGCCGTCCCACGTGCTCACGAAGTCCCCACCTTCGGATGCAAACAATGCGCACAATCTGGTACGCGACTACCATCCGACCACCATGTCCCCACTTGGCCACTTAAATGACCGTACCTCCAACTACCTCCATGTGACCGCACAATTTAACTGTCCCATCGTCAGATCAGACGGCTCGGCAAGGGCATAAATGTCCTTCAACAATACTTGGAAAAAAGCTGGCTGTGAATTGTGAGGTTGAAATTGATCAGATAGTACAACTGATTAACAGCGGTTGTTATAATTTTCAAAGATAAATGCTGGTTACCTCACGATATTACCAAAAAATTACTAAATTTTAATAATTTATATATTAAAAACATATTTTATAAGATTTTTATAAATTTTTTTTAATATTTAAGATACAAATTGTAATAAGATTTATAATTTTTATAATTAAAAAAGAATTCAAAAATTCTTAATAAATATTTTAAATCTTTAAAATTTAATAGATTCAAAATAAATTTAAAAATAATTTTGAAATCAATTATAAATATATTAAATTTTGGAGTATCATAATTTTTATTTATTAATTTTTGAATAATTGAAGTATATAAATTTTAATCACTTTAAAATTTATAAATTGTATGTTAATATTTTTTTTTATTTTAGTCATACGAATTAATAAAATAATAAATTTGATGGATTATTTTAGTCATACGAAGTAGTGCCCCCGCTGGCATTACTCATTTTCCAATCATTCCTTCTCCAAAAACTTGGAAAAATCCTAGCATTGTTAACAATAATAGCAATAAGGTAGAAATTCACCCTGGAAACTAGATATATTTACAAGAGGCCCTCCTAGAGCTCCGGCAATTTACCATGTTACCCTCCCCTTCTTCGTTAATGAGTTAACGCGGATGGTGCTTCTCCGATTCGAGGAGGGATGACTCGGCGATTCGGAATCGCTTTCTCGGCCATCGCACTTCCCATCTCCAGAGTGAAAACCCAGCCAAAAGAATTACAATAAATTATAAATAACAATAATAATAGGCAAATGTCGAAGATGCCCCTCTTCTTAGTTTGACGGGATCTACCAAAACGGCTTATCGGCGAGGCCGCTGAGGAGGGGAAGCGACTCCGGCTGCCATCCACCGCCCACGTGGCAGTAGCAGCACTTCTTGATGTCCTCGAGATTCGCGAATCTAGCCGATGACGACGAGATATGCAGCAGGATCTCCTCGAACAGTACCTCGTCGCAAGAGGGGAGCGCGAGGGGTCCAGAGCGGGCGCAGAAGCCATACTCTTCCTCGCACTGTGCGAGGAGACTCCGGAACAGCGGGTGGTTAAGGTGCGCGGCGCGGACGACGTACCGCCTGCACCTCGTTCCCACGCACACCGCAACGTGTCCAGCCGGAACGTCCGCTGGCAGCCGAGACGACGCCTTCGACGCCGCGGCTCGTCGTCTCCACCGCCGGAGCATCTGGCGGAGCTGCACTATGTGCCTGATCTTGCTGCTGCATTTATCCATTGCCATTACAGTAAGCTCCAAAATCTCCTGATCCTCTTAACTTTTATTCAAATTGAAATTGTTCACCAAGAGTTTATGGTGATCAGGGCTGAGTGGGAGAGGCGGAGGGAGAGAAACAGCGGAAGCGGTGGCCTGAATTTATAGAATACCCGTCTGAAATGCGCCCTTTACTTTTGGGTAATTACGATAAGTGCCAATATTATTATTATTATTATTATTTTGGCAGTTGTAGCATTAGGATCGAACCTGGTTCATCAAATCTGAATTTTCTGTTTACTCCAATCACGTAATAAAAACACAGGATTCAGCAGCACCTATTCACACCATGACTTAGAATTAGCACCAGCCAAGTTTTATCTGAATTCAGTCTAAGAATCTTGGACATTTTGTATTTTTATGTTGCTTATATGGTTTTGGCATTTTTGTGTCCCATAATCAATTTTTAGCCAAAATGTGTCTCTTTATCTTGTGAAATAACCAAAATACCTTTAAATTTTTATTCCGAAAATAATCGAGTACATGCGAATACAGTTGAACACCTTAGTGTTGGCGAACGCCTCTTTATTCTTAGGTCGGCCCAACAAGATTGCACCGACAAAAGAACAGGGGGTGACGGCTGAAATTTTTTCTAAGTGTTGTCGAACGCCGCCTTATTCTTAGTCGGTCCCACAAGATGCACCTGACCAAAGAACCGGGGTGACGGCCGAAATTTTTCTAAGTGCTGTCGAACACGCTCCTTATTCTTAGGTCGGTCCCACAAGATGGCACCGACCAAAAGAACAGGGGTGACGGCCGAAATTTTTTCTAAGTGTTGGCGAATGCCTCCTTATTCTTAGGTCGGTCCCACAAGATGGCACCGACCAAAGAACAGGGGGTGACGGCCGAAATTTTTTCTCGGTCCCACAAGATGGCACCGACAAAAGAACAGGGGGTGACGGCCGAAATTTTTTCTAAGTGTTGGCGAACGCCTCCTTATTCTTTAGGTCGGTCCCACAAGATGGCACCGACAAAAGAAACAGGGGGTGACGGCCGAAATTTTTTCTAAGTGTTGGCGAACGCCTCCTTATTCTTAGGTCGGCCCCACAAGATGGCACCGACAAAAGAACAGGGGGTGACGGCCGAAATTTTTTCTAAGTGTTGGCGAACGCCGCCTTATTCTTAGGTCGGTCCCACAAGATGGCACCGACCAAAGAACAGGGGGTGACGGCCGAAATTTTTTCTAAGTGTTGTCGAACGCCTCCTTATTCTTAGGTCGGTCCCACAAGATGGTACCGACCAAAGAACAGGGGGTGACGGCCGAAATTTTTCTAAGTGTTGGCGAACGCCTCCTTATTCTTAGGTCGGCCCCACAAGATGGCACCGACAAAAGAACAGGGGGTGACGGCCGAAATTTTTTCTAAGTGTTGGCGAACGCCTCCTTATTCTTAGGTCGGTCCCACAAGATGGCACCGACCAAAGAACAGGGGGTGACGGCCGAAAATTTTTTCTAAGTTTTGGCGAACGCCTCCTTATTCTTAGGTCGGTCCCACAAGATGGCACCGACCAAAGAACAGGGGGTGACGGCCGAATTTTTTCTAAGTGTTGGCGAATGCCTCCTTATTCTTAGGTCGGTCCCACAAGATGGCACCGACCAAAGAACAGGGGGTGAAGGCCGAAATTTTTTCTAAGTGTTGGCGAACGCCTCCTTATTTTTAGGTCGGTCCCCCTTGCCTACCCGGTCAAAGGAGTTACAAGCATTGATACATAGTAAAGAGAGAATTAAAGACAACAATAACTAGATGAAACCGACGCCTCTTGGACTATCCCACTACCGTGCCTCTTGGCCTAGCCACGGTCCCTTGGTCTAGCCACGCCCCAGCCTCTTGGCCTGGACGCGCCCTTTCATCTGGCCTGCCTCGCGCCCGCGCGCCCTTTCGCCTGGCCTGCCTCGCGCCCGCGCCCGCAGCCTTGCCTTCTGGCCACCCGCGCCCCACACGCGGCCTGCACCACTTAGCCTTCCGCGCGCACATCCGCGCGCCCGCACTGGTCAGGTCCACCCATGCCCGTGCTTGGCCAAGTCATGCCACCATCTTTGTTGTCTTTGCCTTGACCCAAGAGCCTCCTGGATCAAGCCTCCCCACCATATGTATCATTGCTCCGCAATGAGTCACCTAGAACTCCAAATGAGGAAAAGCCTTCCGGCCTTCCTCCAAAGTAAACCATTTGGACCTAGAGGGCAAGCTCCCCTTTAGTCCAATCCGGAACCTCAGCTGCTCCCCACTCCTTGTAGTAATGACCTTCCGCTCCACAATGCTGTCTTTGGTCAAGGGATCCTCTCGGCCCAAGTCCAATTCATCCATAGAAGGCAATGTTAAGGGTTGATCTTCATCTAGCATAGAGGGCTCGAACAACTTGAGCTTGTCCGCGTTCACAACAGAATATATGCTCATGAATGGTGGCAAATCCAGTTGGAATGCGTTGTCACCATGCTTCTTGAGTATCTTGAACGGACCATAACGCAAAGCCTTGAGCTTGCGTCCTTCCCCTTTGAAACGCTCCTTGCCGAGGTGCAACCACACTTGGTCCCCCACTTGGAACGTGCATGGAACCCGAGCTCGGTCATGCCGTGCCTTGTACTTCTCTTGAGTCCTCTTGAGCCGTGCCTCCACCTCCCCGTGCACCTTGCGTATATGCTCCAGAAACTTACGCGCCTTGCTTGCCTCGCTCGTCTCCTTCAATGTATCATGCTCGGGTTGGCTAGAGAACACCAGATCAAAAGGGCCCTGAGGCGTATACCCAAGGCATACCTCAAATGGAGCCTGCGCCGTGGAGCCATGGATGGCTCGGTTGAATGCAAACTCAATGTAAGGCAAGCTATCGTCCCATGACTTCGGATGTTTGGCATTGTATCCTCTCAACAAATGTACCAAGGTGCGGTTAACCACCTCGGTTTGGCCGTCGGTTTGAGGATGGAATGCCGTGCTTCGGTTGAGCTTGGTGTCCATCAAGCTCCACAATGTCTTCCAGAACCTCCCAAGGAAGCGGCTATCCCTATCCGAGATGATGGATGAGGGTAAGCCGAAATGTCTCCACACGTGCTCAAAGAATAGCCTCGCCGTCTCCTCGCCCGTGATTGATTTCTTGCATGGCACCAAGCAGATCATCTTGCTAAACCTGTCAACCACAACAAAAATATAATCATGACCTCTTCTAGTGCTCGGCAAGCCTCCCATGAAGTCCATGGACACACTCTCCCATGGCCGGCTAGGAACGGGTAGTGGCATGTAGAGTCCCGTCTTCCTGTTCGCCGGTTTGGATACACAACAAAGGGTGCAACCCCTTACAAATCTCTCTACATCCGCGCGCATGCGTGGCCAATAGAGATATCTCTCCAAATTCTTCAACGTCTTCTCCACGCCGAAATGTCCAGCCACCTTGGAC
The DNA here is from genome assembly GCA_002076135.1 of Xerophyta viscosa. NCBI lineage: Eukaryota > Viridiplantae > Streptophyta > Magnoliopsida > Pandanales > Velloziaceae > Xerophyta > Xerophyta viscosa. Next base: position 2,366,271 of record MJHO01000001.1, read on the forward strand.
GTATGCGCCTCCCGAATCCACCCAATTCGGTCAGCTCCTTGTGGTACACACAAACGGTCACCACGGTACAGTAGGCCTTGACGCCACACCAATGGATGCCCATACAACCCTGCGCGCCCCGGCCGAAGTCCTCCTAGCCAGAGCGCCCTCGGCGCCCGCCCGAGACTCCTGCGCCCGTGTCTGCGCCTGCGCCTGCGCCCGCGCGCGCCTGCGCCCGCACCCGCGCCTGCGCCTGGATTGTCATCCGCGCCCGTCACGCCTTGGCCGATCCAGCCCTTGAATTCTTCATCCTTCGCATACAGCGGCCCATACTCCTCATGAGCCATAGGAAGCACCTGCATTACCACCCCGCATAAAAGCGCCGACGCACCCGTCGGTGGCGGCCTTGATAGCATGTCGGCCAACTTGTTCGTCACCCCCTTCTTGTACTTGATCACAAGGTTGAACTGTTGTAGGTATGCCATCCACTTCATATGCCGTGCTTGCTGTAGCTTGGATTGCGTTTGCAAGTATTGCAACGGCCTATGATCCGTATGCAACACCGTCTCCTTCCCCAAAATGTAGTGCCTCCAATGCTTCACCGCTTGATGTAAGGCGTACAACTCCTTGTCATACGTCGGATAATTTTGTTGTACGCCTCCTTATTTTTAGGTCGGTCCCAAAAGATTGCACCGACCAAAAAACAGGGTTGACGGCCGGAAATTTTTTTCTAGTGTTGCGACGCCTCCTTATTCTAGTCGGTCCCAAGAGTGGCACCGACCAAAGAACAGGGGTTGACGGGCCGAAATTTTTTCTAGTGTTGGGAGCGCCCTCCTTATTCTTAGGTCGGTCCACAAGTGGCACGGACCCAAGAACAGGGGTTGACGGCCGAAATTTTCTAAGTGGTTGGCGAACGCTCCTTATTCTTATCGGTCCCAAAGATGCACCGACAAAAGAACATGGGTGGACGGCCGAAATTTTTTCTAAGTGTTGCGAACGCCTCCTTATTTTAGGTCGGTCCCACAAGATGCATCGACGAAGAACAGGGTGACGGCCGAAATTTTTTCTAAGTTGGCGAACGCGCCTTTATTTTTAGGTCGGTCCCACAAGATGCACGACCAAAGACAGGGGGTGACGGCGAAATTTTCTCTAACGTTTGGCGAACCGCTTCCTTATTTCTTAGGTCGTCCCCAACAAGATGGCACGACCAAAGAAGTGGTGACGCCGAAATTTTTTTCTAGTGTTGGCGAACGCCTCCTTATTCTTAGGTCGGTCCCACAAAGATGGCATCGACCAAAGAACTGTGGGACGGCCGAACTATTTTTCTAGTGTTGGCGAACGCCTCCTTATTTTTAGGTAGGGGGTGACGGCCGAAATTTTTTCTAAGTGTTGGCGAACGCCGCCTTATTCTTAGGTCGGTCCCACAAGATGGCACCGACCAAAGAACAGGGGGTGACGTCCGAATTTTTTTCTAAGTGTTGGCGAACGCCTCCTTATTTTTAGGTCGGTCCCACAAGATTGCACCGACCAAAAAACAGGGGGTGAAGACCGAAATTTTTTCTAAGTGTTGGCGAACGCCTCCTTATTCTTAGGTCGGTCCCAAAAGATGGCACCGACCAAAGAACAGGGGGTGACGGCCGAAATTTTTTCTAAATGTTGGCGAACGCCTCCTTATTCTTAGGTCGGTCCCACAAGTGGCACCGACCAAAGAACAGGGGTTGACGGCCGAAATTTTTTCTAATTGTTGGCGAACGCCTCCTTATTTTTAGGTCGGTCCCACAAGATGGCTGATACGGCCCAAGTATAGGACCAAACGGAGCGACCTCCGTGGAAGACCCGAGAGCAACGATCTGTACTCCGTTAAGCGCACGAGACGTACTCCGCCGATGCCATGAGGTATCCGATTACCAGATTACGGATTACGATATCAACGGAAAAGGCGCCGTGTCTATCAACGGACAGCTCACCGTGCAGCTGACCAGTGAAGTATGATGACCCTTACGCCTCCGGGCAGAGACACGTGTAATGCTACAGTAATTCAGCTGGTAATTAACTACCATATTACCCCTTAATCTCTGTATAAAAACCCTGCTCCTCTCCGTGGTTTTTTACTCTCCGTTGAGGGTTTTCCACGTTAAACATCGTCTCCATAATCACTTTATTTAACTAAGTCTATTCCTCTGTTTCATCCACACGGACTACTCTCCGTACCCCGATCCGATCAGAGATCAACGAAGCGTTCGTCATCCCAATCCTGGTGAGGATAAACCCATCAGCATCATCTGGCGCCGTCCGTGGGAAATTACGACGCAACGCACACACGGTACTCTGAAGATTTCCTAGGCACCGTTCAGCATGGTGAACACTCGAAGTCAACCCGCTCGTCAGTCAGCTTCGCGAGCGCGCCCGAACACCAACACTTCGACTCCTACCCAACTTCCTTCTCCGCCAATGCCGACGCCCGATGGCGCCGGACCTTCTCGAGCTCCAGAACACACCCGTCTCAATCTCTGGACGCTTACCAAGCTGCACAACTCGAAATTTTGACCAACCCGTTGGTCCAACAAGTAATACAAGAGACTGTGCGGGCGGCACTACGAGAACAAAACATGACCACCGCCGCATCGCAGCAGCCCAAAGCCGCCAGTCGGGGCGAGATCCAGCACCCCGTGGTGCCAACAGAGAAAATAGGGAAAATAACAGGAGGGAGTCTGCTTTTGACAGACTCGGACCTGCTAACCCTCCGCCACGACAAGAGCCTGCCCGTTCAATGGGGCGCGCCACACAACGATTGCCACATCAACCCCAACGCTCCGCGCGGGACCCATCCTGCCAAGACCCACAACGAAAGAGTCTCACCGCGACCGACGGCTCTCCGCTCATTCAAGCCACGACGAACGTGAGGACGAAGTGAGCTCCGGGAGATCGAAAGAAAGGAGACTTCAAGAAGCACGACGTGCTCGGCAACGGGAAACCATTCCGGTTCTCCCCGCCCCCGCAGCCATCAAGAAGTGCTTTAATAGCTCTTTCACGGGAGTCGACCGATTCTCCCCCTTTTCAGAAGAAATAGTCGCTGCCCCATACCCCGTGGGCTATACGGCACCGAAGATCAACCGATACGACGGTACCACGGACCCAACTCATTACATTCGCCACTTCGTTCGGGCAATGAAGGCCTATCCGTGTGACGAAATGCTTTATTGCAACGTCCTACCAACGCTATTCGAAGGACACGCTCTGACTTGGTTTAACCAACTACCCCCGAGGTGCATTGCGAACTGGGATCAGTTCGTAGAGATGATCGTCTCAAGATTCTTCTCCAGCACCCACTTCCAAAAAAGTCCCGACTCCATCATGAATATCAAAGCAAGAACCCAACGAGACTTTGATGAGCTACTATCAACGATTCACCGACGAACAAATCAAGCTGGGGATAACAAGCAACGACCTTATCGTCACGGCCCTGAAGATAGGCATCGCCGAACAACAGTTGGCGTACGAGTTTCACCGCAATACTCCCAAGACCGCGGAAGAAGCACTTAAAAGGCTACGGGAATGCGCCTCGGCGGAAGAAGTGCTAATAAACCGTGGAACCATCAAAGGGAAGCACGCCGTGACGAAACCATCTCACGTCAACACGGGGCAAAGCACATCTTCTGGCGGGGAAAAACACGAGATATCGACAACGAAGCCCAGAGAAAAAGGAAGAATCCTGGCGACGGCAAGGCTCTCCAGGTTGTCCAGAAACCGATATACAACACCAGATTCGCAGAATACACCCCTCTGTCCGCTCCACGAAAAGACATCCTGCATATACTGGAGACCAAAGAACAAGTGGCCAGACCACCCCCTATCAGAGCTCCTCCAAAGAAAAGAAACGAAGGGAAATACTGCGACTTTCACGAATCGCACGGGCACTTCACCGAAGACTGCCGCCAACTCCGCGACTATCTCGAAGAAAAAATAAGACGAGGCGAACTCCGTGATTTTCTACCACGAAGGGGGAACCAACCCCCAAGACGAGATAATCTTCCACCACCTCAGCCGTTGAAGGAACCTGAAAGGCAGCCGGAACCGACGCACCAAATACACTACGGAGAGATTAACTTCATCTCCGGAGAAATTGACGAAGAAATCTCCCGCGGGAGAAAACGAAGAAACGGGGAGTGTTACCTCCTCCAGACCCGAGATTCCACGATGACTCAGAAGGCACGGAACCAATCATCTTCGATGACAACGACTTCGATGGAGTGATAACTCCACACACCGACGCACTTGTAACGACCATGGTCATCAACTCCATGAAAGTACACCGCGTAATGATCGATACGGGGAGCAAAGTGGATATCATATTCTACGACTGCTTTGCCAAAATGGGAATTCCGGAGTCCGAACTGAGACCAATCCACTCCGAACTGGTAGGATTCAACGGCTTCTCCACGATGCCCTTAGGGGCCATCGATCTCCGTGTCACTATCGGCGAAACGCCGCGACTCAGGACAGCAACGGTCACATTCGTAATCGTACAAATACCTTCCGCATACAATGTAATATTCGGAAGGCCCGGGATGTGGAAGTTCATGGCCGTCGTCTCAACTCCGCATCTGAAGATGAAATTCAGAACCAAGTCCGGAGTTTATACACTACGAGGCGACCAGCACACAGCTCGCCGACTCCATAGTGACTCCCTGAAGAAGGAAACGTTGCCCGTCGAAGGCCCCTTCTACCTCAGGGACCAAAACGAGACGCGAAGAACTAGCGCCTCACCCGCAGAGCCAACAGTAACCATCTCGGCACGACGGGACGGTGAAGACGGAAAAGTGCTTTTTCTCGGCTCCACCCTTAACCCCGAAGAATACGAGATGCTGAAAGAATGCCTTCAAAGCAATACGGATGTATTCGCATGGACTCCGTCTGACATGCCAGGAATCGACCCCAGCATCATTACCCACAAGCTCAGTGTCAGGCCTGAGGCTAAGCCAGTCAAGCAGAAAAAACGGTCCTTCGCCCTCGAGAGAGCCAAGGCTATCAAAACGAAGTGGAGAAACTTCTAAACGCAGGCTTCATCAGAGAAGTTCGATACCCCGAATGGCTTTCAACGTCGTATTAGTTAAAAAGTCCAACGGGAAATGGAGAATGTGTATCGACTTCACTGATCTCAATAAAGCTTGTCCGAAAGATTGCTACCCGCTTCCCCAAATAGATAAATTGGTAGATTCCACGGCGGGGCACGGAATGCTGAGTTTCATGGATGCGTTCTCCGGATACAATCAAATCAAAATGCATCCCGAAGATGAAGAAAAAACAAGCTTCATCACCGATATAGGGACATTCTGCTACAAGGTTATGCCGTTCGGATTGATAAACGCAGGGGCAACTTTCCAAAGGTTCGTTGATACGGGTTTCAAACCACTTTTGGGAAGCACAATGGAGGCCTACGTCGACGACCTCCTCGTCAAAAGTAAGAACCGGGAGATCACGCACGGCACTTACAGGAGGCATTCGACATCATGAGGCGTTACGGAATACGCCTCAACCCCGAAAAGTGTTCTTTCGGAGTCTCCTCAGGAAAGTTCCTTGGCTATGTTGTCACTCCCTCACGGGGTGGAGCAAATCCGGACAAAGTAAGAGCAATTATCGACATGCCTCCCCCGAAGAACATAACGGAGGTACAACGACTAACGGGCCGGATCACAGCCCTCGGACGCTTCATATCCCGTTCCGGCGACCGATGCAAGCTTTTCTACAACATCCTCAGGAAAAACACGAGATTCCTCTGGACACCGGAACACGACAAAGCATTCGAGGAACTCAAGCTCTTCCTCACACAACCCCCGGTCATGGCTATCGCCGAACCTGGGGAGCCGCTATACTTATACGTATCTGTTTCGGAGTCCACCTCGAGCGCGGTCCTCGTTCGCGAACGGGATAAAGTCCAAAATCCTATCTTCTATTATAGCAAGCTTCTCCGGGACTCGGAGCTCAATTATTCCACCCTAGAGAAACTGGCCTACACAATCATTCTTTGCTCGAGACGATTGAGGCCCTACTTCCAGGGGCACCCCATTCACATCCTCACGAACACCCCACTAGCGCAGGTCATGAGAGACCCAGGAGCGTCAGGTCGGATAGCAAAGTGGTCAATGAAACTGAAAGAATTCGACATCCTTTTCCAACCACGACCGGCAATCAAGGCTCAGGCCTTAGCCGATTTCATCGCTGAAATGACCCCGCCACTCGAAGAAGATCTCCGTCGGCACACGCCGAACATTGCCTCCGTTGACGACCTCTGGACCCTGCATACCGACGGATCCTCCAACGCCGCAGGAAACGGGGCAGGCATAGTCCTATCCAGCCCGGACAACGTCCGACTGGAATACGCCCTCAAATTGAACTTCCCCGCGACCAACAATGTGACGGAATACGAGGCGATCGTAGCAGGGATTCGTCTCTCCAAGCAACTCGGAGTAAGAAGGCTGAAAGCGTACACCGATTCGCAGCTCGTCGCAAACCAGATTTCTGGAGAATACGAAGCTCGCGACGACACAATGGCAGCATACTTACGAAAGATCAAACATCTCATATCCGACCTCGAGCAGTTCGAAGTCCTGCACATCCCAAGGGACGAGAACCACATGGCGGACGCTTTAGCTCGGCTGGCCTCTGCGACAACTGATGAGCAACCCGGCACCGTGCTCCGAGAGGAGCTTCATGCCCCATCTATCGACGAAGTTGAGGTATGCTCCGTTATCCATTCAAGTAGCTGGCTTTCTGACATTAAAAATTACTTGGAGAAACAGGAACTCCCCTCGGATAAAAAACTCGCCGAGGCAATCAGAAGAAGGGCAGCCCGTTTTACTCTCATAAACGGGCAGCTATATCGTATAGCCTTCTCAGCACCTTACCTCAAGTGTGTAGACGAAGAGACGGCCAAGATCATCCTCCGGGACATACACGAGGGGATGTGCTCGAATCATGTAGGAGCACGGACCCTAGCCCAGAAAGTCTTCCGGCAAGGTTACTACTGGCCAACCGTCATGACGGATGCCGAGAAGTTTGTCCTTTCGTGCCACCGATGTCAAGAATACGCCAAAGTCACCCACGTCCCGGCAGAGCCCATATCCAACGTTGTGTCCCCATGGCCATTCTTGCAATGGGGCATAGACCTCGTTGGACTCCGTTACCGCTGGCTGGGGGGGACGCAAGGGCCCGTCCGCTCGAAAGGCCGCTCCTTCAACTCCAGCCAGACGAAAACGGAGCGACATCCCGTGTCGTAAAGCACTCCGTTACCGCTGGCTGGGGGGGACGCAAGGGCCCGTCCGCTCAAAATCATCGGACCGCGAAAGGCTAGCGAAACATAGAATTGGCATCCATTTCATTCGAAAATTAGATTACAAGACAAGCCAAACATTACAAGAGAAAACTACTCCGGTCACCTAAGTTTAACAAGTGCAAAAGGCCACTCAAGTACTCCGTGAGGACGAATCGTCATCATCCGACATACGAGAACCCTTCGAACCAGAACTTCCGTCAAGCTGATAAAGGTCGCCAGGCATAATCGGATCATGAAGAGGGGTCAAGGGACTATACTCCGGAGTCAACGAACCTCGTAAAACACGATCCAACCGTTCTCGTGTCTCCCTCAAGTCCCTCTCGAGAGATGCGGCGTACGAGCGTAACGAAGCAATCTCACAACGGGCATTCACAAGCAGAGAGTCACGGTGCCTATCTTGACCTCGCAAAGCCTCCAACCTTTCCCGGAGCCGCTGGTTTTCCACCTCGAGCAAGCGATTCTCCCGTGCCAACAAACGCAACAAATCGGACGTCGCCCCGTTCGCCATAACCGAAAATCCAGAGGCTTGCAAAGATATAAACAGCGCCACAAATACAAGTATAAGTTCCTAGGCTTCCTTTTATAAGCAAATAAAGGCAGTAAAAGCACCGAAGCACGACATCCGAAAAGTCGCCCATATCATTCAAAATGAAATATTCTTTTTACAACAAAACGAGAAGGTTACTAAATATACAACGGAAAAGAAGAAATACACGAAGAGAAAATAAAGGTGTTAAGTGCGCTCTTCGGGGGCACCAGTCTCCCCGGACCCCGCTGGACCCTCGACGCCGCCATCGCCGTTTCCTTCCTCCTCCTCGTCAGAAAACGCCTGAGCGCCAGAGTCTCGTCTAGACCCGGCGCTTCGAACGACGTCTTCCTCATCCAAGAAGTCCAAAAACTCCTCTCCTTCCCCAGGAAATTTCCGGCGAAGCCTTCTCAGCATCTCGAAATAAATAAAGCGACTGAAGACAACGGCGTGCTTTCCTTTTTCCACGGCGAACTCGTTCGAAGTCCTATATTCCTCGATCACCTTCTTGGGCGCCTGCTGAAGCTCCGAATCCTTCGCCTCGACCAGGGCCTGAAGTCTGGTGATCTCTGCATCTTTATCTTTCAAGGACTTAGCCGATCTTTCAGCTTCCTCCCGGGCGAATTTGGTATAGCTCTCTTTGTCCTTTTTGGCCGCCTCGGCTTTGAACTCTAGGGAAGCAATTTGGTCTTCCTGCTCCTTAGCCAAACGGGTAGCGTCGTCCCGCTCCCGAATCAACTGCGCCATCTCACCCTTGATGATCTCGGCCCTTTCAAAAATTCTCTCTTGCCCTTTGACGACGGTGAGCACTTGGCTCATGGAGGCCAGCAGCTGCGATCACAACGACACCTTCAGATAACGGACAAGTCAAAACAGAAACTAAAAGACGTTGACGACCCACGCTTACATTGGTCGCGTTTAACGACATATCCCTCAGCGAAGAATCAACCGACGCCCCAGGAAGAAGCAATCTATCCTTCTTCGGAAGGCACTTGTGTATGAATTCCATCGCCGCCTCAGAACTCTCTACTATACGGGCTCCCTCCCGTATTCTCCAGTCCGGCACATAGATGGGGGCGTCCTCCTCTTCTTGAGACTCAACTCGTCTCTTCTTCTTCTTGCCCCGTGAAGGCTGCGACGAAGACTCGGGAGGCATCTCCGTAGCAGGAGCCGCAGGAGAAGACCCCCTCGTGCGAACGCTCTCCTGCTGGATCGGAGAAGATGAAGGGACGGACACGAGCGCCCCGATGGATCCCTCTACTTGGCCCGCCGTCGCCTCGGACGCGGACGGCCTCGCCCCAGATTCAGCGCCTCTGACGTCCCTCTTCGCGACCGCCTTACGGCGACGAGGCTTCGGCAAGTCTGACAGGATCGCCGCCTCAACCCCAGATTTCTCCACCGGCTCCATCAATCCTGTGAAAAAGACAGCGCGGTCAGAAAGATTACGAAAAACAAGACCTTACGAGGTACAAACCGCATATTGGAGACATACCGAACGACGCGTCGGCCAACTGTCTCGTTTTCCGCACGACGTCGTCCGGAACGCTCCCTGCTGCGGAAACTGAACCGCGAAACGTAAAAAACCGGCTCTCCGACAGCTCTAACTCCTGAGTGGGCTCGGGCTTCTCCTTCAGCACTTCACTTAAACGGTAAGACCAACAATCCGGGAAGCGCCATTCCGGTTTCCTTCTCACGAAGAAGAAGCCATGGCGCCACTTGGGGAAGGTCACCCCCTTTCCCTCCGTCTTCCTCTTCGCCGGATTTCGATACTTCGTATTATAGAAGCCCGGGCCTTGCTTGGAAGAAGAGAGGGTGAACAAATTCCTCCATAGATCAAGGGACGGTCTGGTCCTCGTTTGGGCGCAAATATACAAAAACACTAAGATATCTCGATAGGAGTTCGGAGATAAGTGACACGGAGTGACGGAGTAGAAAGCAAAAAGTTGAATATAGAAAGGCAATAACGGAAAGCGAAGACCGGCTTTGAACATGTCCAATCGAAATGGCACCCATTCCGCGGAAATATCAATCATCCTCTCCGTAGGAAGAGCTACCCTCGCCTCAAAGTCCGGAGGGATACCATACTCCTCCCGCCATTGAACTAACTGCCTCTCGGTCACCGAAGAGACG